>JAOANR010000008.1:49289588-49820997 GCA_030278955.1 Hygrophila difformis
CATTTTCCATCCTAAACCCTCCACAGGATAAAATTACCACCATCTTGTTATGTCTCTTACCAATTAATGATAGGTGCTTTACCAAGTATCTTGTATTTGATTTACCAACATAGTAATGTGGATTACTAGATTTTTGTATGTCTCTCTCCAGCATATTGATGCGTGGTTTAGGGTTTAGGGTTTACCAGGTTTTTGTAAGTCTCTTACCAACTAAAACTTGGTAAGCCAATATTGAAACACTTTGGTAAATATGTACCTAAAAATTGGTAAGTCGAATATTGAAACCCTTGGTAAACGTGAGCTAGACCGTCCAGTGGTATCGATTCTGATACCACAGTGGGATGGATGGTCCGCGCGCCGTGCGGTGACTGTGAGCTGGTCACTGCTTCCTTCAGAGAGGACTCACGAGGTTTGGATGGTTCACACCGCACGTCCCAATGACCGTGTAAAAAACTTTGTCAATGTGGTAAATCGTGTACAAAGAACTTGGTAAATGTAATAATGAACTTGGTAAGCCTAATACAAACAACTTGATAAGTGTACTATAGAAACCCTGGGTAAGCCGAATACAAAGAACTTGGTAAGTGTAATATTGAAACTCTTGGTAAGCCAAATACAAAAACTTAATAAGTGCAATATTGAATCACTTGGTAAGTCAAAAAAAAAAACACCTGGTAAGAGTAGGTAGAGTAATTATGAAAGCCTTGGTAATCCAAATACATAAAACTTGGCATGTGTAATATTGAAAAACTTGGTAAGCCAAGTATCAATACGTTGGTAAGTGTTGTATTGGAAGTTGGAACCCTTGGCAAGGTAAATAGCAAAAACTTGTAAGTGTAATATAAAAAACTTGGTAAGCTAAATACAAAAAACTTGGTAAGTGTAATATTGGGGAGGAAGGGTATTTGGGGATATTTGAGTATTTTCTCAAACAAGGGCATTTCAGTATTTTCTCATTTTGGCTTAATTAACTATGTTGATTTGTTTTTATTTAAGTTTCTCAATTGATGGGGCCTAAAGTCTAAAGATTTAAAATGTGGGGCTTTGACTTTAAGAAAGTTTGGGGGAGGGGGTCTGGGCTGGGGTTTTCCCTACATTATTTAAGCTATTTGACCCAATCTCATTTTGGTCCAAGCACCAGCCGGGCCAGCACAACATCTTCGGCCCATCTACACACCAGCCCAACCCGTCTCCAATTCCCTTATTTCCCCAAGCCCAAAGCCACCCCGCTGTTGTGCACCTTAACGCAGCCCTTTCGTCACTTTATCTTCTCCGGCGTCTCCGTTTCGAAGCCTAGGCGTGGCCTTCTTCCATCATCTCCAACGACGACAACCACCATCATCTCAGATCATCATCTCGCTGTCTCCGACGAGCTTCACACTCACCATCATCGGCACCTGGTTACCCCCTCCATTCCCATATCCGGCCAAGAAGTGGCCCTCCATCATCCTCTTTTTCCCCGTTGGCAAAAGCAAACCTCCATCAAGCTATCTCCCTCATCGGCCTCCATCTTCCCATCTCCAGAAGGCCACGAGTCTCCATCATCCAAGTCACCGGTGGCCATCTTCCCCGGCACCAACGACAGCCCTCTGCCATGGCCATCCTTTCTCAAGTGTCCGATCAACTACGTTCCTTCTCTGGCGAGACTCTTGGCTGCCTTCTTCTCAACATCCAGCATCCGCGACCTCATCCTCTTCAAGCCTCCATTGCCGACATTGTATCATCTCCAGCAAAGCTTCCGACCGAGCCTTCATCATGTCTGAGCTCAGTCACCTCCGGCCAAGCTCTCTCAGCCACCGGAGGCTTTTCGAGTTCTACTCTCAAAATTAAAGCTTCGCTGTCATCCCTTTGTCAACCCAAACTCCGCTGAACTCCGAAACGACGAAAATCCCCACTCCATGGATGACAGTGGAGCTCTACGCAACATCCCGCTCCCGTGTATGATCATCCGCCCTTGGACGATCCTCACTGCCATTGTACGAATCCCAACGTCTCCACCGAACACGTCGCTTCCTCCCCATCGCACCACCACCATCGCACCATTGCACAACACATCTGAAAGCATCTTGGACGATGGCCTCTCTCCATCTTACGCCTTCCTTTTCTCCATCGCACGCATATTGTCTCCATCGCACACATTGGTCATCGTACATACATTGACGCATCGCACTCTTTAACTTCTTGGCCTTGATCGCACATCATCCCTTTGGAATACTTAGGCAATGCCCTTTTTTTATATTAATTAGTGGTAATTGATATATATTATACTATATAAATGTCAGAAAATGTAACTTTAATACCCCAACCACAAAATACTCTCACTTCAATACCAGCATACTATAATACTTCATATTTAATACCTATCCCTGAATTTACCATTTCTTTCTGAATAAAATATGAAAATGGCTAATATGCCCCGAATGGATATTTGTGCCAACTAATAGAATGGAGGTTAGTTTGGAGATTTCTACTTTATGTGACAAGAGGTAGGCAGACACGTCATTTGCCAGCCCCAACTCCTACATCACTCGAGCTCCGTCCACCTTCCCCACTCGGTGAATGGAGGTTGCTTCCAACTCCCCCCACTACGCGGCGGTTTCGAAGACGAAGAGCCCGGGTTATTCGGTAGTTTTATGACCAAGTTTTGCAACTATAGTTAAGTTCGAAGGCCAGGGTTCTCCGTTTCATTTGCGGTTCGAAGGGTTTTCCATTTTGGAGGTTGAAGAATGGCAAAATCCGACGATCGATGGGAAATAGGTAAGGCAAATGGCTGTTATGTTGACTCCAAGCTTCAATGGGTTATTTTCTTGTTCTTTTGCTTTGTTGCTTGCTCATTTTTGTGCGAAGGTTTTGCTTATTCTGTGCGATGGTTCTGCACAATTTCTTTTTTAAAAAAAAAAATTCACAGCTTGTAATGTTGCTCGAATATTATAGATTTATGTGTGAGATTGCAGTTTGTAATGTTGCACTTAGCTTCGAAAGTTCACAGCCTGTAATGTTGGTCGAAGACACTGGTTTTGTGCTTCTTTCCAAAAGAACTTGAGTTAGGGCCGTACGGTTTATGATCTAGTCCTTTATGTGGAATTGAATTTGCTATACCCTTGAAGACCTTACAAACACTATTGATGTGCAAGAGAAACATTTATGTGGTGTGTCGCGTGTACAGCTTTGTCTATGTGAACAAAACATATGTATGTTTGTGTGTATACCCGCTGGCCCCAAAGTATTTTGATCTAAGATATTGATTTCAAATCTATGCAATGTTGGGCAGTTTTCTGAGAAACCGTTGATGATGGAAGAAGAGTGTGTTTTTGCGGCCTTTTGAAAGAAACTAGTGCTGCTGTGCAATGTGTGCTCATTTTCATATACAATTGTGTTAAATAATCTGTTTCTTAAGCAGGTAATGCTTCTATAGTAGTATTGGTTATAAACAAGTCTTGTATTTGGTGTTCGTAAGATACTGTCTTTGGCAGGAAAAGAAAAATGGCGCCGAAAGATAATTGGAAAGCCAGTAAAACAAAGGGAACAAAATCGAAGGATGAAGAATATGGCGGGGTAAGCACAATTGAAGGCCATTAAGCGGACACCCTTTTACCATTTTGCGAAGGTGGAAGTTGCTTATTGTACAAGACAAGGCTGCAGGCCCTTGTTGAAAGCTTCAATGCAGAGAGGTTGGCATTCATTTTTGGAGATGTTATTTCGTTACCATTCAAAGCATGGAAATTTTCAGTCGTGTTGGGCCTCCAACACAAGGGGGTACATCTACACCCCGGCTTTGAGCCACATGCGACATTTAAGGAGGGGTATTTCGGAGCCAGATCAGGTAATTTGAGAAGGGCCGAGTTGTTGGAGCTGCTGAAGAATCTTGCGGGGACTGACCCATGATCTAGATTTTGCTCGGGTGTTCGTCTTATCAGTTTGTAGTTACATCCTCTTCCCGACCTTCTCTTACGCACTACCAGAATTTCTTTTCCACCACGTGGACAAATTAAACCGAATTGGGAAGTATAGCTGGGGGAATGCAGCATATAATTTTGTCATTGAATCAATGTGACGACGCGTGGAGGAGGATAAAGTCTGTGGATGGGTGCACAACGGGGGTGGTGGTGTGTGTTAATACATGTACTGAACATTAAATACACCACTCTTCTATATAAAAACCAACTTTGGCATGTCTATAGTATACTTATTGTATACTATTGGTTATACCTTTTTGTGCGTAGGGCTAGTTCTACGAAAGAGTCCCGTATATGGCCAAGCCAATTTTTGATCCGATTATCCCGCGTTTTATGAGATGGGTTGACAAATACGGTCGTTTGGATGACTTTCGGGCTGACCTGCAGAAAGTTAGGAAACACAATATCCGCGAATTCCACCTGACGATGAGGGAACGAAAATTTGTGACTGCAGTTGTAGCCACACCACAGGATATGATGTAATGGAAGTGAATGACAGACAGTTAGATGAACTCCCCCACAGGAAAAAGCATAAGAAGAGGGCAAGCATAAAGGTACAATGATACATGCTGTTTGGTAGACTTCTGAAATGCATGTTGTATATGTTAAAGCATCTGCGATGCCTTATGTGTGAGCTATCGTTATTGATATATTTGTTGTGCCTTTGCTTGGCCATTCACGATGTAGGAAAAGAAGACGACAGAGACTGATGAAGAGGCGAAGAGAATTGACAGGGAGGATGATGTAAATTATTCGGAGGATTCATTGGTGGAACTGTTGTCTTGTTTGTGTGTTTTGTATTTCCGTGAACAATTGTTGTATACGATGATCCTATTTTTGGTGTTTGTTTGTTTTTCTTTTTATTTTTTTTTATCGAGTGTATTATGTTAATGTGGAATTGGGGTGTTGCCTCAATTTCCATGATATCGGGGACAAACAATGCTGTGACTGAGGAGGAGGACAAGAAGAAGAGGTAAACATTCGTTATCGTTGGTCGAATTTTTCTACTAATACTTGAGTAATATTTCGAGTACACGAATGTTGTATAGGAAACAGCATATGTGGTATTTCGTTATATATTATACTGTTATTGGTGTTAAACGCAATGTTGTTTATTGTATGATATAGGCATTGAAGCAAAAACCGATTGATGATTCGGATGAGGAGTTTATGGATGAGGACACAGAGTCGGAGGAGGATGAGGAGGTTAAGTATGAGGAAAGTAATTCCTTCTCCTCCGATGAAGAGTATAAAGTCCCGTACCCAGCAAGGCCCGACGACAATTGGGACCCGCATGTTTATTGGTCTGAGTCAGGGGTAGAGTCAGAGGAGGCCGAGGACATGGGGCTATACACCGACACCATCGAACGACTACTTGGCCTGTCAGAGGCGGAATCAACAAAAGGCGGCAAGCGAAGAAAAGGTACGGATGTTGTAAAAAATGTTGGGCCATCTCATGAGGAGGTGGCAATTGCGGTGGAGGGAATGTTATACCTCTCGAACACTATACCATCACACTATGACCCGCTTACAATTCATTCGATGTTTACAGCTGTGCAAGGGGAAAAGCGCAAAGCGAATTCCAACCGCGGGTCTCCTACAACACGAGTGGTGCGACAACATACTAACCGAAGGCTTGACATGTGTGATCCTGAAGGCAGGCCTCCGAAAACCAGCTAAAAAAACCATAAAGATGAGGGATAAAGCATTTGTGGGAAAGAAAAAGCCGGTAAGTTTTACCTTGTAATAGTTGTATTAAATTAGTTTGTATGCTATGTAAAATAGCTTAAGTCAGGTGTAATTGCATCATGCAGGATGTCCACAACTGCGAGCTTGAAATAAGGAGGAGGTTTGCAGGTTGGAGTGATTACTAGGGTCGAGATCTTCTGTTGCAGAGAGAGTGCTTCTGGAGGAGTTAATTGATGATATCGATGGAAGGCCTGTTCACACTGTGGACGAATTATGTTGGTTTTGAATATGTACATAACTGCGTTTTAATGGTGTTGGTTGTTACTCTTTCTTCTTTCTTGTATATTGACTTATAATAACGGAAGGGCTTTGTGTGGAGCCAGGGCATATATTCCGTTTTACCTACAAGCATGTTAGCTGTCCTCTTCGACCAAGCAGTCTGCAATGATCTGGTGGGAAGCTACATTGCTCTGACTTATAGTGATCATTTTCGGAGTCTCGATGGTATTCCCACTAGAGTTGGTTCATCAGTGCATAACGATGGTTAGATTTTTCCCTTTTTGGGTTGCTTTTTTATGCATTTTATAATGTTATTACCAATACTTAAATAGGTGCGTTCATTGGTATGGACACGCATCTTGGAGCTGGAAGCCGCTGTGACAAAGAAATCAGTTCTTTCGGAAGATGTGTATGAGGAATGCGTTAAGAAGATGTGGCAATCAGGGAAGGACGAATTCGCAAAGTTGAAGGCGGAGGCTGGACTAGATTACATGTTGCTGCCCGTCACATAAAAATACCACTTGTTCCTCATTGTTCTTGACATGGCACAGCGCGAAGTCTTGATCTACAACTCGTCGTGATCGGCAAAATATGTGATGCCACAAGCGAGAGTGGTAAGTATATTCTTTCAGCGAGTGGTTTGGTGTTACTAATATTATGTAGTTGTATGGTTTGGACGATGTGCGGTACTACTATATTAACTGTATTGTATTGCAACTATTTCTGGCGAATTTCATGCGGTGGTATATGATGAGAAAGCTAGAATTTGAATTAGATGATCACATTGTATTGCGCAAAGTGTGTAGGCAGCAGGGGAGTGCCAGTTTGGATTACGGTGTCCATGTAATGTGGTGGGCGGAGGCCTTTGTGTGGGACACGAAGGCATTCTGGATGGAGAAGACAGCCAATATTAAATTATATCGCGCTCAAGTGGCATTGAGGTTGGTCTTGGATGCGAGGCCCAAAGATGTAAGCATAACATATTTGATACTTGTCTATAAAGTATGCTTATACTGGTGTTCTGCATTATTGATACATGTCATTGTTTTGCCGCAGCTTGTAGTCCCGCAGCCTGGCGTAGTGGATGAGGTGCAGCCTGTAGTGCTGGTGCCTGGGGAAGTAGATTCGGCGGCGCCTGTAGTCCTGCTTCATGGAGCAATGGATGAGGCGCGGCCTGTGGTACCGCACTCTGGCCAGGTCGATTTGGAGGCGCTTGTAATGCCGCAGTCCAGGGAAGTAGAGTCGGAGCCGCATGCTAGAGCACTGGGAGAGGAGACACCTGTAGTGCGTAGTTTAGCCAGGTGGTTGAGGAACCCTCTGTAATGACGCAACCTGGACAAGTATAATGCCCCAACTCATCCCAATACTCCTACTTAATTTTAAGTATACTATTGTAGTACATATTGGATACTTGTCTCTTACGTATGCTAATATTAACTGTTGTCAATTGTCATACCTCTGTTTCAATTCATATCATACTAGTGTTCTGCATGTTTCTTACATGTCATTGTCTTACCGCAGGATAGAGCAGCGGATGAGGCCTTACTGTCTGAAGAGAATCATCCTACCCAACCGGATGACGAGTTAATTGATGCAGTTCCCATTCAAATGATTGACACAAGGCACTTAACTGTCCTAGCTCTGCAGGTGCCCAAACCTCCCCCCGCTGTATGAAAGAGTCAGGTCCATCTACCCAAAAATCTGATGTTGTAACATGCGATGACAGCTCCACAGCTCAAAAGGAAGCTGACACCCCCTGCAGATGCCGTCAGTCCGCTGCTGATGCCGTCGCCCCTGCTGATGCCTCAGTCCCCCATTTGAAAGGAAGATGTCTCCTCCGACAAGGCTGGAGATATTGATGCTCCTTCTGCTGAGAGTGATGTTGGACTGGCTAAACATTGATGTTGGGTTTGTACTTTGACAAGTGTTGGTGACTAACTGTTCTGGTGTTTTTGATGTTATACAATGGTATTCTGTTGGTATGTGCATGGTAGAAGACACAAGTGCCTATTTTACTGATCGTATGAACATTTTATGTATCGATGTATCTTATGTTTAAATGCGAAGGTGGTGCACGTAGCTTCTCTTGTTCGTTTGGGAGTTTTTTCATGTATGACCAATCCATACAGCAAATGTAATGTTTGTGACATAAGAATGCCCAAATAACACATACAATGCATAGAATGCCCAAATAACACATACAATGCATAGAATGCCAAAACAATGCATAGAATGACCAAGGAGTAGATGATGTTAGTTGAAGTAGAGAATGATGATGAACCAAATAATGCATAGAATGACCAAAGAATACATAAGAAGGCATACTATCACATATAGGAATTCTTGGGAATATGTTCATTAAACATCAAGACAACGTATGGTGTTAGTTGTCAAGTGAACATGTGTGTAGTGCTGGTTGTGGGAAGTGCATTTCCTCCTCCTAGGATAGTTTCGTGGTCATAGCATATTGTTTATCGTTTGTGGTGTTGGATGGAACAACAATACAAAACCAAAAGTAGAGAATGATGGCAATAAAAGGCATAGAATGAACCAAACAATGCATAGAATGACCAAAGAACACATAAGAAGGCATATTATCACATATAGGGCTTGCTGGGAAGATGTTCAGTACACATCAAGTTAAAGTACGGTGTTAGTTTTCAAGTGAACATGTGTGTAGTGCTAGTTGTGGGAAGTGGAGTTCCTCTTCCTATGATAGTTTCATGGTCATAGCGTATTGTTCAACGTTCGTGGTGTGGATAGAATAACAATACGAAACCAAAAGAAGAGAATGATGGCAATAGAAGGTATAGAATGAATAAAACAATGCATAGAATGACCAAAGAACACATAAGAAGGCATATTATCACATATAGGGCTTGCTGGGAAGATCTTCAGTACACAACAAGTCAAAGTACGGTATTAGTTGTCAAGAGAACATGTGTATAGTGCTGGTTCTGGGAAGTGGAGTCCCTCCTCCTTGGATAGTTTCATGGTCATAGCATATTGTTCAACGTTTGTGGTATGGATGGAACAAAAATCCGAAACCAAAAGTAGAGAATGATGGCAATATAAGGCATAGAATGAACTAAACAATGCATCGAATGCCAACGGACGGTGTCAATGTTTTTTCGCAGGAACAATATACTAAAATGTTCACGTCATGGCTTGCTGAATATCGAAACTGATTTTGTCAAAGCGAATAGTGTTGCTATTTGGTAAACATATGGTGTTTATTTAGTGAAGGCTACTATACACACATCACATAACATGGTGCTTGAAAAACTAAAGATTAGTATTCCTGAGCGGCATTTGTGTTGTAAGTGATTTCCACTTACATAATGCAGCGGGGACCACAACCATCATTTCATGCACAGAAATCTAAGACAGAAATCTGCCAAAGTGGAGTGAAGAGTCTCTGAAATTGCTTTTGTGTGCTTTCCCACTTCCCAATTTTGACCGGTCTTGTCATCTCTCCCTCCTCCCATCTCTACATTACCTATCCCTACCCATATTTCCTGCATTACCTCCCTTCTTCACACTCCTACATCCATATTTGTTCAACCCTAAACCCCCATGCCATGGATCACAGCGGCTCAAAATCTCAAAGCCCAGCTAGGACAGTGGCGGCGGATGAACGCACGCTAGATAGCATGGATTTACGGTTTCCTCGTGGCTGACGGTGTGTATGCGGCGAGATGGCTGAGATTAGAGTTGTTGACACTACGGGTAACAGGAATGAGGGGAGGTTGTACTACTGTTGTCTTCATCAGGACTGGTGCCTATTTGTTGGTTGGTAACACCAACCGTGCACATTTCGTACCTATTGTGAAGTCTCCGAATCCCACACAAGAAGACATGCAGACGGCCTCCGTAGACCTACCGAGTGAAGGACTGCCTCCTCCAAGTCGAGGTGTGCCTATATCAACCGGCTCCGTGATGGAAGAAATGAGCCCGCTGCACGCCAACAATGAAGATGGGGGTGGGGAAATGCATTGGAAAATTTGTTGTTTTATACTTCTCATTGCCTATTTAATTCATGTAATGGCTAAATGAAATGTGGTAATATCGACACACTTGTTTCGTATCATATTTGGCTGTCCGTCGTACTCCATGTGTTTTTTAAATGCCCAAGTGGTATAGTTCTGAATACTCACCGTTATAGATAATAATTATCATAGCGTGAACTTTCAATTGTTTTACGATTACATGGTATCACATATTGAAACCACCCTATCCAGGAAAGTTTCAAATACTTAAACCATACCAAAAACTTACACCCTTTCGGTCTTTCCTAATGGCAGTGCCATATGGACCAGTCTGGTGTAGCAAAAATATCGAAAGATGGCAAAAACTATACCACAACAGGCCTTAACAAAACATCAACATGCACCAAAAAATTCTGTTCAGCACAAAGACGACTCTGTCGTATGTCTTTATCAACCGTGTAATACAGATCACAATAGTTATAAATATTCCCTTGTATTTTCTCAATCGCAGCACATTCGTGCTTGCTAGGCAGCCGCCAAAGTTGCCAATAACCACATGTGCATGTCCTCCGCTCTACGTCCATAGAATATATGCTACCCCTATCGGAAACCTTGAACAATGAACCGGCCGCTCGTTGTAGCTCCAAGTCACCGGATTCTGTGTAATTTCGTTGTACGACCTTTGCCAGTGTTGAGTATAAATCTCTAGCAATCCAAGCACCAGCCTCTCTCTTGTCGTTCATCATCTTCATACTTTTTTACGGATTGTTTCGAGCATTGCACATGGAGGCACTCCCCTCGCTTTCTCTCGGCACCACTTCTACCCCAAGAACACAGCGTTTGCTCATGTGTATGGATTCGAGTTTTGAATGAACTCCCATGAAAGGGGCATTGCTTGAAGTATTGAATTTAGGTGTTGGATCATCCCGCCATATGTTGCGGCGTATGCAGCACCCTTCAGCACCCCTGTCCATTTTGTTTTATTCTTGTAGGGGTATTTTGTCAACACCTTTTATTTAAGCATTCCATACTCAACACGACATAATACGTACTTATGTCTTTGAAACGTTATACTAAAAATGAGGACACAATGTATGAATTTTAGAAACACGAAACACTGGGTACCTGCTTTTTGAAGTTATCTACGAGGTGTCGCAGGCATACTGCATGATTACTCCCTTTAAGACACTTGGGATATCTTTCATCAAACCAGAGTTGCGGCCACTGTAAAAAGTATACTCGTTCCAATCGTCGCATTCATTCGCTCCATCAAGAGCAGACCTCAACTTTGAACAAAACCACTCCCAATTGATATTCGTCTCCCTATCCACAACTATAAAACACAACCACGCAAGCAGTCAAACAACTCACTTCTCTGTTACTGATACAACAGACCTATTATACTGGTGCACCATATGTATAGGGCCAAAGATCCCTCTTAATATTGGCATTATGCTAATGCGCAAACTACTACATACCTGCAAATGCGATTGTTATAAGGCCACCATTTCCATCTTCGCTAACTGCTGCCAATATTAAACCATGCCACTTGTTTTTAATATGCGTGCCATCCATCTCAACAAGTAGCCGACAACCTTTTTTAAACCCATCAACGCAGACTGCGATTGCTATGAAAACCCTCCTAAACTTTCCGGTATCCCCATATACTTCGAAATTAGTCATGCTTCCAGGGTTCGATGCCATCAACCTATTGCAAAATACACGGACCTTGTCGAAAGAATAGTAATCATCTCCATGCAATTCTTTCATTGCAACCTCCCTTCCATTCCAAGTTGTGCGGTAGCTAATATCGACCTTGAAAGCGGTGCGAACGTCATCCACAGCCGTATTCGATGCATAGTTAGGATCCGCCTTACTTTCTCCTTGATGAATGCGGCAAACCATGGAGCATTCGCCTTTGGATGTTGCCCTGATTGGAGATTATTCACGCCACATGCATGAGTCAAATTGCATGTGCGAATGGCACAGGACTCATCGGACTTGTGGTGTGATGCATATGCCCGCCATCCACATCCTTCCATGGAACATTTGACAAGAATTTTCTTCGTATGGTTAATCACATAACAGTATTGGCGTTGAACTGCAATACAATGATTTTTCAGCACCTTGTGGAACTGTTCCGCATCCTTAAACCTCTGTCCTTTGCCTTTAATTGCATAGGCCCATAGCACTCTCACATCTTCATTGTCCTCCCCTAGATCGTCATCGTTTTCCTCCTCCGCATCGTTGTTTATCCTGCGGTACATGATATAACCTTCAATAACGCCACCACCACGTAGAGACAATACCAATATTATGCATGAATAAAACAGACATTGAACTATTTACAGGACACATGCATGATCGTATTTATCCCATACTTTTTCCTGCAATAGTTAATACTACGTTACTCTATGCAAAACACCATAATATGTGAATGGCAAACACAACAATTGCATCACTCGTATACACTACTGTAGTAATTCCTGGATCGTGATCCTCCACATATCTTAAAATCATGTTCCATGTACTACACACGTCCCAACACTCCTATCATTGGCATGCGTAACACGAATACTCATTCAGCCAATAAGAACCCATTTTTGCTAACTAATATAATACCAATGTGCGATAAAAAACTAAATACCAGCTCCTAGCATTCTAACACCAGTGTGTATTTTGTTTAACACAACACTCACCTCTGTCTCTCATTTGCAACTTCCATGTTCATCAGCCTCATCTTTTCGAAAGCTTAACCCTTTGCTCGACTCAAACTGGACATTCTTCTTATATCTTCATCTGTAGGATCTCCATCGTGCAGCCCTCGTTGAGCACCTTAAAATGCAAGCTATTCGTCGTTGGAGATACATCCACCCATTTCTCCGCCAACTTCGCAAACAAATCTGCCACAACATCATCATCCATTACCTGTAGAAGATGAATCTCGGAGTTGTAGTGACAGAATAATCTCTGCCCCGTTTCGTGCGCCTTCACTGCCGCTCGCCATCCCCTTTCGTTCGGACTTTGTCCCTTCGAGAACCCCTAATCGATATTGCTGCCCTTACCCAAAAACCTTGCCTTCACCTTATCGTCGTCTCCTCCAACATAAAAAGCTTCAAACCCTAAACTCTACAAACCCTCCTCGTTGCGATGTAGGCCCTCCATGAAAACCCTTTCTGTCTCTCCTAAATCTGCAACCGACGACGAGGAGTAAAGCCCTGCCCGTGTTCTCTTCAACAAACCAAAGCGCGCGGAAGATGAAGAACCTTGCCAAAGAGGCTTCCCCAACAAGTTTCTCCACCGCACGCTCTCTTCCCTTCCACTTTTAATTCTTCACATGTTTTTGCATATGCTAATTATGCGTTTATCGGCAATTTTCCCTGTCAAATCACCTGCAAAAAGTGGAGGTATTTTCGTCATTTTGCAATTATATTATGTTTTCCCTTTAGTTTAAATGGTGGGGTTCTGAATTGGAATGTATTTCTAGGATGGGTACTAATACATAATAGAAATGGTTTGCTGGTACTGAACTTACATTTCTTTTCCCATGGGGTATTAAACTCCAACTTTCCCTATAAATTTCCAACAACCAACCCTCCCTCCCTCCCAGGCTATTTTCAAACGTAACCTAACTCCTAAACGTCTATCTACCTTAATGCCTTATTCCTTAGTGGCATGTCTACAGGTGCATTCGTCTCACCCGCCATCCTCTCTCGACTTTTTCCCCAGTCTGGCCATCTCCCATTTCAACGCCGACTTAATTGGGATGTCGCTAGATGATTCTTCTCACAGACCCATTGAATCGAGGCACCATCTCCATTCCGCTTACTCCACTGCAACCACGACCTCTATCGCAACCCTTGGAAGAGTACCGGTCGCGCCTACCTGAGCGATGCCACCTGCGAAAGCCACCGCCATAGACACCGCAGCCAACATTCCTGAACCGCCGGTCCCTCCATGCTGTGTCGTTTCTCCCCCGCTCTGTCCGCACCTGCGACGCCTGGCCAAGGCCCTATACATGTTGTAGGATTTTATTTGTGCCTTTTGGAAGATAATATTATGCCTTTCTCACTATTCACAAATAGATACACTCATCAACGGCAGCCTGCAAGTTTGCTTAAGAAGACTCCTTCAAAGTTTGTTTCAATCATCAAATCCAACTTAAAAGGCCATAATTATTTTTTATTGTCAATTGAATGGTCTTATCAAACCTAGAGTTTGAAATGCAAATCATTATCATCAAATCACTCATTTGTTTATCGAAGGAATTAATAGGACCGTTGCTCTGCCAGCTTGTTCTTGAAAAATTGGTCCATGAAGGAATCCCTAAGTTGCGTTTGTTATTTACTTTTTGTTATGGATCTTCAAACCATATTGCAACTCTCAATGTTTTACTTCTCATTTATTGCTTTGTGCCACAATAACCATCTACATTACCTGGGACTGGGAGTGCATGTAGCATAGGTGACTGGACCATGGTTCCTCACAATATATATGAATATGCTACCGTGGAAAAATGGTTAGTTTTTTCATCTCCGCCTGACATTTTGTTTTATTGAGTAGCGTTAATCATTTGTAATATAATTGTGGACTTGTGATATTTGTTTCGGGATGGCCATGTCGTCTGATATCTGGGTTGTTTGCCTAAGAATTTCCTTTTTTTTTTTTTGTAATATGCATTCCTTTTAGTATCGATCCTTGGGTAGTTTGCTAATTTCGCCCGTTTAAATATTTTCAGTGGGGTGGTTTGCTTTTTGAATCAAAATTTTCATGCTTAATATTGTCCTTGAGGATAATTGCACATTAGAGTTATATTTTCTTTTGTTTTGAACTTTGAACGGATAAAGTTCAATTGTACAATTTTAATTTCTCTTCTTCACTTATGTTTCTGTTGAACATATAGATTGAATTCAGTTTTTTACCCTTTTAAAGCCAGAAACAATGTCAAATTTCTACAAAGTGGTCGCAGTGTTATCTCTAATAGGTATCTGAACTAGCTTTTGTGTTGCTAAGCGTCAAACCTTACCTAATTCTTTGGATGTGAATTAGTTATTGGAATTCTTGTATGAAGTATGATTGCATTTGTCTTTCTGGAATTGTTTAATGATGAGGTGGTGAGTTCTCTAATCATCTGAACCACTCATTGAATTTTTATGATATATATAAGGCAATGGAAATAATTTGTTTATACTTGAAACTACTACCACTTTGTTTTTAGTTTTGCCCGACTCTGCTTTCCCATAAATATTTTGCATTATGCTTCTTTGAATTCAGCTCCCTGCACTACCTTCAATCTTAATCTTATTACCCATTGTTCAGTTTTTCTACACTGTAAGTTTCTTATTGTTTTAACCAAAAATGACTCACCAATATTGATTAATTTCAACCTCTGTTTCATCTTTAAAGGGTTGTAATATGGAAAGTTTAGGGTTTTATGACTCGATGCCTCAGTTTCTTAAAGTCTTTAGCAACCTGAAAGCTCTTACACAAGAAGTGGACAGGCAACTTGATTAAGCTTTAATTTGGCATTGTAGGGGTGATTGTGGTTGTTCAATTGTTTGTAATTTAAAACCGACGGGTTGATACTATATGCTATATGAAATTATGGACTATAGTAGATTACAGGCGAGGACAATGATGTAAAAAAAACTGAAATATTTAGATTTTCATTTCTTTTTCGGCATGCATGATCATTCCGGTTATGGCTAGTCCACTGCCAAGGTATGAGCCAAGGAAGAACTTCCAGTTCAGAAACTTTTCATTTTTAAGTTTTTTTCGAAAAGAATAAATGCTTACTTTTGTGTATGGTATCTGCTTCTTGCCCAAGTGAGCAGACCACTTATGCTGACATAGAAGTTGTATACGAGGGTTTTCACGAGAATTACGAGTGTTTATTCAGATTAAATTTGCCTGAGGAACTGATCCTAAGTATTTTGGAAGATACAGAATCAACACATTGGATTCTCTTGGAACTGCATTGGTTGCTCCTACCAGGATTTGTAACATCGTTGAAGCAAATTTATCCACATGAGTCCCGAGCCTTCTTTAAGAGGGATTAGTTGTCATGGAGAGACCAGTTGATGGCATGATGTTGTTAGTTTCCAGAAATTACTCACTATGTTATGTCTTATTTTATGTTACCAAGCATTTGAAATAGCATCAATTTAGAGAACTACAACATAGTGCGCGTAGCGCGCAATCACGAGGTCTGTGTATATATATTATATTAATTAGTTTAGTTAATCATAGTATAACTAGCTAATTTTTGTAATTAGAGTGCCATTAGTGTCCTAATCATTTGAGGCTTATAAATAGGACATCTCCCTCATTTGTAAGGTTGCCTTTTGATTGAATGCATTCCATTTTTCTTAAGGTCAATGAGAGTTTGTGGGAACCTAAAACCCCCCAATCAAATTGTGTTTCACAATTCTTGGAACTTAAAGCAAATCCAAGGTTGATTTCCATTGTTGAAGGAATTCTGAAGAGATGGGGTTATTTTGAATAATTTCACAATTTCAATACTTTTCTTCATATTTGGAGCTTCCCTATCCCTCTTCATCCCCCATTCTTCTTTGATTTTGTTTTCCCTATTGGTTTCTTTGTTTTCGATCTTGGACTACGACATGTATCCACCTCAATTTCCTTACATGGTACCTCCTCAATACGAATTTCGTCCAACAATGGCACAAATTCTTCAAAGAAGCCTAGTACTGATGGTTCGGGCATAGACAAAGACACTCCAACTCTGAACTCTCAACGTTCATCTCCTTTCTATTCGCAATTTTCTCCTATAAGTATTGAGCAGATAAATATGCCTGATGATTTTGATGATGTCGATGATCCACCAATGAATAATGCTTCACAAAGAAAACCATACTCTCATGAAGAAAATGCTCTCCTGGCGAGTTGCTGAGTCGATATTAATGAGGATCCTATTGTCAGGAAACAATAAAAAAGGGGATAAAATATGTGTTCAGATTGTTGAGCTGTGGAAAACAGTATTTAGGTGTCACACTATGTTGAAGACACATTATTATTATACAATACAAAAACAGGTGAAACAATTTTGTGGTTGTTATAATCAGGAGAAGAAGGTTTGGGGGAGTGGTTGCAGTGAGGCAGATATCATAGAGAAGGGGAAAGTTCAATACAAGGCGAAATATGGTTCGCACGTTGTTCATATGAGTGCTTAGCATGTTTTGAAAGACCAACCGATGTTTGCGGACCCAGAAGTTGATAATCGCGGATCAATGAAAACCAAAATCTTAGTATTTACAGAGTATGTTGTAAGTTCAGATACTGATACAAGTGTCGGAGAGGAACCTAGGTCAGGACGCTCGCGGCCAATGGGGAGGAACACAACAAGGCGAATGGGTACGAGTAAAGGGAAAGAAACCACATCCAATGCTGGAGAAAATTTCACTCTTATTGATGAAAAGATTCGGGTTTTGGAAGAACAAGATAAGAGAAAGTTGGAGACGCTATCGACTGTTGCTGCTGCTGCTCACTATTGTCACTAATAAAGAGTCGAAAATAATGATGAAAGATACCCTGAACATAACAGAGGATTAACTGCGTTTTCACTTAGCGGTAGTAGAAAAACTAAGAAGAAGTGGGGTATCAAATATTATTTGTTGTGTTTGTGTTTTTGTTTATGTTGTAATATCTTAGTTATTTTGTTATGTTATAATATTGTAATCGTTTTATTTGGTTCTATTGTAATATTTTAGTAATTTTAATTCACCTCCAATAGCTATTTATCTTATAATTTTTTATTTTAAATTTTATTTTAATAAAATATAATAAAACTTAAATTAGTGAAAAAATTATATAATATTAAATCATGAATGTATTGTTTATATAAAATAATAGCCATTATAAAAGTATCCGTTATGAAACTAGCCGTTATAAAACTAACCGTTATCTTGTGAAATTGAATTCTATAAAAGGACCTATTTTATTTATTGCACTTCTCACCTCAAAACATCTACTTGTCTAAAATTGCATCATATTGCTTCCTTTCATTTAGAAAAAAAAATGTCTTCATCTTCTCAATCATCTGATGAAGAAATTCCATGTGGTAGTGATCTTGAGTTCCTACTTGATGATACTAGGTGAGAATGAAGTATTATCGTTGCTTTGGGGGGGGGGGGGGGGAAGAGTTAATTGGCGGTGCCACAACTTCGGCTGGCGGTGGTAGAAAGCGAAGAACTTATGTGGATCGAGATCGTGAAGATCCAATATACGGAAGTCATATGTTTTGTCGGCATTTTCATATGCCTATAGAATTGTTCTTGTGTATAGTTGAAGCACTGGAGTCACACAATAAGTATTTTCAGTGGAGGGTCGATGCAACTGGTAAAAAAAGGTTCTCTCTACTACAAAAGTGCTCGGTGGTGATCCGCCAATTGGCATATGGTGGACCGGCCGACCATTGGGATGAGTACCTATATGTTGACGAAACGACTACCATATAGTGTCTCTTTAATTTTTGTCGTCGTGTGATTTAAATATTTGGTGAATGCTACTTGAGGAAGCCTGGTGTCGAGCATTGTCAACGTTTCTTACAAATGCACGGACAAGGACATGGATTTCCCGGAATGCTGGGGAGCCTTGATTGCATGCATTAGGCTTGGAGAAACTGTCCGGTTGCTTGGAAACGTCAATACACACGAGGTGATCATGGTTTTCCAACAATCATGCTTGAAGCAGTTGCCTCTGCAGATTTATGGATATGGCATGTATTCTTCAGGGTAGCAGGATCCAACAACGACATAAACGTGCTCAACCAATCTCCTTTGTTCACGGATACTCTGCAAGGGCACGCCCCATCCGTTGATTTTACAATAAATGGCAAACAATATAATCATAGATACTATCTTACTTATGGAATCTATCTAGAGTGGTATACTTTTATAAAAAAGCTTTCAATGTCCTCAAGATCCGAAGAGGAAGTGTTTCAAGGAAATGCAAGAGCCTACTAGAAAAAGATGTTGAACGGGCATTTGAAGTGCTTCAAGCTCGTTGGACAATGATTAAGGGTCAATATCGTTTTTGGTACAAGAACAATATGAAAGATATAATGTTAACTTACATTATATTGCATAACATGATCATCGAAGATGAGGGAAATGAAGCGGAAGATTGGTATGACGATCCCAATTATTCAACTCCGCCTCCACAAAGAGTGCCTCCAATTGGAACATTCAATGACTACGCCAGGAGAGGTGTTCAACTACGAGATAAGCAAAAACATCTCCAACTTTGACAGGATTTAATTGAGCATCTGTGGGCCCGATCCAGAAATAATTAGTTATACACTCCCTCCATTTTTTTTTAAGTGTAACGTTTTGACTTTATTTACTGTTCATTGTAGCACTTTGACTTGTACTTTTATCATAGTTATACAAGAAAAAAATATAGTCAAATGAGATCTTGTTGGATTCGTCTCATCTTGTAGTTTTTAAATATCAAATTTTTTGAATTTTTACTTATACCGATATTAATAGTTTAAAATGTGCAATGGCATAGGTGTAAAGGATAAACGTTATACTAAAAAAAATGGAGGAAGTATTAATTAGTCTTTGCGAACTTTTCATCATTGCATTCATGTTTTTTCCCTATTATGTGTGCTTTGAATTTGTATTTTCATGTTTTATGTAATTGAAATATTTAAAAAATATTTTTTGGAGTTATTTATTCAAAATATTTTAAAATATTAAATAATGAAAATAATTGAAAAACATTAATTATTATTTATCTAAAAATTAAATTATTTTTTATAGTTGATAATTTAAAATATAAATGGTATAATCTATAATATATTAAACCTATTGATCGTATGAATAGTGCCTAAAAACTTTCCTTTTATAATTAATTACTATTGGGCCTTGAAATACTCATGAAAAAAGACTTCAAAAAGTATATTTTGGCTGAAATCCTATAAATAGTAAACACTAATTACATTAACCGTCAATTTTAATCTCTAATTCTAAACTCTGAACGCTCATCTCCCCCAACTTTTAGCTTTCTAAACTCTAGACTCTAAACTCTAATTTAAAATTACATTACCAAACACCATTATTCAAATTTAAAACTATTTTTCACCATTAATTTCAAATTCCAAACTCTAAACCCCAGACACTAAACTCTAGTTATTTTCCAAACATACCCTTCAATAAAATACTAGATATAAAATATACATATATTCATGGTTGAAAATATAATAATGCAAATTAATTTTTCTTTATTAAAATTAACTATATATAAAAAATATTTTTAAATTTTAATTTTATTAAAAATAATGTGAAAGTTGTTCGAGAAAAAAATTTATATTTTTTAATAAATTTTGATATTTTAGCAATTAATTTTTTGAGTAATAAATATTGTCCATTATATTATGTAATATAATTAATTTATTTACTTAGGATATTTTTAATTAAATATTTTATTTGCTTCATTTCAATTGGATTAAATTTTAAAGAAAAAAAAGATGTCTAGGGCTTCTCCTTAACATGATAAAGCGACGGCAGCGGCGACTCACCATGATCATGCAAGACGCAATTTTTCTTCTTTCAAGGAGGCAGTCAGTAGCAACATGAACACGTCTGAGGATGTTCGGATGAAGAGGGATCTTTTGGCTGAGAAATTGATAAGGAAAAAGTACGTGGGCGGAGATCGCAGCATTCCAAGCTTTGTGGTTGACGAGTCGTTGGAGGAGGAAGTTGGGAAGGAGTGGCTGGATGCGTTGGTGGTGAAAACTATGGGATTGCAAGTGAATTTCCGAGTCCTTAAGGAACCTCTGGGCAAGTTGTGGAAGTGCGAGGGCTCGTTTGATCTAATTGATGTGGGCTATGGTTATTATGTGACGAAGTTTATTCTGGGGACGGACAGGGATAGGGTTATTAACGGGGGTCCATGGATGTTGTTCGATCATTACTTGCATATTATGAAGTGGCGGAGGGATTTTGATCCTGTGACGGAGGAGATTAAGAAAACTATGGTGTGGGTTTGTATGATGGGGATTTCTTTGTAGCATTACAAGGAAGATTTTCTTCATGCTTTCGCGTCTGAGATTAGAGAAGTTGTGAGATTTGATAAGTGCACGATGGATCATTCAAGAGGTAGGTTTGCTAAGGTTTGTGTGGAACTAGATTTGAATCAGCCGGTGTTCGGAAAGTTTTTGGTGAATGGGCATTGAATTCATGTGGTTTATGAAGGGTTACATTTGATATGTAAAGGGTGTGGCAAGTATGGGCACTTTGGACGTGACTGTAAAGTCAAGGGGGAGGAGGGTTCTAATAATTTTGAGAAAAATAGGGAACAGGAGGCGGAGGAACGTGCTAGGAAAGGAAAGGTGAAAGTGACAGAGGAATGTAGCAGTAAGGGGGTACCAATGTGGTTCAAGAGGAAGTTGGTGAGACTTCGGATGTCTGTGGAGATGGTGATGCCATTGGACAAATTTAGGGGATTGGATCACTATTCAGAGGCGCCGGAGCAGGCCGCAACATGGGGGGAGGGGTAAGAATGAGAAGAGTATAAAACCTAATCCTACAAATGGTTAGGCTTCGGGGAGTAAGGTGGCGGATAAAAATACAGAACTGCAAGGTTCGGGGAGTAAGGTGGCGGATAAATATGCAAATCCGCAGGGTTCGGGAAGTAAGATGGCAGATAAAAATACAGAACCGAGGCTTTGATCCAAGGGACAATAGAGGGACCTATTGCCGAAGGAAAAGGAGAAGAGTCCGGGGCTTTGAGCATTATGGCACCTCCAAAAGGAGCGAAAGGACAAGGGTGAATGAGGAGTCACCGTGTGGTGGGTTTAGTAATGGAGGATGGAACAGATTCTGGCCATAGGTTGGGGAGACACTGCTATAGGGTTGGATATATGTAGCTTTCCTGGTGTTACTTCCGAAAGTGGAGACTCCTCAGAATATCAGTCAGTTCAGATCGTTAACTCTTTGTAATGTCTCTTTCAAATTTATTACAAAGATAATAGCTAATCGGCTTAGGCCGTTATTGTGTGAATATGTTGGCCCTTATCAATCGACATTTTTGCCTGGTAGAGGCACGATTGACAATGGAATATTAGTGCAGGAGCTGGTGTATACATTGCAAATTCGGCGTGAGAAAAATAAGGGGGTGTTACTAAAAATTGATTTAGCTAAGGCTTATGATTCAGTGGATTGGGATTTCCTTCAACTTTGCTTGCAAGAGATGGAGTTGCCGTAGGGGATCCAAGAACTGATCATGACATGTGTGAGAACGTCATCTTTTTCAATTTTGTGGAATGGATCTCCCTTAGATAAGATTGATTCTGGATGGAGGTTTCGTCTAGGGGTGATATCGAGTCGAGTCGAGCTCGAGTAGTGGGATACTCGAGCTTGACTTGACAGTTTTTTGAGCTACTCGAGCTCGAGCTCGAGCTCGAGTCAAGTAGCATCACTCGAGCTCGAACTCGAGTATCATCGAGTTCGAGTTCGAGTATCATCGAGTTCGAGCTCGAACTCTTTTTTTTTTTTTTACATTTTCTCGAGCTCGAGCTCAAGTACCATCGAGTTCGAGCTCGAGCTCGAGTAGTTCAAGCTTGAAATTTTTTTTTTTGTGTTGATTTTAAATTTTGGAACTATGACATAAAACCTTGATTCAATTTGATATATAAATATTTGACTAGTTATTGTAAAATTTACACTACAAGAAAATTTCAGTATAGTGACCGGAATTTGCGACTAAAACCATTCATTAGCTAGTTAGCGACCGAATTTACGACTGAAACCATTTAGTAGTTAGTTAGCGACCGAATTTGCGACCAAAATCATTCAGTAGCTAACTAGCGACCGAAACAGAGACCGAATTAGTTTGGTCACTAATCTCGAGACCGAATTAGCGACCAAAATTTTGGTCGCAAAACATCTTTCATTTTTCAATTTTTTTTTCATTTGGCACTCAGTACAATACATTTCTTAAATATTACAGTACTGTTAAATAAAAGTTCATCATATTTAAAAGTAACTTCAATACTTTTGTAAGGCATTTTATTACAGTCAAGTATTAAAACGTGTCTTAGGGTTGCCGTTTCTCTGAGTTCATCCCACAACATCACTATTCCATTCAGAGTGGGTATGTATTAGCCAAATAAGATTTATTAGTACCTAAATGTACAAAATAATTGAATTTGTTGAATTAGTTAGTGAATTGGGTAATGAATAATATTCGGGTACCACTTATCACCTTTGAATAATATTCAGGTACCACTTATCACCTCACAATACCAACATTTGAGTTAGGTTTTGTGTAACCACATGTCTCTTATATTGGGGTAATGATTTAATCCATCGGTGTGCTTCTTTTTATGTTTTCCGGTTAATATTGTACCCCCGGTTAAATTGAAATCTCGCAAACTTAAATACGTATAAGGCTCGGAAGTTGGATGCATTTGACCTCAATTACAGTATATGCCAATAAGTATTCATCATATATTCAGTGCATTAGTTTGATTATATAGTGCAGATTTCAATATAGTTGTCAAATGTAATAGTAAATGTTAGTAGAAATGTGTCACGTTTATAAGTAACTCCAATATTTGTGTAAGACTTTTAATTATATTAAAATATTAAAGGGTGTGCGGTATTATCGTGGGATTGTCGTTGCTCCAGGCTCATCCCACAACATCACTACTCCATCTAGAGTATGTATTCTTAGCTGAATATGATCTATTGGTGCTCAAATTTACAACATGAGTGGATTTGATGAACTCGTTAACGAATTGTGTAATTCACAAGCCACAACATGAGATATAAAGTTATTTATTTATTAAAATTTATAATATGTTGTTAAATTGATATTTTTATTTTATTCTTATATTTAATATATGTCATTTTTTACGTATACCGGGTATCAATTTATATTATAATACCATGTTTTAACATCATTTATATTATTTATTTTTATCTAATTATTGAATTTATTTATTTAATTAATTTTAATTTTATTTTTTCATTTCATTGAATTTAGAAGTTTTTTCTTCTATTTTATTTTGTTACTTTAATTGTATAATTTTATTAGTTTGTAAAATTAATTTCCTTTTCTTTTTTATTTATTTTTGATTTTTCTATTATTTAATTAATGAATTTAGTTTATTTTTATAAGATATTTCAATATTAAAATTTATTTTTTTAATTTCTAAATAAATTTATTATATTAAGAACTTAAGTTATTTTAAATTTATTTATAATTTTATAACTATAATGATATATTAATCTATTTTAATTTTATTCATTTTATTTTTCTGTTATTTTATATTTAAATAATTATTTTAATTAATTATATTTATTTTTAAATTTAAAAATGAATTTATTAATGGATCAAAATAAAAGTGGAAAATAAATAAAAGTAGAAGGAGTATTAAAAATATAAAATATATGAAAAATTTAAAATTAAAATAAAAAAACGAGTCAAGTACTCGACTCGACTCGGTACTCGACTCGATACTCGACGAGTACTCGATACTCGATGAGTATCGTAACCTTGTACTCGAGCTCGAGCTCGATACTCGATTAAATACTCGACTACTCGACTCGACTCGAATTTTTCGAGTACGAGTCGAGTTTTTTCCGAGCCGAGTCCTGAGTCGAGTTCGAATAGCTCTACTCGTTAATCACCCCTAGTTTCGTCAAGGCGATCCATTATCTCCTTATCTTTTTGTGATTGTGATGGAGAAATTATCTAGACTTATTTTGGAGGCTGTGGAAGCGGGAGGCTGGAAACCATTCCAATGCGGTGGGGAGGGTTTTTCGATATCGCATGTTATGTATGCGGACAATCTTATTTTATGTTCGGAGTTGGAGAAAGAGAGCGTAAGATGCATTGGTCAGGTCTTCGATAGGTTTGGTGCTTGCTCCGGGCCTCAGATGAATTGTGAGAAGTCAATAGCTTTTGTTTTGACTAACTCCAATGAGTATGAGAGGGGGTGGATTGAGCATCATCTTAGCATAAATATCACGTCGGATTTGGGTAAGTATTTAGGCTTCCCTGTGGTGCATCGTAGAATGAGGTTGGCTCATTTTGATGATGTCTTGAGGAGGTTAGATATACGTTTGTCGGGCTGGGCGGCATCTCTACTAAATAGGGCGGCGCGAGTGACCTTGGCCAGCGCAGTTTTGTCGGCCCTTCCTACATATTGCATGCAAGTGCATCAAATCCTTGTGTCGGTGTGCCAGCGTATTGATAAAAAAAATTCGAAGATGGATATGGAAGGGAGTGCTGGGGAAAGGTCTCCATCTAGTTAGTTGGGAGAAGATTAATAGGCCGAAAAGGGAAGGGAGATTGGGATTGAGACAGACTAGACATATGAACTTAGCTTTATTGGGAAAACAAATAAGTGAGTTTATGGTGAATAAAGATAAACTTTGGGTCCAACTCATGAGGAGTAAGTATGGTTGCGGCGTAGGGCTCTTCCCGCGAGCTCATGGGAAGGCATCTAGGCTTTGGACGGCCATGGTGTGGCAGGTAGAGATGTTTGGGGCCAGTTATGGAGTTCGTATTGGCAAGGGAGATAGTTCCTTGTGGTACTCGCCATGGTGGAAGGGCGCTTGCTTAGCTTCTACTGTGCCATTTGTGCATGTGAATGATCTTGAGTTAAAAATTAGGGATGTTATTATGGATGGTAAATGGTCTCTGGAGGGTATCTATACATTGATGCCGGAAAATATTAAAGTTGACATTCAGGCGACCGCATGTCTTCTGCTGATGGCAGATTCTTCGAATATTATGCATTGGAGGATGCAAGCGTCGGTGGAATACAGTGTCAAGTCGGGTTATCTCTGGATTCATGGTGAATCTTTAGACAACAAGGGTTGGAGTTGGATATGGCGTAATCCCATTCCGGAGAAGATTGGGCACGTAATTTGGCTTGCGGTTCATGACTCTCTGGCGGTGAATAAAGTCAGGTTTCAGAGGAGAGTTGCTTAGTCCCCATTATGTTCGATATGTGGTGCAAGTGAGGAAGATTGGCAGCATGCCTTGTTCCTTTGTAGGGGCGAGACAGTTGTGGGCTGCGTTGGGTGTTAGGGAGGTGGTTTTTATTCCGCCTATGGATAAGGATGGTGTTAGACATTAGTTTCAATTTATGGTTCACACTTGGAAGCATCTCTTTGTGGCGGGGCGTGTGGATTGTATGGCTTGATCGGAATGGAATGGTGTTTCAAGGAAAAGAGAGAACACATTGGGGTCTGGTGTTGCCTCTTCGGCAGCTGAGGGAGACGCTGCAACATGCGGAGCCTGCTATTGCGGGGGCGTGTTAATGGCTAGTGTTGGTCGTGGAGGCTATGCCGCGGTTTGTCGTAGCGTTGATGGATCTTGGAAAGGTGTTGTGGGTGGTCAAGTTGGGAATTGTGAGATCTTAGAGGTTGAATTGTGTGGAGTGTGGAAGGGGTTGGAGTTGGTCACCTCTTTGGATGAGAAGGTTGTGTCTTGTTACGTGGACTCTTTGGAAGCTTTTAATCTGATCAATGGTCTGTGTAATAAACTTCATAGATTTTGGCCAGTCGTTCATGCTATCCGGGCATTAATTATCTACCTCTAATAAAAGAATATTATGAATAATATGGCATGATAATTAATTTGTGTAATATCGTAAATTTTGATAACTTAAATAAGTTATTTGGTTCAAATATTAGATGAATATTATACACATTTAAATTTAAATAAAGCAGTATTATTTAAACTATTGAGGTTAATAATCTAGATTTGAACAATTAATATTTATTGGTTAATTGTTGGTGAAAGCAAAATATTTTGAGGATAACAATTATTTCATACAAAATTCAAGCACATTTGGGTGTGTTATTTCGTATTTGTCAATACATCAATATTAAATTTTAATATTTTATTATCGTCCTATGCGAATTATATTATATATATCACGTATCATCCCACCCATTCGGGTGGGGGAAATACTAGTAAATACTATAATAGTAAGTGAGTGCCCTAAATATAAATGGTATAATTAGAGGTATTAAGTTTTGAAGTGGCGCTTCATACAATTGAGGTAGAAGTAGGGCTGGACAATTTCGCCGAAAACTCGGTATACCGATCGTACCATACCAAAAATACCGAAAATGCCGAAATTTATGGTATACCGAAATTTTTGGTACGGTATAGTGCCCTGCCGAATTTTTTTGGTATGGTATCGGTATCAAAATATAAGATATTCGGTATACCGAAAATACCGATATATATATATTATAATTACATATTTTTAAAATAAAAATATATTAATTTACATATATATTACTAAACCTAAATTATATTTTAATCAAGAGCATATATAAATAAATAAATGTCAAATTATATTTATATATTGCTAATTATTTTTTACCACTTTTGCAGATCCAAAAGAAGAAACTAGTGCGTGGTTGATTGTATTTATGTTAGAAGAGATGACGAATGACCTCTAAAGTTTATTTAAAACCCTATTGACATTTTTTGTGAATTACATTATTTTGGAAATGATTTTTATTGCAATTAAGTTAAAACTATTACATGAAAATTTTCGTTCACTTTTAAAAAAATTATATTTGTATATCAATAATACTGAACTTTTATGCCAAATATTTTGGTATACCGAATTTATGGTATAGTAATGGTATTCATTTTTTATATACCGATACTTAACCGTATAAGAGAAAAGTTTGATATGCCGTAGAAGGCCTAAAAATAGCCAACGATTCCGAAAACGTAACTCCAAAATCAATTTATTGCTACTAGGGGTGATATCGAGTCGAGTCGAGCCCGAGTAGTGAACTACTTGAGCTTGACTTGATGAGGAAATATCACTACTCGAGCTCGAGCTCGGTTATTATCGAGTTCGAGCTCGAGCTCGAGTAGCTTCATTTTTTTAATTTTTTTTCTGGATTAGGCCCCTTATCTTATATTATGAGTTTTTAGGTTGTTTGGCCTTTTTTATTTTGGGTTTGCTTCATTAGTTGTATTCTTATCAATAGAAGCCAATCAAAGACCAGATTCATTTAAATAAAATTACCAGATTCATTTAAATAAAATTACAATTGTTTATTCCTAATTTAAAACGTATACTTTACACACAAGCACAATAATTTTTATTTATTCCAAATATTTTTTTTTACACACTAGCCAAAAAGACATCAATTCCTTGTGATGAGGATGACTTGAATTCGCTTAAAAATGTGACAGAAAGGCATATTAAAAAGCTCATGGCAATAAAAACATACTGCACTAAATAAAAAATATCTCAATCTAAATTTACAAGTAAAATAATGTGTTCTGTCAATTACTTAGAATATTCCTGATATTCATCATTTTGTGCTTATATTTTACATGATTCCATGAGGTTTTATTGGTGAGTATTGATCCATTTAGGTGTCTTATTGGAGTATTTTGCATTTCAGGTATTAAAGTGAGTGGAAATGGAATTTGGCATGGAAAACATTAAATTGGGTGAATTTTGGAGAAGTAACAGGTCGTGTGTCCATACACAAGGGCAGTGGTCAGTCCTGTTGGCAAAAGGTTGATGCTGATGTGTTTCCAGCTTGAGTGCTTACGTGTCCGGGCGACTTGGCTGTTGATGTGGACGAATTTCTAGACATAATTCAAGATATTTTGAGATCCTGGGAGACACATTGTGGCTAGATACTTGTTTCCAAAAGAGAGATCAAGAATTGGCATAGAAGGAAAGTGATTTGGCAAATAAGGAAACTTGGAGTATTGTTTGATTCTTACATTTTCTTGGGGCTGCTGCTTTGGACGATTTGAGAGGACTTTGGAGAGATAAAAACCATTCAATTGTGGTTGTTTAGAGCAGACTGGGATTGCTGGAGAGTCGAGACTTGGCCTGAGGAGTGGAGACGTTGCTGGAGACTTGATCATCATTGGAGTTCTTTCTTCCTGCTGCATAGTATTTGTGATGATTTCTATTTTCTGCTTTGTTCTTGTTTTCATGTTTAGTGAGTAGTTTATTTTATCTAGCTTAGGATTGGACCCCGTGTTGGGATTGGATTTAGGGGTGATTAACGAGTAGTGCTACTCGAACTCGACTCGGGACTCGGCTCGGAAAAAACTCGACTCGTACTCGAAAAATTCGAGTCGAGTCGAGTAGTCGAGTAGGGCACTCGAGTATCGAGCTCGAGCTCGAGTCCGTATATATGATACTCGAACTCGAGTCGAGTACTCGAGTCAAGTCGAGTATCAAGTCGATCGAGTACTCGACCCATTTTCTTTTTTTTTTAATTTTTTGTAAATTTTAAAAGAAAAATAAAAAAAATTTAAAAAATACTCGATAAGCTCGAGTACTCGACTCGAGCTCGAGCTCGAGAAGGAAAAAAATTTAAAAAAAAAATAATCGAGCTACTCGAGCTCGAACTCGAGCTCGAGTCGAGTCGAGCTCGAGCTTGAGCTCAACTACTCGAGCTCGAGCTCGAGCTCGAGTAGCTCAAAAATGCCATCAAGTCAAGCTCGAGTACCCCACTACTCGAGCTCGACTCGACTCGTTATCACCCCTAATTGGATTGCCGTTGTGAGGCTTGCTATGTGTTGAATGTTTGATTTCCTTTGACTATTATGTATTTTCATGATTTCTATTTTCACAACATGAGTTCTTATGTTGATTGATTATGATGCGCACATAGTTGATTGGCTTAGGAATTTTACCGTTATAATTAGATTGGTGTCCGTGTAATTGCACTTTAATCTAATTTAGTAACAACTAGAGAATTAAAGCTCTAGGGAATTATGGAATCAATTGAGAGAATCAACCACGTAGTTTGAATTAGGCTTTTCTAGGATTTAATGCAATCGGATAAGTACTTCTATGGTCGTACCTAGGATCTTAATTCGGTTAGGGAAGTGAATAATGGCCGTGCCTTGTTCACCGATTAAGTAAGGAAAAGTTGGTCACGGAGCGGTTGTCGAGTGACTATAACTAATTTATTTAATAGGCTAAGGGAATAATTGTCAATGATCAACAATAAATCCAATTCCAATCCGGCGAGTTCAAGTCCTAAGCTAGGTATTTTTCATTATTAGATTTCGTATACTTTCCAGTGTGTCCTGCCTTCTCTTGCTTATTTAATTTTATTCTTCTATTTAATTTTATTTTATTTTCTTAGCATTAGTTAAAATCTAAAACCCCCCATTTTATTATTGTGGTTAATCATAGTTAATATTTCGTTTGAATCCTTGTGGAGACGACTCTACTCATCACTATCTATTTATTTTCATACGAGTAGAATTATTTATTTTTGTAGCTAGACGACAGCTATCAAATTTTGGCGTCGTTGCCGGGGATTCAAATTGATTTATTATTCAGTGGTTAATTGCTATTATCTTATATTTACTAATATTATTTTTTTCTGGTTTATGCCTCGATCTACTCGGACAGGGGAATTGATCTACGATCCAGAGATTGAGAGAACTGCTAGACGATTGAGGAGAGAAACCAGGGAAGCAAGACTCACTGCGCGCCAAAGAGAACAGACTGACCTGGATCTTGCACTTGAGGAAGCTGCTACATCTGGTAGTGAGCTAAGTGGTGACGAAAGTGAAGAGTTTGAGCAAGAGATGGCTCAAGAGCAACGCACTATCCAGGAATTAGCTGCGCCTAACTTGGCGCAGCAACCTCTTTGCATTACCTTTCCTGCTCTTCCCGCTAATACTGATTTTGGACTTAAAACGGGTTTAATTCATTTGCTTCCTGTTTTTCATGGACTTTCAGGGGAAGAGCCGCACAGGCACTTGCAAGAATTCGATGTTATATGCTTGAGCATGAAACCAAGAGGCGTCACTGATGATCAAATCCGCCTTCGTGCCTTCCCTTTCTCCTTGCGAGATGCTGCTAAGGAATGGCTTTAACACTTACCTGCTGGAAGTATTGAAACATGGGCGGACTTGCATAAGAAGTTCCTGGAAAAATATTTCCCTGCCTCCCGAGCCTCTACTTTGCGCAAAGAAATTTGTGGAATCACTCAATCTCAGGGAGAATCTCTTTATGAGTATTGGGAGCGTTTCAATAAATTAATTACTAAATGTCCGCATCATCAAATTCCTGAATCATTACTAATCCAATATTTTTATGATGATCTTACTAACATGGAAAGGAGCCTCCTGGATTCGGCTTGTGGAGGATCCCTAATGAAGAAAACACCAGCAGAAGCATGGGACATGATTCAAACGTCCGCTGAGTACACCCAACAGTTTGGCTCTCGGGACAAAGTTGTTGCAGTTAAAGAGGCATCTGAGGTAACTTCTCCTTCCGTTCAACAACAACTTACGGAATTAACTGCCTTTGTTAGACAACTTGCTGTAGGACAAGCCCAAGTTAAAACTTGTGGAATTTGCGGCCACACCGGCCATGCCACCGACGAGTGCCCGACATTGCAGCAAGAAGTTGACGTGAATGCTGCTGGGTTTGTACCCAGGAAGAACTATGATCCATTTTCCCAAACATTCAACCCAGGGTGGCGTGATCATCCCAACCTTCGCTATGGAAATTCCTCCAATAATTTCCAACCTGCTAACCAACAACAAAATTGCCAACCTCCACAAGGCGAAGCAGGTATGTCTTTACACGATATTGTTAAGTCCATGGCGTCTAACACTTTACAATTCCAACAGGAAGTGCGCACAAGCATTAAGAACCTTGAAGATCAAATGGCTCAACTGACAAAGGAGGTGCGCGAGTCCAGGGAGCGGGAAAAAGGAAAACTACCTGCGCAACCTGAAATTAATCCACGCAATATGAGTGCCATGGTGCTTCGGAATGGAAAGGAGTTGGCCGGACCTGAGGTTGCTGAGAAGAGTAAACAGGATGAAGAGTCGATTGAAAAAGAAATTGAGCAGGATGAAAAACTCTCTTCTAAAGCTTTAGTCGATAATAATCCTCCAGTGCCTGCTACTAATGCTGCTTCTTTTCCTAGCAGGTTAGCCAGACCTCCCAAGAGCGACAAAAATAAGGAACTCATGGAGATATTCAAGAAAGTTGAACTAAGCATTCCTCTCCTAGATGCCATCAAGCAAATTCCGCGCTATGCTAAATTTTTGAAAGAGTTGTGCACTAATAAGAAAAAGCTTCGCGGGGATGAAAAGATAATAGCTGGAGAAGCCGTGTCTGCTATGCTTCAACGCAAGCTTCCACCAAAATGTGGTGACCCAGGTATGTTTCTAGTCCCTTGCAAGATTGGAAAGCTGAAATTAAAAAAGCCATGTTAGATCTTGGAGCCGCCATTAATGTGATGCCATTATCTGTATATAAGTGTGGGTCCATTAAAAGAAACAGGCGTGATAATTCAACTAGCAGATAGAACTCATGCTTATCACGAGGGTATGATTGAGGATATTCTTGTGCAAGTCAATGAATTAATTTTCCCTGTCGATTTTTATATCTTGGACATGCATGATGATAATTCTCCCAACCCATCACCTGTATTGCTTGGTCGTCCATTCATGTGTACTGCTCAAACTAAAATTGATGTCAAGCAGGGAACCTTAACCATGGAGTTTGATGGTGAGAAGATTCAATTCAATATTTTTGATACTTTAAAATATCCTGCTTCATCTCATGATTGTTTTAGAATGGATATAGTTGATGAAAGTGTGCAGAATATTTTTCTCCAAAGTGGAAGAGATCCTTTAGAAGCAGCACTCCTCAACTACCTGGAAGACCTTGGAGAAGATGGAGCTGGTAAAGAAATACAAGAGATGTTGGATGCTTTGAATTCCCTGGAGCAGCAAAATGCAAGGTATAAATCTATTCAGTCAATTTCAACCGAGTCTAACGAAAAGAAATTGCCATCTGTTTTGCAGGCTCCTGAGTTGGAATTAAAACCATTGCCTTCGAATTTGAAGTATGCTTTCCTGGGAAAAGATGAGACATTGCCTGTTATAATTTCATCCACTCTCACCAGGCTGCAAGAGGAGAAATTGGTGAGAACCTTGGCAGACCATAAGGAGGCAATTGGTTCGACCATAGCCGACATAAAAGGGATTAGCCCATTCCTTTGTACACACAAGATTATCCTGGAGGAAGACGCTAAACCAGTTCGGCAAGCCCAAAGGAGATTAAATCCCAGCATGATGGAGGTAGTTAAAAAGGAGATTTTAAAGCTCCTGGATGCTGAAATAATTTATCCAATTTTCGATAGTCCTTGGGTAAGTCCAATTCATGTTGTATCTAAGAAAGCTGGTGTCACCGTGGAAGCTGGAATGGATGGTAAGTTGATCCCTGTTCGTAAACAAACAGGATGGCGTCAGTGCTCCGTAGGTTAAACTTGGTAACGAAAAAGGATCACTTTCCATTACCCTTCATTGATCAAATGGTTGAGCGTCTTGCTGGGAAATCTCACTATTGTTTTCTAGATGGCTTTTAGGTTACTTCCAAATTGCCATAGCACCCGAAGATCAAGAGAAAACAACCTTCACCTGTCCATTCGGCACATTTGCATACAAAAGGATGCCATTCGGATTGTGCAATGCGCCTGCTACATTTCAAAGGTGTATGGTTAGTATTTTCTCAGAATATGTTGGCAAGATAATTGAGGTGTTTATGGATGACTTTAGTGTTTATGGTGACAATTTTGATGATTGCTTGGATAATTTGTCTATAATTTTAAAAAGATGTGAAGAAACCAAACTTGTGCTTAATTGGGAAAAGTGTCAATTCATGGTTGATGAGGGAATTGTTTTAGGACATGTTGTTTCTGCTAGGGGTATTGAGGTTGATAAGGCAAAAGTGGATATTATTTCATCCTTACCCTACCCCACTTCGGTGAGGGACTTGCAATCTTTTTCTTGGCCATGCAGGTTTCTATCGTCGCTTCATTAAGGATTTTTCCAATGTGGCCACGCCTCTTTTCCATCTCTTGCAAAAAGATGTCCCATTTGCATTTACTGAGGAATGCAGGCAGGCCTTCGATAAAATCCGAGGACTCTTAACAGCACCACCAATCATTCAACCTCCCAACTGGGAGCTTCCTTTTGAATTGATGTGCGACGCAAGTGATACGGCTGTAGGAGCTGTCCTGGGGCAGAGAAGTGGGAAGGATTTTTGGGCTATTTATTACACATCCAAAGCTTTGAATGGAGCCCAATTAAATTACACGACAACTGAGAAGGAGATTTTAGCTATTGTTTATGCTTTAGAAAAATTTCGATCTTACCTTCTTGGAACTAAAGTAACTGTGTTCTCTGATCATGCAGCTCTACGATTCCTCCTGTCGAAGAAAGAAAGCAAACCGAGATTGATAAGGTGGATCCTGCTTCTACAAGAATTTGATATTGAAATCCGAGACAAAAAGGGGAGTGAAAATCTTGTAGCAGATCACCTTAGCAGGCTACCATCGACAGAGGAGAAATTATGTTTAAGGGAGTATTTTCCTGCAGAGCAATTACTTGCTGTTAAAATTTCTTTGCCTTGGTTTGCCGACATTGCTAATTATTTGCAAACAAATAAATTTCCTTCAGGATGGTCCAAGGCGAAAAAGGATAAGTTGAAAAGTGATGCAAAATATTTCATATGGGATGATCCTTACCTTTGGAAGAGAGGAGCTGACCAGGTAATACGCCGATGTGTAGGTGAGGATGAATTTGAGTCTATTCTTAAATTTTGCCATGATCTTGAGTGTGGGGGTCATTTTGGACCTCAACGTACTGCTAGGAAGGTGCTTGACAGTGGGTTCTATTGGCCTAGCTTATTTAAAGATGCTCATGCGTATTGTCAATCTTGTGATAAGTGTCAACGTGTAGGAAATATAAGTTCTAGAGATCAAATGCCCCAAACCCCATTGATGTTTGTTGAAATTTTTTATGTTTGGGGGATGGATTTTATGGGACCCTTTCCTTCATCACATGGATTTCTTTACATTATTTTAGCTGTTGACTATGTTTCTAAATGGGTGGAAGCGAAAGCCACCCGGACTAATGATTCTAAAGTGGTTGCAGAATTTCTTAAATCATATATCTTCACTCGATTTGGAATGCCCAGGGCCATGGTAAGCGATAGAGGTACTCACTTTTGTAATAAGACCATTACTGCTCTCTTTCGAAAATATGGGATTATGCATAAGGTGTCTACTTCATATCATCCCCAAACCAATGGATTGGCCGAGCTTTCCAATAGAGAGGTGAAAAGCGTTTTGGAAAAGATGGTGCGACCCGACAGGAAAGATTGGAGTATGAGATTGGAGGATGCTCTTTGGGCTTACAGGACTGCTTACAAAACACCAATCGGGATGTCCCCATTTCGCTTGATTTTTGGAAAGCCGTGCCATTTACCAGTGGAGATAGAGCATCGAGCATTTTGGGCTGTGAAGCAATGCAACTTGGATCTAATAGGTGCTGGCGAACACAGGAAGTTGCAACTACAAGAGCTTGAGGAAATCCGGAATGAAGCCTATGATAATGCAATGATCTATAAAGAGAAAACAAAAGCATTTCATGATCAAAGGATTTCCAGGAAAGAGTTCAAGGTTGGCCAGAAAGTGTTGTTATACCAATCACGGCTTAAACTCTTCCCATGTAAGCTTCGTTCAAGATGGATTGGACCTTTTGTTATTACTAATGTTCTACCTTATGGTGCACTGGAAATTAGAAGCTTGACGACGGAGAAAGCTTTCACTGTTAATGGACATCGTCTCAAGCCATACATTGAAGGATTTTGCACCCAAGAGGAAGAAATTGTTACGTTGATGGATTTTATTGAGTAAACAAAAAATTGGTTGTCTAGCCAAAGACGTTAAAGAAAGGCGGTTCTTGGGAGGCAACCCAAGTTTTTGCTATTTTATTTCTTTTGAAGTTTTTCTTACTTTTAGTTTTGAAATTTTGATGTTTTTCATGACATTTCACTTGTTTGCTTGTAGGAAGATGGAAAACCTTTATTTCTCTAGCATTGAAATGCAGATTTGAGAAGCTGGAGCTTAGCTACAGGTCGCGTGGGCACGCACAAGAAATTGGCTCACTGATTTTGTTAATTAAATTGGAAGGGGGCTCTCTATAGGTAGTATGGGCATACACAAGAGCATTGCTCAACCTAGCCAACACTTTAAAATTACCTGCTCCATGACCCATTTACCCAATACCCATAATTTTTACCCAATCCCCTTCCTTCTACGTGATCAGTGTCTCAAAGCTTAATCCGGAAGAAAAATTTTGATACCCAATACAATTCCCCAAACAAGGCCCTAAATCCCTAATTGTAAAATCCCCAATTGAGTTGTGCCCTAGCCCACACCCCGTCATCTCCTTCCATCCTCCTCCTCCCAAGTCTGCGCACCACCACCATCTTCCGCCTCTTCCAGCCGCCGCCGCCGCCTCTCCCTTTGCCACCGCGCCGCGCCGTCGCTTCCTCCCCGCCATCGCTCTCTGCCTCTGTCGCGCCCATCCTCTCCCTTCTCTCCTTCCATTCGCACAGCCTGCCCGCAATGGCCAAGACGCGACGGGCCAAATCGCCACCGCCGCCTCCGTCTGGAACCGGAGCCGCCGCCGCCCTCACCACTACGCCCTCCTCATCGCGCCGCCCCTCCAAGCAGAGGAAGACAGCCGCCACTCCAGCCCAACCCGTGTCTGCCTCACCCCCTCCGCCGCGCGAGGCTTTGCCTCCGCCGTCCAAGGCCGCCACCCCGAGCACCTCCACCGTCGCACGCCCACGCCGCCGCCCCTCCAAGCAGCGGAAACCAGTCTCTGCGCCATCCCCTTCCTCTTCTGCCCCTTCCCAGGATACCGCACCACCGCCCCCGCCAAGCACTTCTCGCCGCCGGCCACCATCTCCTCCATCTCCGGAAGCTGCCACCATCACCGATCCCTTTGTGGATCCAATTCCTCGCATCCCAGTGCACCGGAGAAGGACTGACAAAGCTTCTTCTTCCAGAGCTTGCGTTGGTGGCATTACACAGGTGCTTCCCCCGGGGCATCTCGGAGGTAATCTTGATTCATTCACTGCACGCGAACGGGCCAGGTATAATAAATGTTGTTTCCGGCATTTGTATAGTGGTAAGTTTATTCATATGCCTACTTTGGAGTTGTTAGGAATTAAGGATGAGGTAGTTCATTACTTGAAAAATATTGGATGGTCTAGGCTGCTGCATTTTAACTTGCCTGCTGTGCATGAATTAGTTGTTGAATTCATGTCCACCTTTGTTTGCAAATTGCCTGCTGCGTATGATGTGCATACTCCAAATGTCATTCGATTTTGATTGCTTGGTACTGTTTTCAACTTGTCCTTAGCCGAGTTTAACATGCACCTAGGTATAGTTAGTGAGCCTGAATTAGAATCTGATGTCTTTGTTAAGGTTGTTTGTGATTACTGTGACACTTTTCTATATGAGGCTCCTGATTTGTGGTGTCAGTTTACTCGTCACCCAGGTGAAAAATATGCTCGGAACATTAAAGATCATAGCCTTCGTGACCCTGCTATTCGATACTTACATCGATTTTTGGCATTCACGGTGGCAGGGCGTAAGAACACCACATCTACCGTTACCAAAACTGAGTACTTCTTTTTATGGTGCATGAAAAATTTTGTAAAGGTTAATTTGGGGTCTTGGTTAGCTGATGAGTTTAGTGCTTCTTTGATTCAGAATCGGTCTCTTGTCTGTGCTTCATTTATCACTGCTATTGCCCTGAGTTTAGGTGTTATTGATTCAGTAGATCCTGACTATCTGTCTTCTTTGCACTTGAATGTGGATGCTGAGATGCACCCCCTGGACACACAAGCTCTACTCCGGATGAACATGATCAGGAAGGTGGGGTCTGCCTATGAGTTTTGCTATCCTGACCCAGAGCCTGTTGTACCGGACCCTGCTGCACCAGCACAGTCACCAGCCCATGCTGCCATTCCCGAGTCACCACCTGCCTCGCCCTCCAGCTCATCCGAGGGTGCTCCTCGCGGCCCTACCTCTGTCCTAGCCGCCCACATGTTAGACCGGAGGATTGACTTGCTTTTTCAGCAGCAAGCCGAGTTAGCCAGGCAGCAGGCAGAGTTGTCCAGGCAGTTGACTGCCTTCTTCGAGCATGTTGGTTTCACCCCTCCTCCTCCTCCCGGCCAGTGATTCAGGGATGTCTTCCTATCCTTTCTTTTTATTTTATTTTTGTTCTACCATTTTCCTTCCTCTCTTTGTTTTTCTTTTTTTTCCTGCTGCCATTTTTCTGTCCATCTCTTTACTTGGCATTGAGGACACTGCCTAGCTTAGGTGTGGGGGATACTATGATGTCTTGCACTTATCTCTGTAAATGCCCTTGCTTGCCTTCTTGTCAAAATTTTGATGATTGCTTGTTGTTTGAAGTTTCGATCTAGTCCAGGATTTTATTGTCAATGAGTATGCCTGACTTGCTATTATGTCCCTATGGTGAGATTTGAGCCTTGTTGAGCATTATTTTCTTCATCATTACATGCTCATTTTTCTTGATGTGGGAACATGAGAATTGCACCATTCCTGACTTTGCACAAAAATGCATGTGAGCTCTTCATATTGTAGTATTCTAGCAAAATGATTTGGGCACTAGGATTTTACCCCATTGGCCTTACACACTTGCCTACCCTGATTTTTGTACCACTAGTGAACCCCTCTGAGCCTAATAATCCATTTTCTTTGTTAAACACTAACCCCTTAGCCGTTAGCCTTTTATTTCTCTTGGACCTTATCTGCTTGAACCTGAATTGAGGATTAACTCTTGAGCTTGTTTATCATTAGTGCCATATTGATGAAATGTTGTTGTTAGAGCCATTGTTGATGAAGCAATTTATTTGTTCGAGAGTGATATATGCTGCCCCTATTCTAAATATAAAAAAAAAAGAGAAAAGAGAAAAGGGTAGCAGGCTTTTGCCTTGTTCCTATGACCTTGTGTCAAGAACAAAAGAGTTGAAGTTTCGTCCGCAATGCCGGATATTGAAATTCCTCCTACCAAAAAAAAAAACAAAACAAAAAACGAAAAAAAAAAAAAAAAAAAGAGAAGAGAGGGGTAGAGGATTCTTGATTATTGTTGTCTCCTGTTATGATCTTTGATGGATATTTGAGAAGTTAATGGATTAGCACTTGATCCTTTTATGAACAAGTCTCTTGAGTTGATTCTCGGTTCCTTAGCCTTTGTTTCCTTTTTTTCCTACCCCAACCATGGCCCCGTTATAACCTTGAATTAAGACCCTTTGATTGCTAGTTGCTACTTTATGATTGTGGTTTGATTTGATTGATGTGCAAAATTATGGAATTGGTGTTTTTCTTTCATGTGCTTTGAGCGTAAACACTTAGCCTATACACTTGAGAGTGAGTGAGCACTTTTATATATTCCCCATCCGGTGAGAGCATTGTTGGGCATGTTTGTTGTGCAATTGAGTTATTGGCATGATTGAGATGGATCTTGACTTGTGGTGTCTTTGTTTTGACTTGATGGCATGCTTGAGGGCAAGCATGGAGTAGGTGTGGGGGGATTGATATTCATCATTTTGTGCTTATATTTTACATGATTCCATGAGGTTTTATTGGTGAGTATTGATCCATTTAGGTGTCTTATTGGAGTATTTTGCATTTTCAGGTATTAAAGTGAGTGGAAATGGAATTTGGCATGGAAAACATCAAATTGGGTGAATTGTGGAGAAGTAACAGGTCGTGTCACGTGTGCCCATACACAAGGGCAGTGGTCAGTCCTGTTGGCAAAAGGTTGATGCTGATGTGTTTCCAGCTTGAGTGCTTACGTGTCCGGGCGACTTGGCTGTTGATGTGGACGAATTTCTAGACATAATTCAAGATATTTTGAGATCCTGGGAGACACATTGTGGCTAGATACTTGTTTCCAAAAGAGAGATCAAGAATTGGCATAGAAGGAAAGTGATTTGGCAAATAAGGAAACTTGGAGTATTGTTTGATTTCTTACATTTTCTTGGGGCTGCTGCTTTGGACGATTTGGGAGGACTTTGGAGTGATAAAAACCATTCAATTGTGGTTGTTTAGAGCAGACTGGGATTGCTGGAGAGTCGAGACTTGGCCTGAGGAGTGGAGACGTTGCTGGAGACTTGATCATCATTGGAGTTCTTTCTTCCTGCTGCATAGTATTTGTGATGATTTCTATTTTCTGCTTTGTTCTTGTTTTCATGTTTAGTGAGTAGTTTATTTTATCTAGCTTAGGATTGTACCCTGTGTTGGGATTGGATTGCCGTTGTGAGGCTTGCTATGTGTTGAATGTTTGATTTCCTTTGACTATTAAATGTTTTCATGATTTCTATTTTCACAACATGAGTTCTTATGTTGATTGATTATGATGCGCACATAGTTGATTGGCTTAGGAATTTTACCGTTATAATTAGATTGGTGTCCGTGTAATTGCACTTTAATCTAATTTAGTAACAACTAGAGAATTAAAGCTCTAGGGAATCATGGAATCAATTGAGAGAATCAACCGCTTCATCCCTTTGAATTAGGCTTTTCTAGGATTTAACGCAATCGGATAAGTACTTCTATGGTCGTACCTAGGATCTTAATTCGGTTAGGGAAGTGAATAACGCCGTGCCTTGTTCACCGATTAAGTAAGGAAAAATTGGTCACGGAGCGGTTGCTGAGTGACTATAACTAATTTATTTAATAGGCTAAGGGAATAATTGTCAATGATCAACAATAAATCCAATTCCAATCCGGCGAGTTCAAGTCCTAAGCTAGGTATTTCTCATTATTAGATTTCGTATACTTTCCAGTGTGTCCTGCCTTCTCTTGCTTATTTAATTTTATTCTTCTATTTAATTTAATTTTATTTTCTTAGCATTAGTTAAAATCAAAACCCCCCATTTTATTATTGTGGTTAATCATAGTTAATATTTCGTTTGAATCCTTGTGGAGACGGCTCTACTCATCACTATCTATTTATTTTCATAAGAGTAGAATTATTTATTTTTGTAGCTAGACGACAGCTATCAATTCCAATTTAAATTAATTATATGGAATCTGCCAATAAAAAAAACTCACTGGGATGATAGAGTGGTATATGAGAAAATTGATTTTTTTCTTTTTAAAAAAAGTATATGAAGAAATTGATGAATTCATAAATGGATAGAGAAAATAAAATGTTTAAATATTAATATGGGCTTATGAGAATAGGTAATGAGTTTAGTATATTATGATTATAATTATTGATATGGACGTATGAGAATAGGTAATGGGGTTGTGAGAATGGTAAGAATTTTTAAATATATAATAAAATATAATAAAATTAATTAATAAATGAATACTCGACTCCACTACTCTACTAATAGAATATTCAATACTCGAGCTTGAGTTTGAGTCTATTAGAATATTGAATACTCGACTCCACCCATAGTCTAGTGGAACTTTTTTCGAGTCAAATGCCAGTCCAGTCAAAAGTTCGAGTAGCATTACCCTAGCTGCTACATGACCCCGTCTCCACCAAAAACCCATCATCCCCAAATCCTAGATTCCACCAGCGCCGCCCACCAGCCACCTCGCTGGTCACCACTGCTGGCCCAGCCCTGCCGCATCATCATCATCCTCTCTCACCTTTGCACACTCCGTCTCTATCCCTCTCTCTGTGCGCAATTTCACTCCCTCGCTCTCTGTCCGGTCGTGCCACCACTGTGACGCCGCTGCTGCTCCACCGTCGTCATCATCATCACCAGCGTCGCTGGCCACCACTAACACCAGACACGACGGCGCCGCCTACCACTCTCTCTCTCGCACCCTCTTCTCTCTTTCCCACTAGCGGCGTCGCTCCCACCATCGCACCCACCACCGCTTGTTCTCCTCATCCCAGGCCCGCCGGGTCGGGTCATATAATTACCGCAGCAGGTTCTCCTTTTCCAATTTCTTTGTTGCTTAGACTGTTGCTTGGTCATTGAGCATTGATTGTGAGTGTTATTTTGGAGGATTTTTGCTCATTCTCAATTGCCATCAAGTGTTTTAGTTTCTGGAAGATTCTTTCTGATTGTTGTCTCTGTTCAGTCTGTTGGTCGATCTAATTTGGGCTTAAGTCTGACTTGTGTTATCTGCTTCAACATTCATTTTCGTGAGTTTGGTGTTCTCTTTTAGTTGGATTGACATCAGGAGGAATTGGTTGGTGTATCCAGTATGTTTGGTTTTGTTGTTGTTGTTAGACAACCAATTTTTCTTACATGGACGCCCGACCAACCATATAAGATCAACCATCAATGACTGAGACGGCTGAATTGTGCACGAATAGCAGCATGTCTATAACAAACTCCGGATCAAACTCTACCTTCAGAAACGAGAAAGCTCACCTTTTTCTCCACAATTTCTCCTTGTTGGGTGAATTTGAGCTCTCCCAAACTCTAGTGTTTAGGGTTTAATGATTTGGGATGAGTTTAGGGTTTGTAAGGTTGGAGGGAACAGGATGGCGATGAATAGTGGTGACTCTGAAGTGGGTATGTATGACTTTGGGAAGGTTTGTAGATTATGACACAGGAAAAAACTGGTAGGAAGAGGTGGCGCTGATACCAATTTCAAAAAGATAATTTGAAGGAATGATTTCTTGTCTATTGATATTAATTTTATAGTGAAATACAACATAATTACATCCTTAATGACAGCCCACAATATCGGCCAAAGAATGAAAATATTTCTCAACAAAGAGGAAAAAAAATCAACCTAACATAAGCCTAAGATAGACTTGACACCTAGTGGATAATGATTCACAAACTTTCCTAAATAATTCATATTATCAACAAAGAAAAAGGGTTCGATGATTGTTTCAGACAGGACAATGCTATAATGCTTTTGGACTTATGCACAAAGAGAAATATGAAATGATGTTTTTATTCATATGAAGCAAGCAGTATTTGGTTTATACCAGACTCAGATGATAGCCACATGAATTGTGAATGTTATCCTCTATTCTTCCGCCTAAATTTTGCTTATCATTGTCTAACTGTTTCTACTGCACCCGTCCTTCCTATGTATCTTTATTCATTCTATTATTGTGCACCTTTAAATTCAATAAACTATTCTTATCCTAAAGATTTTTCTAAGGGTGAGCAGTCGCATAATTGCCTGTTTGGATGTGATGGTTGCTTGGCCTGGTTTGGCTGCTATTATGCATGTGGGATATAGTTTGTTGTGGGTTAGAATGGTAATGACTAGTTAAGGTTCGGCATATCGAGATGAGTTCCCAATGAACACTGTATCTACTGCTCCTACATTATAAATGCTCCTTCTGTATTCCATAGGGTGTGTGGGTGGATGATGAAACAATTGGAGAGGAGGCGGCAATAAGCCAATAAGAGAAGCTGGAGTTCGAGGAGAACTAATGGTAAAATATAAATTCCTCTTATTTTCATATTTATCTGAGCTATAGTTATACTAGTATATATATACATATATATATATACTAGTCCTCGTAATGGACAGGCGATGCCCCTCGTCTGAAATGAATGCTAAAAATAATGATGTTATGAGATAGCATGCAATTTGAATTGTTTGAGAGAGTAAGTGTGTGTGTGTTTGGGGGGGGGGGGGGGGGGGGGGAGGGAGCTATACTTCGTGTTTAGAATGATGCATATGATTAGGATTCCAATAAAAAAAAAAAAATTGCATCTCTTACCCCCCCCCCCCCAAAAAAAAAAAAAAGATAGATAGAGAGAGAGAAACGTTGATAGCAACAAGCCAACAATTGAACAGAATACGGCATTTTCTAGCTCATAAACCTCAAACGAAGTAGCAACCAAGCAAACATAAATTCAAACAGATGCATAACGCTCTGAATTTTTCAGGGCATAAAGCAATATCCAAAAAAGGGAAAGAAATAAAAATTGAAAGCAACGAGATGCAACAATTAAATAGAAAAACGAGGAGACCTGGCATTGTTAGAATCTAGTTTGCATTTGGTTTCATCAATTTTTTAAACCTTTTTTCATATGCTTCCACCATTCGCACGGTCTCTCATACACGGGAGGTATCCTAAAAGAAGGCCGCAGAGGGAACAATGGATGAACAGAAATTAAAAAGAGAACATTTTATCAAACACTTGATATGCAAATTTCACTACAAATCCAATCGAAATCAACTTAATTGTATCTTAAACAGTAATGATTGTAATAATAGTTGAGATACCTGAATACCAAATCCTCTAAAAAACGTTCACTCCATGAATTGAAAAAAAATATAAATAAACTATCAAAATAGAGCAGTGAGAGCGAGAGATGGATAGGGAATGAGGAAGCGAACGATGGAGTGGGCTGCCAAGGCTATGACAGTGAACAATGCTGGTCGAGTCTCCCCGAACCCTTGAAAAGTTGGAACCATCGCATCAATCAAGAACAACAAGAGAGAAGCCTCAACTTCAAGTATAAATAAAGATTCATTCGACAAAAAACATTAATAATAAGTAGAAAAGAGCAAGAAAAGAACCAACACCCCTGTCACCACAATACACTTCATAGTACTCCCAATCTGCATCCACAGTAACCCAACTGCATTAGAATAGAAATTAAACAAACTTTTGCTTAAATAATTCTTGGATTTGCTTAAAAAGAACTTTGTTGTATAGCCACCTTGCTTCACTCTAAGATTTCTCGATCATCAAATTCAAGAGTTAAAATACAAACTCGTTGAAGCTGATGTGACCCCAAAATCTGGTTTTCAAATTGTTGTCACAATTAAACTTGCATCTCGTACCCTCACACATTTTGAATGCGAACAACCATTGTAAAATCTATGGCATGCAAAAGCTATAATTTTATCAAGCGCACCTCAAAGGATAAGAACGGTAATAATAAATTTGAGGTTGAAACCGAACTAACCTAGAATCCTGTTATGGTTCCGACTTTTTGAAGAGGACGTCAAAGTGTTGCCCACTTGGCCGCAGGGGCGCTGCCGGGGGATCCCAGAGAAATAGGCTCGCCATTGGCCTGATTCTCAGCAGCTGAGGCGAACAAAATGTGCGAGGTAAACACTAATTCAGGAGCATGAATTGAATATACGGCCCGGGAGGAGGGAACTAAAGTAAATTTCTAAAGCAGAATCTACCCCCTAAAGCTTCAAATATCTGTGTTATGAATCAAATCAATTCTAATTTTCAAGGACCCAAACCAATAAATAGTCCATTCAACCCAAACCACCCATCCAAATCCCAAATTCCAAATTCCATTCCGCATAGCAAATTAGCAAAATCATTACTAATTAGCTAATCATTAATAATAGTAGTCATGGCTTAGAATCTAAAAGGCGCAAAATGGTATTTCAATACGAATCCTCACACTTGTAAACAGAAAACACAAAAAAAATTTAAAATGATTCTAACCTCCAAATTGTCTAGTGAAGACGAATAAAAGCAACTTGGAATAAATTAATCCATGAATGCAGTAAGATAGATAAAGAGGACAATAGCTAGATAAGACATATAAAAATATTTGGTTAAAACTCAAAGAAAAGTTACTAAATAATGAAAATTAGGATAATGACAACTTACAATAGTTCCAAAGAACCTTGAGCACCCCAAGAGGTTTAATATGAAGATCTTTCTCTAAGAATTCCTTATGAAGATAAGATATGATTCGTAAAAATTACTAAACTATAACAGCAATTAGGATAAGGGAACAAAAAGGTATGATGTATTGTAACGAAATTAAATTATTTGGAATTTGATTCATTTGGTGATGATATTTAAGAAACAAAAATTTAATTTTCCATACACAGAAAACTGAGAAACCAGACGAGTAGAAAATATAGAAATATTATGCAACTATGGTAACCTGATACAAATCTAATTTAGGGGTGGATTAAGATTCCGATGAAGAGATAATGAAGGATCACGCAACCTTTCTAACTTCTCCCAGCTCCAAAATGCAATTGCAAGCTCGAACACTGCACTTGTGATAATAAATACTTGAAGGGCTACAGTTCCGAAGTCTGCAATAAATTTCTGTGTAGCAACTGCAACAAACCCGATTGTATAAAAATGAATGATATCATGTAAAAATACAGAGAAACAATAACAAAGATTAACAGAAGGGCTCAACAAGAAAATCAAGTTTTGTTAAAAAGACACACAAAAGATCATTTTGAAAACTCAAACAAAAGCAAGATGGACTTTCTGGAAGCTTTATACAATAAACTACTTTAGAAGAATGGAAAACCTAAAACGTGAAACTGTCTTCATTGCCAATTCCAACAATTGAACATCCGGTTCAACTAAATGCAAATAGTACATAAATAAGGGGAACGTTCTCAGGAAGATTGCCGCGAGTACTACCGACTCAAAGAAAGAGAATTGATTTGGTGAGCTGAGGCAGTGGAAATTTGAGTTGAGGCCCAAAGAGGTAAAATCTAGGCACAACAATAAATCGCCATTCCCAAATCCCACAACAAAAATAGGCACGTAATTAACCACAAAATCTAATTCGAAGGACGACGGGCAGCTCACCTGATCTGCGAATGAAAATAGTAGCACCCGTGGGCTCGCGTCGGCGGCGGCTCTAGGGTTCCGAACTCGCGTCGGCGACAGAGCTAGGGTTCCGACAACTGGAGCTCCGAAAACTGATTACGCTGGAGCTCCGACAGCACAACCCCCATTCAACTCTCTTGCAGTCGTGCGCTGCAGAGCCGGCGGCGAGGAGGGCGGCAACGTGAGAGCAGCAACGGCGAGGCAAACAAGGCGAATGAGCAAGCCCCGCAATGGCCGGAGCAACGCGCGACGCGATTAACCAAAGGCGCCGAACAAAGGGGCACCTCCCGCGAGGAGGAGTATAGAAGGAGGCGGCAACAGATCTAACCCTAGGGCGAGGATTTCGTTGGCTGAAAGAAAGAGATGAATGGGATACACGAAAAGGGAGATGAGATACGGAAGGAGGAATCGGGTGGGCATGGCATTAACATGTAGCTGGTATTTGGAGTAAATACCACAAAAATGCAAGGGCAAAAAGGTCAGTTGAAGTAGCAAAAGCCCTCTATTCACACTTATATTAATGATATGAATTTATTGAGATTGAAGGTTTTAATTTTAAATAAACCCAGAATATCGATTACATTACTTATGATTTAGACTGTAATAAAAAAATTGTGCGCTTGATTCCTGCCTTAGATATAATATATTGACATGTAAGAGTATTGTTTTGTCTTTTATATATATATATATATATATATATATATATTTGTTATTTGACTTATATCTTTAGATTTATTAAGTTTTTTTTATTTTTTTTATCACATCTCAGTTTTATCAATAAGAAGTGTATTTTGTTGAGAGCCTTTCAATCTATTGACAAATTTTACATTTACATGTCTTATGTGGTCTTGCATATTCTGTACGCCTCCAGGCTTTTCACACTCGATTATTGGCTCTTCCACACATTTTTCTTGGAAAAATTTTCGAAGGATTTTCAAGTATGTGCTGTCATTGACTGTATATATATAATACTCCCTCCGTTTTTTTTTAAGTTCGCCATTAGCATAGTAGATACTATTCATTGAGTAACTTTAATTTAACTTTTTCATATAGTTATATAAGATAAAACATAGTCAAGTGAGATCTTGTTGGATTCGTCTAATCACGTAGTTTTAGAATATCAAACTTTTATAATTTTTACTTATATATAATATGAGATATTGATGATTGAAAATGTGCATTGGATTGCGTGCAGTGCAGGATGGGTGAAGTTAAAAAAAAACGGAGGGAGTATATATATATATATGTGTATGTATGTATCATTTTTATATTGGTTTGTGGGAGCACTGTTATTAGTTAAGTTAGAGTATCCTCTGCAAATGAATGTATGTATGAATGGATTGGGAGTGCTTGGCGAGGGAAGAAGCTTGTGGGATGATTTTATATTATGTTTGTAAGACTTAAAGCACACTTTCTATAGCATCCATTGGCTCTTATGCTTTTGATTTTTTATCTCTAATCTAATATTAAGTTTACTGCCTGTGGAATTTTATTTTTGTAACTATTGTAGAATTAAAGTTCAATTTCTATTGCGGTGTGATTAACTCTTTGAGTTTTGTTGTTTAATTATGCATCAATAGTGTTGACTGTTGACAATTTGACATGTTGGTATTTGTGTGGTTTCATAATACTTTAATAATGAAAATCCATCTACGGAAGAACTTGTATAATGGAGAGGAAACATGTATGCAATCTTGAGATTTGTTCCAAGTTATGGTTGAATCTAATAGTGAAATCCCCACGGAGGTTAATAGTTAATACAACCAAGGGGATCTAATTCAACATAGTCCAATCAATCAACCAAGGATTAGTTGTTGATAGACTTGTGGGAGATATTTAGAACATCCATTATCCATTGTAGTACAATTAGGAGAAAATTGGGTTCAGGTGATTAATTTCATTAAGAGTTTGCTGAGATTACTTGAGGGTTTCTTTTCATCTTGTTTGTTTTTGTTACATAAGCATGGTATGGCTAATTAAAAATTGCTTTCCTAATTTCTGTTTGGTTTGTAATTCACATTGCATCCATTTTATTCTGCTAGATAATGGGAGACGAATCAGTATTAATGCTTAAAGCCCTGAGGGATATGGCTTGCAATACTTGTTTACCATACTATTTCCAGATAATCTCCATCGTCTAACAATCTCCAGGGATGACAAATTCATCACAAACATGGCCCATTGTCCATTAGATCTCCCATTAGAAACTTGTCTATTTCTAGAGGACAGATTCATATATGGGTTCGTCACAAAAATACATGCATGCATATCGCATGACCCATAGAATGGATTACAGAGAAATTCAAGTAATATGCAGTGAGCATAATTTGTAGCTAAGGTTTTAAGAGATCCACAACAATAGCCTATCTTCCACTTTAGAGGACCTTTCTCAATATATCACATCATCTACCTTCCAGTTTTTAGTCTCTTTTATCAACCTAGCTATATTAGTGTTTCCCACTGTCATGGTGAGGCAATAATGATTTTGTACTTTGCACAAGATATCTCCATGCTGCAGCCACATCCAATCATCCATATAACTTTTGGAGTTACACTTTGCTACGTATCAAATTTTGGTTAGTGACAAATCTCGAATCTATATGTTTTAGACTTCATGTTTAAGTTTCTAAGCATAGACATTTTTGTGTATTGGGTTGCAGGTGCCTTTCGTGGTTGCAGCAAGTAAAATGGGATCATTTGGCAAGTTAGCTGGTTTCAAAATCTTTGTTCGTCGAGATTCCAAATCAGTGTTGGTCGATGCCCTTCTCCTCAGGAGATTGGTTCCTGTTGAGCTGTCTTTTTCTCATGTGGAACAGCCATTAACTGTCGGAAAATCCAAGTATGTAAGCGTCTATTTCTATCCATATGTTTCTGCTTGTTCTTATGCAATAAAAATGGGAGTTGATTTAGACACATATGCGGCTTGTGTAGGAGGGCATGGGCTCTTAGAAGTGTTGCTGATAACAATAGGCTAAATTCATCCCCTAATAACGACTCCATGGGCAGAACTCGCCTTATTAAAGCTATCCAAGCTGTTCAATTCAAGATAACAACACGGTTAAAAGAGTTACGGAAAAACTTGCCAGTTAAATTGTTTTCTTTCTTAGCTGGTTTCTATTGTGCCACTGCTTTTGCCACTGTGATTGGACAAACAGGAGATTGGGATGTGCTTTCTGCTGCGGTGGCTGTGTCTGTGGTTGAGGGAATTGGGGCTCTTATGTACAAGGTTTCACTTCCTGTACAGGACAACACAAAGAACTTAATTGCCGTATTCAATTATTGGAAGGCTGGACTCACACTTGGACTTTTTCTAGATTCATTCAAGTATTGAAAATAAGAGGATTTTGATAAGTCACAAGAAACTTGCCCAGAAACATAATTATGGTGCTCAGACATTGTTTTGCCGTTTTTCTAGATAGTGCAATATCCTGAAGGTTTACTTCTCTTTCTAAATAGTGCAATAGCCTGAAGGTTTACTTCTCTATTGTATATATTCTTTTCATGGACTAAACTATCTTCTTTTCTTTCTTTCTTTTTTTCCCCTTGAACTTGACCGAAGTATATTGAACATCCCTTTGACAGATAAGTACCCTCAGATGAATGCTTTGCTTTGGATGATAAAGATTTCCTTCACATCTTTTCCATGGTGAGGAGAATTGACTAGATGGAGTTTGAATAGTCATCTTTTTTCTTATTTTATTTTTATTTTTTCTTGTTTTGCAGCCATATTGATATAGTGATGATATTGGCAGTAGCGGATTCGAAAAATCCTGTTATTTTTAGCTTGAAATACCAATTTCATAGTTTGAGAGGTGTCCTGTGCAACTACAATCTTCTACATAGATCTACCCTTGGATATTGGTTCTCACTGTTCCGTTGAGGATATGCAATTTGGGATTGATAATCTGTCTTGCCACTTCGGTCCATATGCAGTTGTAATGAGACAAGCTGGTTTTACACCAAGCTCATTTGACTCCATTTTGAACGGTCAAAATGTGTTCTTGTGAAATTGGCTCGGCTTTCCATGTTTGAGATATAATGAAGTGTAATTCTCTGCAAGCATTTTTGGTTGGATTGTTCTTTCTCTGTAGCATATATTTCTCGCCTAGTTGCTGGTTCATCTGAATTGGATATAAGGGAAGACAAAGCATGATGCAGAGGGTGAGAGAGCAGAAGCACACCCCCTGGAACTGGAGGAAGCTGGTTTAGCAGTATCTGCAGCACCGCAGTTGCTAACTGCAAAATCGTGTAATCCTGACAAATTGTATGAAATTGTGAATTCCAATTATTTTAGAAAGTTGCTTCGTTCAATCCTTTTTTCTGACATTTCCTCTAGAGAACAGGGAATATGTTGCTGCTGATCGGTTGAACTCAGTTCTGTCTGATTAAACTTTGCACTTTCGAAATCCAGTTCATATGGAGGTGACTCTCTATGAAACAATACCAAGGTTGATAGAACGGATAAACTCATATCCAGAGGAAATACAGGAGAGGTAATAATTCCACCAGTGAAGTTGATGGGAAATGGAATCTGAAGCAACCAGGTGTGATGGAAACCAGCTTATTAGCTATATACTCACTCTACAGTTTGAGGATGGACACCGCAAACCAAACCAACCAGCAATTATAGCAGTGGGGCAGTTCCAGTGTTGAGGAAACTTGTTCTTTCACAAAGATCGCTCTTCATTCGCTCGGGACTTTACTGACATGATTGTCATTCTTTGATATCGTCTTGATCTAGTTGCTGGCCAAACTCATTTTGCATCATTGCATGTGGCACAAGTATTATTGGACTCCAAATTATTATATACTCCATTTGTCTTTTGCATATTTTTAGATATGGGTGGCTAATAAATTTGGAAAATGATATGATTATTAATTTGGCAGTTAATTTAGCTCTTATTTATATGATTTTATAATTAAAACAAATTTAGGTCTTTGAATAATAATAATAATAATAACGACGACAACAACAATTAAGTTATTGTCTTGATGTTGACCATTCATGAAATCAAGAATATGCTATTTATGGTTTGTATTGTGCTATTACTATGAAGCAAATTTTTTTGGAGTATAAATCTTTAACTGGGACAACAAGTTCAAAAATCCACGCATACTCAATCCTATTTCTTACACCTTAATTTACATTCAAATTGAAGTGAATATGTTCAGGAATATACCATGGTTAAAAATTAAAGAGAGTTAAAAAGAAATACACAAGTAGTGATAATATAGCATCAGACGAACCAAGACAAACGAATGCACACCTCCACCTTGTTGGTACAGTACACCAAAGCCACTTCATATAATCCTTCAAGTTTCTCCCAAAGCCTTTGTGATATCACCCTCGATAATTACTACCATTTTGTTGTAGTCCCCTAAGATTTGGAAATAGATATGCCGTTCCCACAATTAATGCCATAAATTATTGGTGATTAGTAACTTCTGAAAATGGTGAGGACAATTATAGTGAGAGCTTCTAGTGATGGTCATTCCGCACCAGCATCAACCAACAGAGAGTTGAACACGAAACCCAACAACTGCGTCATGCAGGAAATCAGTCAACAAACACGATGATGCATCTGAACAGTTTTCTGAACGAAGTTAGCAAGACTGGTGACTTTGTAGGAAGCCAATGTCATGATGCAAATGACAAAGATGATGTATATGTGGGAGAATGCAGGCATATGATTGAAGCATCTGACGATGATATTGAAGATGATGAAGATGGTGGAACCCCCAGTGGTAATGACTAATGGTGTTGAATGGGATGAGGACGATGAAAAGGGCGATGGTGATACCTCCACCAATGCCAGGTGGCATTGAATGTCGTATAACACTAATATTATCATGTTCCAGACTAATTAATGTTTTGTTTGATCGCAACTTCAGAAATCTATGTGGTGTTTGTTACGCCTAAAATAGAGTATGTAATTATTTCTATTTTGAATGTATTATGGTCACTGAACATATTAGGGAGGTGGGGCCAGGTCAGTCAATGATGTATTGTATCATGAAGCTTGCGTTATACTCATTGTTTTGAATATCCCCGAAATTTCCAAAATTTCGACCGAAATTTCGGGTTTCGGAACACCTCGAAGCGAAATTTCACCTACAATATTTTTTTTGCAAAATTTCCATTGAAATTTTAATTTTTTTCTAAATTTTTAAAAAAAAATCTTTTTTAAAAAAAATTAAAAATTAAAAATTATGTTTCGACACATATTAATTATGTTATACAATTAACTTGTTTTCATTGATTTTAAGTCAAAATATTCTCAATCATCATGGTGCACGATATCAAATTATCAACAATATTATCAACATAATATATCATTGAATGAGTATTGTTAGCATATTACTAATTATATAGAAACAAAGGGGATGAATTTTGAAATACCTTCATTTTCATCCTCTCAGAATCTCGATGTGGTTTTCTAAAAAATTACAAATATCTCCGAAATTTCCTCCGAAATTTCAAATATCTTCAAAATTTCCATAAATTTAAATGTCCGATATAGGGATCGATACAGATATTTAAAACCTTGGTTACTACATTTGAATATTTCAGTTTTTTGCGGTTTGAAATGAATTCTATAATCATTGTTGTCCAATATGAGCCGCATATGGTTGGAAAAAAATAACATTGCATTTCAATTACATGAGTGTGATATGGTGGTATTGTGAGAAGTGCATTAATTGTGATATTCAATTTGGGTCTTGTATGGAATAGTGATAAAGTAGCACAAAATGTAGCATGACATTTTTATACTCTCAAGTGCATGCACACATCATATATGTATTGATAGTTCAGCATCTCCCCTACAAATGTAGCATGGCATTTGTAGTCTCAATGGTCTCATGTATACTTATTTTTATTGAAAGAGATGGATAATATACCCATTGCAGCACGATACTATACAAATACAAAATGTGACACGTTACTACACAAGTACAGTATGCGATAATAGATAAATTATGTATTACACAAATACAATATGCGATAATAGATAAATTAGCACAAAATATTTTCGATCAGCATGGCATTATTGCATACTTAGCATGTGTGAAAGCTTATTATTTTCCAAGAATTAGGGAAATGTAACTCCAATTTAGCATGACCTAATGACATCCTCAGCAAACATGATATAAAACAGGTGGATGTGAATAGGACATAGAATGGCATGTTTGGAATATCTACATGTGTGAAAAGCGGCATTCATTTGTGTTGAGCAGTTGTATATGATGGACTAATCACATCACAACATGTAAAAGTGTGCAAAACAACATGATGCATATTGGATATAGCATGATATAAGTCTAACCGCAGCATCTGTGAAAAGGTTTCCAGCATCAAGTATGACATGTAGTATAACAAATAAGAATGAAGGAAAAATCCACTACCTGGAGCATTCTTCGGAGTGAACAAGTAGGCACGATTTTTTTCTCGAGGTCGAATACACCTCTATAGGACACGTGGGTTGTCATAATATGGCAACATGACAACCCCAGAAGGCTTTCGTTCGCGCTTAGGCTTCGGTTCAACAGTCCTGGGCACGGATCTAGCCCTCTTGCGTGCAACCTTGTCCGGTGGGGGTCCACGAAGTCGTCATCGTTGTCAGCCTGATGAGCCTAAAAAAGAAATAGATTACAACTAAACGCCATACAAGATGGGGGGAAATATAATGCAGTCCATGCCTGATGTTTCCACTGCTCCTGATCGAGTTTAAACCAATTTCACATAAAGGAAAGACAACACCTAACCAACAAAAAAGAGTAAAGAAAGATTCACCAACACTATGAGACCTTCAACCAGTTCCTAGCTATCTCGATCCACTATCTCACTTGAAAGTCAACCATCATTTCTTTGATTCTCTTACGAGATTATGAGATTTCTAGTTGGATGAAAGTAGCGCTCCTAAATGAGGAATATTTCTCACCATCAATATTTTCTTGCTAATGGTGATCAAAGTGCCGAAAGATGTCCTAATTGGGCTGTGAACTTGGGGGCAAATCTTTGGTGGGGGAGGGGATGGGGGAGCATGGGACAGTGCAACATGCGATCCCTATGCGGTAACCACCAGCTGGGGTGGACATACACTGTTCTGTGAAACATAACCTGTTACAACATGATCATCAACAACATCATCAGCATCCCAGACAACCTCCTCATTCCGCTGCTTCTACACAGCCACTGTGGTGGCATCGCGTTCTACATTCCACTCATTGTCAATCTCGATGCAACCCAGCTCGAGATCGAGTTACTGCTCCCAACTCTGAAGAACAACAATTTCTCCCTTAGTTTGGTCTAACTCTCCTCTAAGATAAAGTTTCCATTTACTTTGGTCAAAATTGCCAGTGTCCTACAAAATGCATAATATTGATTATTAATTTATTTTTTCCCGTTGTATACAAGAAAACACTGCACTCATAGCATGATACAAATACCACTCCATTGCTCCATGTGCTTGTGTCACTGGCCGACGCTGTTGCCTGCATGATAAAATACATGAGCTTAATAGAAGCTGCTAGGGGGCATGTGTATAAAGCATGGGCTATGTGGCGGCTTCAATTTTGTAGAATGGACATGATTAGAAAAAAAAAAAAAAAAAAACATGAGCAAACATCATTCCATTTGAAACCATGACATGGAGAAACATTAATCAATTTGAGGAAAAATACAACATGCAGTGATGATGAATAAATCACATGCTACATGTACTTCAACATGCTCTAATCCACATAATATATTCTGGAGCATATGATACGCATAAAATAGCACGTGATATGTGTAATCTAACATTGAGTTATAAGAACACAACATTGACATGTAAAATTCAGCATGGAATTATAAGAATATAATAAGCCAAATTCCAGGAAAGCAGCGTGCTGGGAAATCAATTTAAAATGTGATTTCATATAAACAAAATATTCTAACTGTATTCATGACATGTGAATAATTATCTTCATTATTAAGACTACACAGTAATCGTGTTTAATGATATATCTAATGTATGTCTAGTTTACACAAATTACAACCAAGAAAATAATGTTGTTCCATATCAAACAACAATTAAAAATTACCCAATGCCCTAAAAAACCCCACTTTTTAATTAGAAATTCCATGGGCACAAAGAATGGCCACATAATAAGCATTGGGAGAAATAACACAAAAACTCATTACCCAAAAATATCCAAGCACATCAAAAAGTAGGAAAAAACAAATACACACCTGAAGAAACAAACCCTTGAACAACAGTGAAGATGCCGGAGTTAAGAGAAAAAATTCCACAAAGACTCCCAATGATGATGGCAACTCCCCTCTCTGTATGATGAACAAAAAGGGTGTATAATTCCTTCAAAAACCATAGGTTTAAAATGAGGAATACGGTGATGGGAGAAGCCTGAGAAGATGCACACTTTGGGATGCATGGTGGGTGGTGATGAATGGATATTTGCCTGGGGATGATGGAGGGAAATAAAAAAAATATATATAATGTAGGGGTTCAACACCTTAGTGGTGTGTGGTGGAAAAAGACGTTAATCATTTAGATTCATTTAGTATATTGAAAAAAAAAATTCAAAATCTTGACTTGAATTGGAACAAAATCTTACAATGCCCAACACACACGTGATCAATAGGGAAATATAGAAACATAAAACCTAATTGATTTAATTAAGGCACCATGAAAAAAAGAAATATTGAATTAAATAATACTACAAACTCATAATATTTTCCTCAGTATACATCCTTGTAAATGTAGCAGTTTAGAAGATCCTGATTCGGGATAGAAACATATTCGTGTAACAACAACAACAACAATAATAATAATAATAAATATTTTATCTAGGTTCTTGTGATGAAGTGTATAATGTAGCAACAAAAATGGATATTTATAGAAATGCGAGTTTGGATGTATTTTTTAGAAATTTTTTAAAATATATTTTTCTCTTCATAGCTAAGTAAATAGAAAAATAACCTAAAAATGGTCGTAGGCTTAGTGTCTTTTTCTTTTTGATCTTTTTCTTGGGCTATTGAAACTCTTTACCTTACTAACTTCACCCCACCCTATATTCTCACTTCCCAAAATACTGATATGATGCACAAAATGCTATATTTACTTATGTTTAGATGACGATTCAAGGCATTACTTGGTGGAAATTTTGTGATTAATTGCTGAAAATATAATATTTGAAGAAAATTAATTTGATGCAATTTAATAATTTTTGTATTGAGATTATATGTTTTTAGGTATTTTTAGCAAGGTAAAGTCAAATGGAACGAATTGGAGTCTTAAGCCTGAAAGAGGAAAGGAAACAGAGCTAAATCACACAATGCACGCAGGCCTCAGAACACTTGGCGCGTGCTAAGCGTGCATTTCATAGCTATAGCGCGCGTTGAATGCAGATCCTGAAGAAGGCGCGCGCGTTGCGGAGGTCGGGCACTACAAGAAAATGGTGTGCCGACGACAGAATTAGGTGACGAAACAGCTGTTGTCGCTGGTTGAGACGGAAATCGCGACGGAAAGGGAGTAGTGGCAGGTTTGGTGACCTATTCTGGTGACAGAGAGGATCTATAGGTAAATGGCGACGGGGATCGCGACTGAAGGATGTGGGTTGTCGATTAGCGACAGATCGGGGACTGAATCATTCTGTCGCCTAGCCAATTAGAACTTTTATGCCCTTCTACCTGTAAGTGTGTGGAGATTTTTAGCAACATCCCATTACTCCTCCCCAAAATTCACAGTCCTCCCCCATTTTCACCATTGGATTCGATATCAAATTAAACCGTCCTTCGACTCCATCCTGCTTTCCACTCTGTCACAATCCTTCTTGCCTCCGACTCCACCGACTCGATTTGGATTGCCACCTCTGAACCCTAAAGCTCAAGCCATCTCGATTGTGGCAGTGGTGACGTGACGAACCAATCTCTACAGTCACTCGAAAAACACTGTCGTGTGGGATCCCGCCAGTCGGTGTCGCCGAAATTGCATTCTCCAGTTGCCCTAGAGCTGCGGTAACTTCCCTTACATCTCGTAGAAAATATTTTTTCTTGCTTTACTGCTATGGTGCTTTAAATGTATATCCAATAGTCATAGACTAGTAATTTAGTGATTGCTTCTTAAAATAGAAGATACATAGATGAACTAGTGTGGACAAACGATGATTCAATGATGACTATAATTTGATATGGAATTTGAGATTGTGGTTTAGTTTTTGGAAGACACTATTTTGGTATAAGTATAACTAATATCCAGAGGTTTGGTTGATCAATTATTTTCAATTTTTGGGCTTCCCGGTTTGGATTTGTTTAGGGTAATTAGTGATTAGTGATATTTGGTAAAGTGATGGCATCACATATTGACATCTTGTAATCTATGTGAATTTTGATTGAATAAGCTTTTGTATTTGCTGATATGATAGGATTTAAGTGTTTTTGGAAATGGTTTTAAGAAGCCTTCGAGGCCATATTTAGTGTCAGAGTTCTTGCTATTACAACTTTTTGGATTGTTTGTTGTTGGCCCTACATGATTATTGGATTTGGAGCTGTGTAAAGCTGTAATAATTATCCTATTTGAATTTCAACTAATGGATTTAGAAACTTGGGCCTGAATTTCGACTCTGTGGTGCCATCTAATTATTGTCATTGGCAATTCGGCTGATCAAAATTTCAAATTTGGGGGTCTTGAAACTCCACATGAGGTTTAATGTTTTTTTTCCCTACTGTTTTGTATGAGGAATTCGAATAATTGTAGATGGCGACGATTTATTTCTTCTATTTTGCCCATTGTTCATGGTATTGTTTTTATCTGCCATTGTGTGAATTTATCTGAAGCTATGTTACCCAAGAATGTACACAACAGATTTGAGACTCAAATCCTTGGGTGGTTAATTCTGACCTGGAGAATGTAGACAACAGATTTGGCAGTTATTCAGGTATTTACTTGGTTGGTTTTGTTAAATTTATTTTTCTACTAGTAATTTGGTTTTTGTTACTAATTTGGTTTCAATGAAATCGTCGATTTGGTTGGTTTCTTGCTAGGATTTTACGTTTATAGTGTCACGGCATAGCACGTGCAAATCTGAAGTTGCAATGCTAATATAGTTGTTTTACGTTTTCAGCATCCACGCTTGTAGTGTCATGACATATCACAGGTATTTTATATAGCACGGGTATTTTACAGGCAAATCTGAAGCTACAATGCGACTAGATCTAGGCACATCCTAAGATTTTTTTTGCATATTTAGTTTCTTAATGTGATCAAAGATACAAAGAAATGTGATCTAATTTGATACTCCCCCCGTTTTCAAAAAATTGAAGCGGACCCACAATTCACGCAGTCCAATACACATTTTAAATCATTAATAACTCAAATTCGGTACAAGTAAAAATTCTAAAAGTTGGATATTTATAACCTACTCGACGAGACGAATCTAACAAGACCCCACTTGGCTATATTTTAATTTGTATAACTATGATAAAACTTTAAGTTAAAGTAAATGTGTGAATAGTACCAAATTTCCCAACGTTTCAATTAATAAAAAAACGGAGGAAGTACTAAATATTCATTTTCTTAATAGCACATCCTACATATCACAATCATCCTATTCTTTGTGCGGTCATTTGATACATTCCCTTTCATTAACTTGAAATTCAGCTAATGCATTTTCTTTTGATTGTAGGCTGTTGCTTGGATTTTTCACCATTTTTTTGCCTTCATCAGTTTCGAGGATATTTATCGTTTCCTTGGTGTGTGTTTGACCATCAACATTGCCAACATTGTTGGCTTTACTAGAAACTTCAAATTTAACAAAGTAAATATCTTCACTTCTATTTTTCTATTCTTCACTTCCACCTTTTATAAGACTGACTAATGGGATATGTAATTGAGCGAACTTGGATTAGATTATGTTGCATATGGAAATCTGAAGTTTGATGGTTGTATTGATTATCTATATCTGAAATTGGACTTGATTATGTTGCATGATCATTCGTTCATTTTCTGTGGATTTCTCACCCCATCTTGTTTTGCTTTACATTGTATATCTTCAATCTTATCAGTTTAAGCTTAATTCTCATTCACTACTGGACATAAGTAATTTATCTTTATATTAAATGTAGGAAAATTTCGAGACAATCATTGTGGAAGAGTCCGGACAAAGTTTTCTAAACAGTGGTTTGTTGCGTCTCGGAAGCCATTTTTCCAATTTATGAAGCCAATAATAACTATGCAGTTTTTGAAGTTCAACATATGGGATATACTGATTAGATTAGCGTTAACTATGAAATGATTTTGTGTAATACGCGAATGCTTATACTGATGTAATGAATGATTGTTAATTTCATTTATATCTAATAGTACAAATATTAATATTAAATATTATGGAATTTGTTTCAATCGGTGGACTTCTTTAAACTGTTGCAGGTATGGTACTAGAAAAAGCAGGTGAAATGTGTAGTTTTGCCCAGCTTCGGCGACTGACTCGGCGACTCCATTTTTCGATCGCGAAAGTCTGCCAAAAATAGCAATTTTGCCCCATGATGCCCGACTGCCTCGGCGACCGATTTTTGTTCGCCGATATCAACGACATACTTTGTTTCCATCACCGTTGCCATCGTGGAAGGCCGCGATACCACGGAGACGGCGGGAATTTTCGCGACGGAATTATTTCTGTCGTTGCCTTTCTGGCGACGGAATTTTGGGCCTCGGCGACATAAATTTTACATCGCCGATTATGTTTTTTCTTGTTGTGGGGCCCGCGCTTAGTGCGGTTCGCGCGAAGGCTGTGCTGAAACTGCAGTTGGGCAAGGCATGGATGAATCTTGGGATAGAAAAGGAGTAAATTTTCAAGGCTGCCATGTCATATATTCATCAAGATCTGTATCTCCTAATATATCTACTTATATCTCATAGCATATCTAGGATACATACATGCCTATAAAAGGCATCATTCCATGATTCTGCATCGAATATATCACATAGCAATCATGTAGACCTTTAATTCATTAGGTATCATTCTGCATTCTGCATCATTTGTACAAATCAGGTAGATAGAGGAAGAGAGCCGGAGATTTAAAAGTGAATCATATCCCAAGGAAGATCTGAGAAGATTTCTAGCAAGGTGTTAAATTCTTCAGTTGAATTCATGATTATGTTCTTATTTAGTTTGTTTTTGAAACTCTTTGAATTTATGTTAGGCTAAACCAAGGGAAACCTAGATCTTGACAATATTGATATTGACTTTTGTTCATATAACTTTCATTAATTTTACGGTAATTTGTTCAATTATTATGTTTGTTTGGAGAGGTTGAGATGATATTTCAACTAAGGCTTTCTATTGTTTAAGTGATGGAAAAATACTTGAGCAAAAATAATTGAGCAGATTAATTCGAAAATAGCTTGAGAAAGTGCCAAATTGTTAAAACCAAACTTAGGAAAATCACTACCAAAGAAGTAGGATATGTTTAATACCGAGAGGTTATAAATGTGATGATTCTAAGTAGGCATAAAATTATTTAAAAATGATTTTATATACAATTCCAATTTGTCAAGTAATTGAAAGATTCAGGGATCCCCACTTTCTATCCCTATCATATTCATTGCATTTTTAATAGCTTAAGTTTGATTAATTGCACTATTAGGAACTTAGATAAACCAACTATTCACACACTTTAATTTAATTTGTTGCACGAATTTGGTAAATTATTGACAATTCCCTGTTCCACATAGATTCGACCTGGTTTCACCGGATTATTACTTGTACCGTACACTGCGGATTGTGCTGGAAAATATTCCTCACAAATACCCTATATTCAAGCTCTTTACCTTAATAACTTCACCCCACCCTATATTATCACTTCCCAAAATACCCTAAATTACTATTTAGTCAAAATATTAAAAAGAAAATCCACAATATTTAGTTTTGCTAACTACACCCAAACGTTTCATCTTCTAAATACCAAAAATTCTTCCAAAAGCCCTCCACACTCAATCTCCCACACAAAATCTCATCCTCGTCAAAGATGAAGGAAAAATTGTAGGAATTAACATAAACTAAAGGAGAAGTGGCGTAGAAGCATTATCCAACAAATGGAGGAGAAGAAGTACCTTTGAGTGGAGAGGTAAGCACTTTTAAATTGTGCAAAACTCAATTTTTGCGCATAGTTGTTCAGCCATGGTAGGTTGTACACCGAACATGAAGAAGGCCACATGGCCATTTCGGTCGTGCACCAAACATAGAGCGCAACCAGGGGCATCGTGTGCCCCTACTGTTGCATGACCATAGGCGCGATGTGTAGATAAGTGTGTGCAGCCGTGATGGCCACACGCTTTTCAGCCTGTTCGGTCGATCTGGTTGAACACGTCTGTAACCATTTATTATTATTATTATTATTATTATTATTATTATTATTATTATTATTATTATTTTGTTGATTATATTTGCTTCTAAATTTTATGTTTTGAAATGCAAATTCCTCCTTTATTTTCAACGAAATAGAATACTACACCACTCATAGAGAATCCCGTTGGGAATGAGTTGAGCACATGCATTATCGGTATCTCTTACACGGATGTCTTTAAGACAAATGCTTGGTTTGATTCTAAGAAAATTTATTGATATGGCTTCGAGATGTAGCGTTAGAGAACTAGATGGAGGTAGTTGTGAGGAGGTCAGTTGGGGGTGTGGGTATAAGGAAAGGGTGTGCGTATATTGGGTGTGAATTTGGTGGTGAGTATCGTGAATGGACAGGGAAGCGGAATAGGTACATGCCGATTGTGGAAGGAAATAGCGAATGTGATACTAACGAGGGAAAAATAGTGCGAAAAAAGGCAAGGAGAAGCAAAGAAATGTGGATTCCCATTTATGCTAAAGGCAACACAAGTGAACATTTTCAGACAATGGAAATTATAGATCGTAAAAGCATCTCACAATCATTCTCTTGCATAGTATTTTAAAGGACATGCATACGTGTAGCGATTGACGAAGGAGGAGGAGGAATTTTTGGTGAGGCTATCAAGGAACAGAGGCCTAAAAACTTGTTGGAGAGATTGAAGGAAAATTTCTCAAGAAATGTGTCATCTTTGAAAATGATATACAATGTGCGGCCGAAACACCAAGTAAATCATCGAGCTCACCGTTCCCAGATGCAATATTGGGGATGTTAGATGAATACAAGTATCGCACTCATAATGGCAGGTACAAAGCAACCGAGGAAGTAAAAGATTTGTTCTTTTCCCATCCCACTAGCATTGAGTTATCACGTGCATTCTCACATGTATTGTTGATGGACTGTATGTACAAGACCAATAGGTATACGTTACATTTGATGAGATAATTGGTTTGACCTCTACCGATATGACATTCTGTGTTACTTTTGCCTCTAGAGGCAGAGAAGGACGATAATTGTACCTAGACATCTGAGATGATACGGGCATTAATGGATGCAAATTGTTTGCCATTTGTGATCTTTACGGATAGGGAGTTGGTCCCTTATGAATGTCATTGACAAAATGTTTCCAGATGCCACCCATTTATTGTATCAATGGCATGTAAAAAGGAATGTGTTGGTCAATTGCAAGAAACACTTACTGACGAAGCAGAAGTGGGACGTGTTCAATAATCAATGGCAAAGTGTCATCTTAGCTGGTACCGAGGAGAGGTTCAAATAACAAATCAATTGTTTTTGTAGGGATCTTGCCCACTTACAGAAAGCCATTGAGTACTGTTTAAAGCACCATACAACAAGAAATTTATAGCATATTCCACTGATAAGGTGAAGCACTGCGAGAACAATACCACTAGCTAATGAGTTTTATTATTAGTTTGCATTTCATTATACTTACACCGAGATATAAAATATTGACTTTTATTAATAGTTTGCATTCCTTTACACCATTTTAGGGCCGATAGTCATCATGCAACTTTGAAGAGGTAACTACAATAAAGCATGAAAAATTTAGAGACACGTTGGGCAACCTTCCGTAAGTTGTTGGAGGCGTCATGTAGTTCCTTTATGGGTTCTGTAGCCCAACTAGATCGATTCTTGAACCATTGTAATAACCAGATGAGAAAGATCGGAGATGGCCGAATGGATGACAAGATGAACAAGAACAAAAATAAATGATAACTTGAAGACTAGAACAATAACACACTAATTACCCAAGGAGATGGATCAAGTCCAAAATAATGGATTTCAAAGATGTCCACCATTCATGATACCTCCTTGAGCCATCTTCAATGCATCAAAGGGGTGAATTGGATTCATAGTTGGGTGAGGAATACTCTCGGAAATGACTTTGAAAATGAGGATAGATTTCATCAAAATATCAAAGTGCTTACAAAGGAGGAGGGGGTGCCATATATGTAGGCAAACCCTAATCCAAATCCTAATTATTATAATTAAGAACTAATCAAGTCATTGAAATGGAGAAAACATACAAAACCCTAAAATTAGCAAAGTTGGCAAGAGGGGTGCGATATACACGTGAGGGTGCGATATAGAATTGCACCTAGTCTCTTCAAGCCTTGATCTTCCTCTTCGAAGTGGAGTATGGTGCGATATATAAGGTAGGTGCGGTATAGGATATATCGCACCTTGCGGGAAACCACACCTGGGTCATGGTCCTTGGTCTTCGTTCTTCTTCCAAAAGGTGGGGGTGTGATATTAAAGTATACCGCACCCTTTGATATAGCGCACCTGTGACCTTTAATCGCACCATTTGCTTTCTTTGCTTATTTGTCGATTCCGGACTTGTTGAGTGCCTTCCGAGCTCTTGTTGAATTTTACCCCTTCATGGTATTGTTGAATTTTGTGTCATCTCGGGGTCCATCGCCTATCGACTTCAATTCAATTAGGTGGGGCCCACGGACATGGCCTCCGGGCTTTTCCAGTACTCATCAATCTGGATCAACAGTTTCATCCGCTGGGCTTTAAATCGGACTGGGCCTCGACAATTCTTCCATCATTTAATTAATTCGGGCCCACTGGAATTCGGATCCGGATTATTTTTCGGATTGTTTCGGACGACTACTACAATGGGTACATTTGAGAAGAGCCGGAACAAGTAATGACCGAAGTACTGATATGTGCGAGTGCATTCTACAAAGTATTTGTGGCCCCCCATGTGCGCATGAGTTATTGGAGTATGTTGCTAAGAAAATAACTATTCCACTGGACCAAGATGTGATACCTGAAATTAATGATCCTTTGCAGAGTGTATCAGATAAGTTCAATGCTTTAAATAATGCAGGAAGAAATTGATGTGGAGAAAAATGTATGAGTTGGTGAATCCCAATACTAGTTCTTTGGATGAGCCTAGCACACCGATCCGAACTTAGGGTAGACCAAAGAACTCAAAGAAGAAAGAGTTAACAAAGAGAGATTCTAGTGCGTTTGAGATGATCGATAGTTGTTCCCTCAATGTGACTCAAGTCGTATATGATGTCGAACCGGTTGAAGTAGTTCCGTTAATTACATCGGCCAAACAAATTGAAATATAAGGTGAATACACGTTTTTTTTGATTCAAAGTGAAACAATTAATATTCCCAGTCAACGTTTTGAATGATGACATGCGATTTATTGTTTTAGGTTGTTCGAGGATGTCAGACGAGAAACTATCATGTTTCATTCTCTGATGCATTGTGGATTCTGGCCATCGTGAAGCCATTAACCATAGGGGAGGATTCTTGAAGTGTCGTGAGGTCTGATATGCTTCGTTATCTTGGATACTATCCGGAGCTATATATATCAGTGGGTGTTCATGGAACACGAGCGGATGGATCACGTACTTTGACATGTCAGCGGGACCACAACATTGGTTCTGCCTAGACTTGTCAAAACGGGCTTAGCCCGTTGGGCCGGCCCGGCCCGCAAGGTAAAAAATGCGGGACGAGCTCAACTTTTAGAGGCCCGTTTAGATGCGGGCCCAACCCGCGGCGGGACGGGCTTTTGCAGGTTAGGCCCGCGGCGGGGCGGGCCTACCCGCGGGCTTTCATTTTTTTTTTGGACGTTGTGCATTTATTGAATTTATTATTCTTTAGTATGAATGTTTAGAATAATATCATCAAACATTTAAATTATGAAATTGATTGCATATTGGATTATCTTAATACAAATTATATGTCCTTTCTAATATTTCCATGTTAATTAATTTTATGGGTATCACGTTTTTAAGTTTAAAATTCCTTATTATTCTATTTATTAAAAATTATGTGTACAGACAAATTTTTATTTTTTAAATATAAATTAATAATTTATGCCCATACAATCTTACCTAATAAAATATTAAATACTAAATTTAGTGAATTATATCCAGACAGTTTTACCTAATAAAATATAGAATTAATGAATTATGCTCAGACAGTCTTGCCTAATACTACTCTAGCAAAGACTTCATCTGTGAGACCTAAATTTTAATCAATTCAATCATTAATTATAAAACTTTTGTCACACATATTATATTTTGCAAAATATAATATACTCCTTTAGTATTAAAAATGGAATAATCATAAATTCTTTTAAATAATTATTCAACAAACCCACATTAAAGTAAATAATTTTGCCAATAAATATACACTTACATATTTATAATCATAAATACCAATTATAAATCTCTTTATTTTATTTTTAATATATGCATTAAAAATACATCCGAATTTTATTTCTTTTACAAATAAAAAAATAATACTATTATTTAAATAAAAAGCCCGTGGGCCGACCCGCATAACCCGCGGCTCGCGTGTGGGGCGGGGTCGGGCCTCGATATTTTGAGCCCGCCCCATTTAGGCCCGCCCCGTTCAATCCCGCAAAAATGTGGGGGCCCGCGCGGACCGGCCCGTTTCGCCCCGCGGGCCCGTTTCGACACCTCTAGTTCTGCCTGCCCGTGATGGGTCACTGATGAGAGGTAATTTATGATAATTTTTTATATTCATTACCCTTTTTTAAAACCGCATCAAAGATTTGGTTGTCATCATCAAATAATTTATAATCCAAATATGAGTTTTGAGTCGATCTGTAAGGAGTTAATATAATTTTGATGTTGTTTGGTTGTCATCATATTATGGAGCATATAGGATATTTGACAGACTAATTTTCAATATGCTAGTTTTTTAAGAATATTGGAGAGCACAATTTTACATACTTCCTCCGTTCTTAAATAAATGCAATATGTGGAATTTTGACATTGTTCACACAAACACTTTGACTTAAAGTTTTATAATTGTTATACAAGTTATATAACTGATGCACCCTGCGAAACCACATTTAAATAAGCTTAAGTTATGTTAAAATGAACCTAAATTGCATGCATGAGACTCTATTTTACTGCTTTTTAATGTATATTTCATGTGATGTGTAAATATTAATAAGACCGGTTAAATTGAGCTTATCCGAGCCCAATTTACCTTGCTTTATGCTTTATAATAAGGCTTTGGCCATTCTAATACATTGCAATGATGTTTCAGGCATTAAAATGAAGAAAGAAGATGTTCGGAGGTCAAAGGATGCAAAATTCGGAATTTTCAACAATGGAAAGCTCTAGAATGCGCCACATGGGCATGGCAGCGCCTAAAATCATGCTTGAGCGCCACATTATGCGCCACCTCAACACTTAGGAAAATTTCGGATTGGAAAAAGCTTCAGGATGCGCCGCGATAGCTTGGTGGCTCCGAAAAATACTCCGGAGCGCCACAAAATGCGCCGCAGGGTAAAATTTAGGAAATTGTCAGAATGCACCGCACCTTCTTGGCGGCGCATAAAAGTGCCTTTCAGCGCCACAAAATGCGCCACTTTCAAAAATTCGGAAAATCTTCGTATGCGCCGCAACTCCTTGGTGGCGCCGAAAACCTCCTTCTAGCGCCACAGTCGCGGTTGAGCAGTTTTCTAACCTCCCGAATATGGTTTTAAGGCCCGTTTATCATCATTTCTTCAGATCAGACTTACTATTATTCGATAAAACTCTCTGAAATCATCTAACAATGGGAGAAGAAGGCCGGAAACACAGCATCAAGCCGGAGGAATTGGCCAGAATGCTGTTCTGATCGAGTTCTTCCTATCATAGGTGTTGCCTTTCTTTTTCTTGCTTTGTAATGAATTGAAATTGCCTCTAAATTTAATCAGCTTCCATGAAATCCGTTTAAGCATAATTTGATTATTAGTAAATTACAATATTTTTAATCTTTATAAAATAATTAATTTTAAGAAATTGATCTTTTTAGACATTGGAAAATGCTAAATCAATATGCAATTTCTATTTTATATAAAGATGGCAATATTTAAAATATTACAAGCATCTCCCATTTATATCTTTATTAATTATAATTTTAATTTGCTTTATTTTAAATTTAATGCTATCATTTTTAATTTAATCACCATTAGAATCAATCAAAATCTTTTTAAATATATTAAATATAATTAATGAACTTAAGAACAATTAAAATTTCTCCGGAATGAAATAATATTCTGAATTCCCTTGGGTTCGACCCGGTATTCACCGGTTTTTATTACTTGATGACAACCATCCGCTTGTGGTAAAATATGAGTAGTGAAAATCACCCATCAAGTTTTTGGCGCCGTTGCCGGGGAATTTGTTGTGAACTTTTAATTATTTTTTGTTTATTAATTTAAATTTATTAAGTTAAATATTAATTTAACTGTTATTTATTTTATTTTATTTTTATTTAATAATTGCAGTGCGAAGCAAACAAGCAGAAATAGTTTATGATCCTGAAATTGAGCGTACTCTTAGAGCTATTAGATTAGGGAAACGTAGGAGACCAGCTCAGTTGGAAATTTTAATTAATTCATCCTCTGATGAAGAAGACTATTCTACAACGACTGGAGTTTCAACAATTCAAACTAATCAATTAGTTGCTCAGTTCAATAGGTTAAACATGGCAGCGAATAACAATGATAATCAGGGTAATAATGGAGGTAACGGTGGTGATTTGGAGCACGATGATCAAGCTGAAATGACCATTGAAGAACACTTACAAGGAACTAGTGGAAATCTGCTTAATAGAACTCCAAGGCCAGATGTAGATGCTTTAAGCTTTACCCTTCAGCCTGCACTAATCACAATGGTTCAAGCTAATCAATATAATGGAGCACCTACTAATGATGCTGTAGAACACATAAGAAACTTTCTGGACTACTGTGACACAGTGAAAATAAATGGTGTTACCAGTGATGAAATTAAATTGAGATTGTTCTCGTTTTCACTCAGAGATAAAGCTAAAACTTGGTACAACTCACTTCAATTAAGGGATGTTACTACCTGGGATAAAGTGTTAGAAGCTTTCTTAGAATAATTTTTCCCACCATCCAAAGTTATTGAATTGCAAGAAAAGATCAAAGAATTCGTGCAAGATGAGGGTGAAACTCTACTTGAAGCATTGGGATAGGTATAACACTTTATTAGCGAGATGCCCGAATCATGGCTTTGAAGATTGGCAGCAGATGCACTTCTTTTACAATGGACTGATTGATCATTGGAGGAACTTGTTGGATGCAGCAGCTGGAGATTCTTTTCTGTCTATAGGACCCTCTAGAGCAAAGGAAATCATAAAGAAAAAGATTTCTAACATGAAAAAATATCCTGGTAAGAAAAATGCTAGAAATAAAACAAAAGGAGGAATCTATGAGGTAGAAAAGGCAGTTGCTATAGATTCTAAGTTAGATGCTTTGATGAGGGAGGTTTCTACGCTTAAGAAAGGTCAAGCTAAAGTTGTGAGATGCGGTATTTGTCATGGACCTCACGAGTCATCAGCCTGTCACTTGCTTGATCAAGGACTTCAAGAGACTATGCAGTGTGAGGGGACTGAAGAGCAAGTGGAAGATGTGAACTACATGGGAAATAGGCAGCAAAACTACAACCAAAACCGTCCTCAAAATCAAAACTTCTATCCAAATCAGAACTCTCAATTTCAACAAAATACCTACCCACAAAACAACCGTCAATCTTATCCACAAAACCAAAATCAAAATTACCCAAATCAAAATCAAAACCAAAATCAGAACCAAAACTATAATCAGAGTAGAAATCAGAATCAACCTTTTTACCCTAACCAACAGCCTAGGAATTTTCAACCTCAACAACAGCTGCAACAAAACCAAGGAAGTGATGAGGTCAATTTAAAAGAGTTAATGAGCACAATCATGTCTCAACAACAAACAATTCAGCAGATGCAAGCCTCAATGAGAAATTTAGAAGTACAAGTAGGTCAAATTGCTAGGGATACTTCAAATAGACAGCAAGGAACACTACCAAGCATGCCTGATCCTAATCCAAAAGAGCAATGTAAAGCAATCACTTTAAGGAACAAAAAGGAATTACCTAATCCTTACCCTACCTTAGATGATCCAGAGGTTTTAGCTGATGCTGTAGATGATCGAAATGAGGATACAGAGAAAGAAAGCCAGCATAAAAACACTGATGAGCCTAAGGAGAGTGAGAAACTTAGAGTTGAACAGGATAAGGGTAAAGGAAAGTCTGCTGTCCCGGTCAAACCATATCAGCCACCTATTCCATATCCACAGCGTCTTAAAAAGGCTAAGGAAGATAAAGATTATGCCAAGTTCTTATAAGTCTTTAAGAATTTAAGAATTGATATTCCTTTTTCTGATGCCATTGCACAAATGCATGTGTATGCTAAGTTCTTAAAAGAAATTCTATCAAAAAAGAGGAGTGTTGATGATGAAGAGAAAGTGACACTGACAGGGGAATGCAGTGCAATTTTACAAAGAAGGCAACCTATTAAACAAAAAGATCCTGGGAGTTATACTATTCCGTGCATTATTGGCACTAAAGAATTCAATAAAGCTCTGTGTGATCTCGGGTCTAGTATTAATCTGATGCCTTTACATGTCTTTAGAGAACTAGGAGTAGGAGTTGTGAAGCCTACTAGGATGCAGCAACAGCTTGCTGATAGATCTATTAGGACTCCTTTAGGCATTGTAGAAGATGTTCCTGTTCAAGTAGAGAGCTTCATCTTCCCTGTCGACTTTGTTGTTCTTGATATGGAAAAAGACATTGATATTCCTCTAATTTTAGGTAGACCATTTCTGCAAACTGGTAGGGCTATGGTTGATATGGATGATGGTAAAATTACACTTAAAGTAGGTAATGAACAAGTGTCGTTTGACATTTCTAAGACAACTAAAACACAACACGCTAGTTCTGACACCTACCCATGTAATAGAGTTACAGCTATCTATCAGGAGGATGAGGTGATTGAGAGAGAGTTCTTTGCTAGACATGATCCCTATAGGAAATTTGAGCAGTTAGTGGAGAGTTGTGAGGACTTAGCTGAAAGTAAGTGTGAGGGAGGAGTACCTGTGCAAGTAATGTGTGCGATAGAAGAATCCAAGTTAGTTCCTTCTGTTGAAAAGCCACCTACATTGACATTGAAAGAGCTGCCATCATATTTGAGGTATGTTTTTCTTGGTGAGAATGACGCTTTACCTGTTATTGCAAGTAATAAATTAAATGATGATCAATTAAATGCATTAACCCAAGTGTTGAGTAAGCATGTTAGAGCAATAGGTTGGACGATAGCTGACATCAAGGGACTGAGTCCAGCATTGTGTACACACCGGATTTATATGGAGGAGGATGACAAGCCAGTGAGACAGCCCCAAAGGAGACTGAATCCACATCTACAAGAAGCTGTAAGATCAGAGGTGATTAAATTACTCGATGCAGGTATTATCTATCCTATCTCTGATAGTCAGTGGGTGAGTCCAGTTCAAGTAGTGCCTAAAAAGGGAGGTATGACTGTGATTAGAAATGAAAATGGTGAACTAGTACCTACTAGACCTACTACTGGATGGCGTGTATGCATTGATTATAGGAGATTGAATGATAAGACTAGGAAAGATCATTTTCCATTGCCTTTTATTGATCAAATGCTAGAGCGTTTAGCTGGTCATGAGTTTTATTGCTTTTTAGATGGCTATTCTGGTTATAATCAAGTTCCAATTGCACCTGAGGATCAAGATAAAACTACATTTACATGTCCTTACGGTACATTTGCATATAGGAGAATGCCATTTGGTTTGTGTAATGCTCCAGCTACATTTCAGATATGCATGATGTCTATATTTTCTGATTTAATTGAAACATGCATTGTGGTATTTATGGATGATTTTCTGTATTCGGGTCTGATTTTGAGAAGTGCTTAATTAACTTGGAAAAAGTTCTGATTAGATGTGAAGAGTCAAATTTAGTTCTTAATTGGGAAAAATGTCATTTTATGGTTAATGAAGATATTGTCTTAGGACATAGGATTTCTAAAAATGGCATTGAAGTTGATAGGGCTAAAGTAGAAGTGATTGCAAAAATTCCACCTCCTAATAATTTAAAAACTTTGAGAAGTTTTCTGGGACATGCTGGATTTTATCGAAGGTTTATAAAAGATTTTTCAAAAATTGCATTACCTCTGTTTAAGCTGCTATGTAAGGATGTCGAGTTTGATTTTACTGACGAGTGTATTGAGGCGTTCAATAGGATCAAGGAAGCATTGGTGACAGCACCAATCATTCAGCCACCTGACTGGAGTTTACCATTTGAGATCATGAGCGACGCTAGTGACTTTGCTGTTGGAGCAGTACTGGGTTAAAGAAAGGATAAGAAAGTTCATGTTATTTATTATGCTAGTCAGGCTTTAAATACTGCATAGAGAAATTATGCCACATCTGAAAAAGAACTTTTATCTGTTGTTTATGCATGTGAAAAGTTTAGACCATATCTGATAGGCTCTAAAACTGTAGTTTACACTGATCATGCTGCTATTAAATATCTATTTGCAAAGAAAGATGCTAAACCACGGTTAATTAGATGGGTATTATTGTTACAGGAATTTGATTTAGAAATTAAAGATAGGAAAGGAGATGAAAATCCTGTAGCTGATCATCTATCTAGACTGGAGCATGAAAAAGGGGAAGAAAGATTAATTAATGATGCATTTCCTGATGAAAATTTATATTTAATAAATAACACTTCCTCTGATCCGTGGTTTGCTGATTTTGTAAATTATTTAGCATGTGGTGTAATTCCTGATCATTTAAAATGGCATAGCCAAAAACAAAAATTTAAAACTGATGCTAAATATTTTATTTGGGATGAACCTTATTTGTTTAGACTCTGTTCAGATCAGATCATAAGGAGGTGCATCCCTGACGAGGATTTTGAAAAAGTGTTAAAGGCTTGCCACGAAGGACTTGGAGGAGGACATGTTGGACCGAACAGAACAGCTCATAAGGTACTCGAAGGTGGTTTATATTGGCCTAATATTTATCGTGATGCTAGATCATTTGTGCAAAAACGTGATGTATGTCAAAGGGCTGGTAATATCACTAAAAGAGATGAAATGCCTCTAAAAGGAACTATGCCTGTTGAGTTGTTTGATTTGTGGGAAATTGATTTTATGGGTCCATTTCCACCATCTAATGGGAAATTGTATATTCTTGTTGCTGTAGAGTATGTATCAAAATGGGTAGAAGCTGAATCATGTGCTTTAAATGATGCTAAACAAGTGATTAAATTTCTGAAAAAGCAAATCTTTACTCGTTTTGGTGTGCCTAAAGCAATCATTAGTGATGGTGGATCTCATTTTGTCAATAGGGCTGTTAATAAATTGTTATCTAGATTTCATGTTCATCATAGGATAATAACACCCTATCATCCTCAAGCCAATGGTCAGGTAGAAGTCACTAATCGTTAGATTAAAAAGATTTTGGAAGCCACGGTAGGAAAATCTAGAAAAGATTGGGCTTTTAAGTTAGATGAAGCATTGTGGGCTTATAGGACAGCTTTTAAAACGCCTATAGGTATGGCTCCTTTTAAATTGGTTTATGGTAAAGCTTGTCATTTACCTTTTGAACTTGAGTTTAAATCACTTTAGGCTATGAAGAAATTGAATTTTGAATTTAAAGAGGCTCAAGAAAAAAGGAAAATAGATCTTACTGAATTAGAAGAAACTAGACGTCAAGCATATGATAATGCTCTAATTTATAAGGAGAGAACAAAGCTTTATCATGATAAAATGCTTAGGCCTAAGGTTTTTGAAGCTGGACAATTAGTGCTTTTATATAATTCTAGATTTAAACTGTTTCCTGGTAAATTAAAGACAAAATGGTCAGGACCTTTTAGGATTGTTAAAGTGTTGGATAATGGTGCAGTAGTTTTAAAAGCTGAAGATGAAAGGGAATTCACTGTAAATGGTCAAAGACTTAAACATTATTTTGGAGATGAAGTTAAATTCATCGAACAAATTAATGTTAAGCCTTTGGTTATTTAAATCTGCTTATTGAAGTAATTGCATTGCATTTCAACTATGTTGAGTTTTTATTTATTAAAATTTATAAAAACCAATAAAAATTATAAAATGAGAGAAAAAGAAAAAAATATTTTGCATTTTATTGTTTACGTGCTTTTATTTGCTTTATTATTCTTGTTAAATTAATTTGAATCTTGTTCTTAGATTAATTATGTTGTTTGAATTTTATGCTATGTTGATTGCATGTGTTGAATAAATTGAGTAGGACATTGCCTATGAATTAGAATAAGTAGCAAAATGTTGAGAAATGATGGATTTGTGTGTGCTTGGAGGATTGATCTTGACATTTGTATTTTGACTCGGTGATGAATTAAGGAGGAGGATCTATATGGACTATTTGGTTTAAATGAGGAGAATTATAACCCGGGAGGATTTGAGGAGTCTATATATGCTAAATCTGACTTGCTAACCTTAGGAATTGAATGAATTATCATTTTGGTTGAGTTTGAGCTGAAATTCGAGTGTCACAGACTCAGTTTAGGCGCCACACCTTCTTGGTGGCGCCTAAAACCAAGCTCAGGCGCCACATTATGCGCCATTTTTAACCCTGAGAAAATTTGGAGTCAGGTAATGCGCCACACCTTCATGGTGGCGCATAAAATCACTCCGGAGCGCCAAAAATTGCGCCACCCTCAGACTTGAAAAATTTTTCGATCACAGGATGCGCCGCACAGCCTGTGCGGCGCCTAAATCATGCCTTATGCGCCATAATTGGCGCCGACCCGCGGGTCAAGGTCTCCTGACCCGGGTCTGAACGGGTTTTTAACCCAAAAATTCCTTTCTCCTCTTCATTCTTCCAAAATTCGACCTAGAGCCCTCTTCCTCACCACCGTGCGCCACCACCCTCTTTCAAGCGACACATTTGCGCCACTTTGGTAAAAATTCTTCCAATTCTTGTTTCTTTCTATCAATTCTCATCTACATTGTCAATTCTCACTCCAAAAACCCCAATTTTTGCTTGTTTACTCAAATTAGGGCTCAAGAACCCTAGTTTTCCAATTTTGGGGAATTCTACTCCAAAGTGCTCAAATCTTTCAATCTAGGTAAGAATGGCTATCCTAATTCCATTATTATCATATTCTAGTACTTTAGAATACATTAATTTTGGTATTGGTGTTGTTACTTGAATTTTTGGGTTTTGTAGAATGTGGGATGAAATTTGATTTTGATTGTCTAAATTCTACTTTTAGCATGAGCAAGTGTTGTAGAACATGGATTGAATGCATAATGTGAAATTTTTGGATTAACGTTAAAATTTGGGATTTTTGAGAATTTTAAAATCTGAAAATTATTTTAAATTAATTAAAATGGCATTTTTGATTAATTGAATGGATGAAACATCACTAGAACATGTCATTTTAGTTATATTAAAAATATAAAGTTGTTTTCTTGTCAAAAATTCCATGTTCTTCATAATGTGAGTTAATTGAACCATGTTTTGATAAAAACTCTTTTACTTCTAATTTAGTTAATTAAAATAGGTTAATTTATCATATGAATAAATTGGAATGGATTTAAATATTAATTTAAACCATTTGTAATGAACTAGTTTGATAATTTAGGTTTTTTTTGCTTATTAAATCTGAAAATTTAATAAAATAAAGAGTTTTTATTAAAAAGGCATGCGTAAACATGAATTTTAAACTTAAGAATAAAATGGATGATATTTTTTAAACAAAGTTTAGGATTCACAATTTTTGGAATACAACATCTTGGTCATTGAGTTATTTAAATCCCACATTCTAGGTTGATGTATATGTTTCCTTTATACTTAACACTTAAGTTAAACCTTTGGTTTAAACTTAAGTGTGAGGATGGGAGGCAATGCATATATATGATACTAACCCAGAGTTTTTGTACAACCAGGTACTGAGATAATGTATAATCCTCCAAACCTCCCTAAGAAATCGGGTTATAGGTATATACCCATGCCCGAGGGGAGAATGGGGATTTATGATCCACAGTCACCGGATAGCATTCCTACTCCTATTCCTGATGAGCATATTTTTGAACATCGCAGACTCCGCACGAAAAATTTAGTACAGATGGATCACCCACAGGGATCAGGAGGAGCCTCCAAGTCCAAGGGACTTCTCTCCTATTTTAGGAAGAGCAAGTCCAAGAGTGGTGCATCTTCGAGACATACTACAGTGCCCGCTGATGACCATCAGGAGGTCAATCAGCCTGACCAGCCCGATCAGCCTGATCAGACCATTCAGCCTGAGACATCCGATCATTCACAGGCCCCCTCCAGAGCCTCTCGGGGGAAGGCACCTGTCACGAGTTCCACTTCCTCTCGACCAAGGAGAGGGAGATCTGCAGCACTAGTCATGCAGGAGCCTGTCCCTGAGGCTGTAGGAGGAGAGGAAGATGAGGAGGAGGTTGATCAGGAGGAGCAGCAGGCTAGGGGAGGACCGAAAAGGCAGGATCCTAGAGCTTATGTCCCCGAGTTGTTTTATGTCAGGCCGGGCACATTTGATGCCACTGTATTTAGGAGTGCCAGAGCCTACGAGTTGTACCAGAGGTTTCGCAAGAAAAGGATTATTGCTGATAGGGGATTTTCAGATAGAGATCTACATCACCCTCTACTCCGAGATGCTATTAGATCCAGAGGTTGGGAGAGATTCGTGAGACACCCAGCCGGATCATATTCGTGGGAGTTGACTAGGCTGTTTCTAGCCAACGCTGAGGAGGAGGATTCTTGGATTTTCGGGGTTAGAGTACCCATTACTCCTCAGCACATCAACCAATTTTTTGGAGTAGTGGATGTGCCCTACGGTAGAGATTTTTGGGAGCCTGTGATGAGAGCCAATGATAGGGAGGATTTCAAGAAACTTGTACTGATGTCGATGTTTGAGGGTCAGGAGGATGTCCTCACATATGATGATGATGACATGAGTAGGCTACATGGGTCTGATATGGATGCACCCATGTACCAGCTTCTCATGTTCTACAGATCTAGATTGAGTCCTTCGACTCACACCTCTGGACCTACTGCCCTAGATATGTATGTCCCATACTGCATCAAGGTGGGGAGCCCGGTTAACATGGGAGAGCTTATATCACTTGAGTTGAGACAGACACTGGGGGTGTCTAAGAGGTCAGCTCTGATGTTCCCCAACTTGATATGGCAGCTTTGTGCACATGCAGGAGTGGATATGGGGCAGTTTGATAGAGATTGGAGGATGAGGCCCCCTATTCCATTTGGGAAGAAGAACTTCAAGCTGCCTGGCATAAGATGCAAGCCTATGATACTTCCTAGGGAGTTGCCCAGGCAATCACCACCACCTGCACCTTCACAGGCTAGCCAGGAGCATTCTGAGGCTCCTTCGCAGTCCACCCGGGGTACACGAGGTGGTAGAGGCAGAGGTAGAGGACGTGGCAGAGCTCAGCCACAGCAGTCACATCAGCAGTATCAGGGAGAGCCTGATTGGGCTAGAACCTTATTGATGAACCAGCAAAAATTGCTGAACACAGTGAATGAGCATGCTCTACTTGCAGCTTAAAGATACCATTTCTTGGCTGATCAGATAGCCAAGAATGCTAGAGCCCAGGCTTACCATGCAGCCCGACTGGAGTATTTCATGTCCCAGAGCCTAGGACAGCGATATGTCGCTCCTCAGACACCTTCTGAGGACGATGAGGATGAGGACTATGTCGGCTCTGGAGATGGTAGCGATGAGGGAGATGATGATGCTGAGGATGCTGATGCTGGGGATGGATCTGAAGAAGTGGGAGACAATGATGATGATGATTCTGAGGACTCTGACTGAGCGAGAGAGATGAGCGATAGATAGGCTTGTGATCGTTATAGATGACATGTATTGATAGGCCTATGTATTTGACTCTATTGTTATGTTGCTACATTTTAGTTATTTTCATTTGGGTTGTATTTGTCCTAACTCTACTTTCTATTATTATTTTTGCTATCTTAGATATATTATTTCTGTTATTCATGTTCTTTTGATGTTATGAAGTATTAGATAGTGTTTATTTAGCTTATGAGGTTTTTAATTGCTTTTAAATTCAATAAAGTAGCTCTTACCAATAGCGTGCAAAATTGAGTTGTTTTGAACTGGTAAAAAGATCAATGAAGTTTATTTGGACTAGATTGAGGTGTAGATGGAGTGAAATTGGTATTTTTGAGTAATTTGGAGATTTTGGACATCATGGGGAAGAACTTAGGAAAAACACATTCTGCCCGAATTGGCACAGAATGCGCCACATAGGCATTGTGGCGCCTAAAAATGCTCTCCAGCGCCACTTTTTGCGCCAGAAAACTTAGAAATTTTTCTAAGTTTTTCCAAAATGCGCCACATGTGCTTGGTGGCGCCTAAATCAGCCTTGAAGCGCCATTTTTGGCGCCGCAAAATTAGAATTTTTCCAAGTTTGCTTCAGGATGCGCCACATACACTGTGTGGCGCATAAAAGTCCCCTTCAGCGCCATTTTTTGCGCCACTGACGCGAATTTTTCAAAAATTCGCGAATCCAAAATATTCCAATCATATCCAATCGATTTTTGGGATCCTAAACAGCATTATACTGACTCCAAATCATATGTTTAGTGTATATTTGGATCTAGATTAAATCAATCCTACTATATCTCAACAAAATCAAGATTTCACCATCTTTAAAAGATAGATCACCGATCAATCATCACTCTCATTACCAAATCTGTCAATTTTTCTCTTCTTCCAGTTTAATTAGCTTTCCAATCTCAATCCTTTCTTCCTAAATTCTGCCACCATGAGAACAAAGAGAAAGAATAACCCAAGAAACAATGGTGGAAAGAAATTGAAAGCCACAGAGCCGGCCCCATCACAGACACCAGATATTAGAGAACCCGTTCCAGAGCCAGCTGCTGTGGGTGCTGAAGACATATTTGTGAACAATCTAGTGGCTCCCGATTCATATAATGGTTACGATATTTCTTTCAATTCTGCTCAACCGACGGAGGATGATCCACAGCAAGAAGAAGATGTCGCTGAATCCCCGGAGGAAATTTCACCGGAAGCTCCACGTGATTCTAAAACCAAGAGAAAGAGTCACAATAGAAAGAATGATACCCCTCCTCTGGAAGAATTAACAGGGGACACGTTCAATCCGGCTATTTTCATCAATCAAACTGCGTATTCCTATTATCAGAAGATGGTGGAAAGATGGATTATCCAGGACAAAGGATTCACTGAAGCTGACATGGAGCGATTTTCGGTTCATGATGCTCTCATGAGTCGAGGATGGATGAAATTTGCTGCGCATCCGGAAGGAGTTTATTCTTGGGAGCTTACTAGACAATTCTTGTGTAATGCTCGGTATGATCACTATATTTCATGGATTAGGGGAGTGCCTGTGCCATATGGTCCCGCAGTAATCAATGAACTTTATGGTACTGTGGATGTCTCTTGCCCGACTACGAAGAAGAAACACTTTCATGACCCTATTCATGAAGAGGAAGGAGGACCAGAATTGGAGAAAAGAATCCTGAAAGAGATGTTTGAAACGCAAAAGAAAGTTGCCTACATAGGGGAGAAGAAGGAAAATGTTGTTGCCACTTTAATGGCTGCACCACTATACCAGATGTACCTGCTCTACAAGCATAAGGTGTTTCCTACTTCGCACACTGCACAACCGAATGCAGAGGAGCTGTATTTTGTGTATTGTGTGAAGAACGGGTTGCCTATTGACATTGGGGATATGGTGGCATATGAGTTGGATAAAATGGCGTCTGACGCTGCACGGACTGTGCTGGGATTTCCTGCGCTGATCTGGACACTGTGTGAGAGAGCTGGAGTGAATATGACAGCATATGCTCATGATTTGAAACCAAAGCCTCCTATCTCTTTCAAGAATTTCTATAATAAGCCTGGAGTAAAATGTGCAGAGCTTGGTTACCCTATTACATCCCGTGGGGCACCCACTTGTCATCCTGATATACCTAGTACATCTGGTACTAAGGTAGAGCCTGGAGAGATTGCAATCAATAGGATGACCTATGAGATTCATCAGCTTAGAGCCGAGATGAAGAGAAAGGAGGATAGTACACAGGCACAGTTTGCACGACTTTCCAGCAGGCTTGAGTACTTCATGTCTGCAAGTCTAGGTGATCGATATATTCCTCCCACTACTAGTTCGAGCTCTAAAGGGAGTGACGATGTTCCTAGGGAAGATGTAGTAGGTGATTCGGATGGATCTTTAGAAATCTAGATTTTTTATTAGATAGGATTGCTCCCTTTTTGGTTTAATTTGTAATAGTTAGAATCATTTTGGTACTATTTTGCTTATTTAATTAGCATCTTTATGTAATAGTTGCTAGAACTTGTGGTATTTTGCTTTTTTTTTGGTAAGTTTATGGAATTTAATATTTTAATTAAATCTGTCCATGTTTATTTAATTAATGAAAAGAATTATTAAAAATTAAAAATCTGAAATTTATAAATTAAAATAATAAAAATCTGAATTAAATAAATTATGGATAGAATTTAATTGTTTTAATCTATAAATTACCATGTGCTCTAATGATTATCTTTTGTGTGAGCACATACCATATAAATCATGTTATATATAATAACAAAATAGTCTTACCAACACACATTTTCCCTCCAAAGCATCCCCTCTCTCACAATTCAACAATATTTTCATTCTCTCACACACATCATTTAATTTACAAAAATGCCATTTTGCTAAAAAAGAAAATAAAAAAAAAAAATAATAAATGGGCCGCTGCTCCATTAATGCCTCGAAAAAACTCAATATCTCATATTTCTATACCAACTATTTAAAACCCTACCGGCTCATCCTCTCTCATCGGATCTTCTCATTTACGCCGCTGTTTTTCTTCCCCTATTTGGAATAGCCTTCGGAAGCATCCGCCGGTGCCACCTCCCTCGACGAATATTGCATCCGCCTGTCATCCCCTACGGTGGAGTTGTTGGGCCGATCTCGATTCTTCCCTTCCGTCTTCTCTGCATGACTGTCGCGTTCGCTGTCAGCGCCACCGCCGTCACGTCATCATCTTCTCTTCAATTTGTTTCGCCGACGCGTCGCCTCCATCATCCAACAGCCTCCGTCTTTCGCTTGAAGCCATTGCAGCTTTGGGTGAGTTTTTGTTTACCTTTATTGATGTAGTTTATAATATTCTGAAACCAAACCCACCCCACCGATGTTTATGTGGATCCTATTCCGGATCTGGATTCAATTTCTCTTCCACACACATTTTGTTTTATCAAATCCATCACGGAAGCCACCAGGGCTTATGCCTCTCTCGCCGTCCACACTGATTTGCTTTCCGTCGCCGCCAATGTCTCCCTCTCCAAGGCTCGCTCTTGGGGCGCGGGCATGTCCTTCAAGTTTGGCCGTTGCCACTTCTCATCTCAAGGACATTTTTTAGGTTTGATTGCCTTAATTTCTTTCCAATCCTGCAGTTAGGGTTTTTTTCTTTGCATTGATTTTGCATTGTCTGTTTTTTTCCAGGGAAAGAAATTTGTCATCTTTGGCCTTCATATAAGTAATTTTATTATAATTTATGTGCATTACCTTATGAATATACTTTTTTTTTTGCTTCCCTAGCCGACCATGAGTATTTTGTTCTGTGTGTGCAGTGTCATCGATGGATTCGTGATTTAATTTGTTTGTTGCTCTCAAGAAAATGGAGCTCACAAGAATTTTGATGTAACGCGGCATTTCATACCTTGCTCGGGCACCAATCTAACAGTTGCATAAGAAGCATGTAATGTATTTTTGAATTGCCTACTTCCATTTTAGAGATGCAAGTATTTGGTTGTATCAGTGTTTTTGGTATCAGTGTGTTGTATCAGTGTTTTTGGTTCTTATATAACAGAAAAGGATAATGAAATTGAAGGGGAGAAGAAGAAATTGAAAAAGAATTATTCGATTAGGTTCTTCAATTCAACCTGTGCATAACTGTCTTCATTGTGTCCTCTTCCGATGGCTGCTGATTCCAATGGTGCCCGACCTGTGGCTTCAAGATTTTTGGGGGCTTTTGTCCCATTACTTTTTGGATATTTTTTTTTTATATCATTGAATATTTGAAATACAAATTGGATTGGTACCAAAATGTGTGCAGGACTATTGCAAGTATGCTGACACCATCTGTGAGTATGAGATTATCGTATTTTACCATCTTGATATGCTCATATTTTGTTGATCTCATTAAGAGTTTGAAAGGAAGGGTCCTAAGCTTTTGACTGCTATTATACAAAGCTATTAAGTGCCTCTTGATTTTAAGAGGAAGTATATATATATGCCTTCTTATAGTCATCCGGTCATCCTAGAGTAACTCATCTATCTCAGCCCATCTCCTTACACGTTGGCCTGCTTTTCAATTCACTGTAAAGTATTTTATTTTTAATCTTTTTGGTTTCTATCCATCATTAATTGTTGAGTAATACTAATTTGTTTCATTTTTTCTTTTTTCTTTTTGCAGGTTAAATCTCCGTTAGCATTTTGTTGAGGTATTATGTGATTTTTTGAATAATTCAACCGCCTCGCTTCAAATGACAAATAGTAAGTTTGATGGAGGCAGAGAAGCAAAAGGCACTTTACGAAAAGGTTTGTTCTTGCAGATCTAAGACATGAATAGTTAAATTTTTAATATCATTTTATTCCATAGTTTTGTTCTTCAGATAACATCGAAAAATAAGGAACAATATTTACGGGAAATGGAAGCATACAAGCATAGGAAAGAAGAAGAAGCCTCCAACCTGAAGAAAGAAGAAGATGAGCAGATGAAGCTTCAGAAACAAGAAGCTCTACAGTTGCTCAAGAAAAAAAAAAGGACAAAAATCCTCATTAAGGTATTTTTGTGTTGTGGCTTTGGTGAACTTAATTTTGCTCTTTACCAAATTTTGTATTGATTGTGTGTGTTTGTGTAATTTGTTCGGAAAAAACCAAATAGAAGAAGAAAGAAAAGGGAAACAAGAGTGTTGTGGATCCTAACAAAGCCAAGAAGTCTGCTTCATCATTCCTTCTGTTCAGGTGAGTTTTATCTACGAAGAATTAATACATATTTATATCTCTATTTATCTATTCCTATATATTAGTACATCAAATGATTGTGACTATAGTACTTAATTAATAAGTGGGTTCATTGTTTTATCCTTTCCCGCAGCAAGGAGGCCAGGAAAACTTTAGTCGAAGAGCGCCAAGGAATCAACATGTCCATGCTGAATGCTCTCATTTCTATCAAGTGGAAAGAATTGATCAAGGAAGAGAGGTGGATGTTGAATGAAAAGGCTGCAGAATCAATGGAGGCATGCAAGAAGGAATTAGAGGAATACAACAATAAATTTTCACCAGCAGAAGAATCTCAGAAACAGGAGTAGACAAAAATTGTTCTATGATGCTCAACTTAGAGTACATGTGGAACACTTCGTTATTTAATTCAACAATCAGTTTGAATTGGTATGTTGGTGACATTCTCCACATTTTCTAAAGCATGCTAAGGTGAGAATGTCAATCCTTTGCAAGCTCTACATGCAGTATTGTCCTGACGTTAACTTGAGCAATATTAATTTCCTACTGCAATTGGGATTTTGATGCATTCAATTACTTCATTTTTTGGTTCGTTTCACTTATTTACCAAAGCCATTAATTTACAGATATTGTTCATCTCAAAGACGGATGTATTGACCTTGGAAATAAAAAGATGATACTTTATCATCATTATGACCGAATAAGTGAGGTGGTTCATTTCACTTATTTAACCAAAGCCATTAATTTCTTACTTGCCTCATCAACTATAGTTTCCAAGAATTTTTAAAATTTCTCATTATTTTAAACAAATAAAGAATAACATCCCAATAATGATTATTGACTTTGGAAACTACAAATATTTAAATTACCTAATAGTATATGTATCCCAAAAAAATGTTTGCCTTTGGATTCTAAAAATTCAAATTGAAAAATTATTATGTTATATTTCCAATAACGATGATATCAGAGCAATAGATTATTATTTAAATCATGTTGATATCCCATAATTTAATACTCACATCGAATTAAAACTGTTTTTTTTTTTTTTGGGGTAGATGATTAAAACTGATTTAACCTATAGATATGAATCCAATACTCACACATTTTATTTTTAAACATTATCTCTACTAAGTTTGTGATTTAACTATTGCAATTCCAAACCATGCATTGCATGTGAGCATTAGATAATTACGTACACGAGGTATAGTTTTTTATTTTATGTAATTCATTTTTATTTTTGTTACTAAGTTTGTTATTTGATGTATTCATACCATTATTTTAAATATTCAATCATAAATCAAGCAAAAACTATTCAATCATAAACAATAAGAACAAAATGCAAAAGTCTTTAACAATTTATACGGTTCAATCGGTAGTATATACACACACATTTGATGTTTATACTGCATTATAAAATATTAGCTCCGCCAAAATAAAAATTATAAAATATTAAAACCCAAAAAAGGACAGAATTTGAAATATGTATTTTTAAATATATTTCAAATTTAGAGACCCTCAAATTTAATGATAATACATTTTTCAATAAATTGTCTCATAATACTATAAAAACACTTTTAATTAATACAATTCCTAAAAAAGATAATAGTATACCTTGAAAACCACGTTTTAGGTCTTTGATATAATATGTATTTCAATAAAGATATGATATGTTTCCCAAAAGAATAAAGATATGATTTAACTTACACAACATTTTCAATTAAAATATAATCTACAAATTTTATATGGAGACTATAATATCATGATTAGCTCTCTATATTCTTATTACTTTATCACCTACAATTTTTTTGGGTACAGCTTTATCACCTACAATTGATTAAATAAACGTAAATATAGTTATTTGATAACATTTTATTATTAATTTTATACTCCAATCAATCTTTTTTTTTATCTCAATTAAACAAACAAATATTTTTCAAAATATGCATATCAATATAAAAAGATACATATTAATCATCAAAGATATATAATAAAATTAAAAATATTAAATTAATAATTTTATTCGAAAATTTATTTTTAAATTATGATAAATGATTTCAAATATAACCAAACGCAGTTGGCATGAGTGGTATTCACCTAAAAAATGGTTTCAAATTTGTTATTAATAAAATATTTCATTTAGCTCATCCTAACATATGAATTAGGTTTCTCACACTGCCTTCAATATATACAATATGTTATTCCCGAAGGTGCAGAGGCAATGCATTCACGAACTTCCTAAGAAAGAATTATACAGTTAACGAAATATATCATCTCTATTCAATTATATTTTATTTAAATAAAATTGATTAATATTTTAAAGGGTCATATAATTTGATTCAAATGATTTCCAAATATTATAAATAATACATATATCTAACACTAAATGATTTTAATTTGTATATTTCAACATAAATAAATTTTATGTTAATTCAGATAACTAAGATTCATTTTTGTGTATCTTGCACATTGTGTGAATGGTTTTATTAAAAAAATAATAACTAAGATTTACATCTAATTCTAAAATGATTTGAAATCAAAATATATTCATTATATTAAGCTTATCATTATTTTATTTTTTTATGGGTGCTGAGAATTGGCGTGCAAACCCAAAGCATAGCGTAGACCAAAATGTTGACCATTTTATCCTGACCCTTGACCCTAGACCCGCAAGCAGTTCCGGAGAGCCAAGACATCACTTCTCAAATCTTGATCGAGTACGAAGACGAATGGTTCAAGCCACCGGAACCAAGAGATCAAGCCAAAAAAAGCATGATGCTGACATGGGACGAGGAAAACACTTAGGAGCCGTTTGGTTGGAGGGATCTTATATTATCAGTGGAAATGCCATTAACAAGAATCTCAGATTACTCGGAATATGATATTACTGATTATCTTCTATTTTGTCATTTTAACATTTCTGCGTTTTGTTGAGTCGGGAATCTTAAATTTCCAATTGAAGCTAATTTACAACAATGTCCTTACTTTTAAATTTAAAAATAATATCAATATGATGTTTTACTAAATAAATAATAATTAAACATAATTTTTTTATTTGAAAAAAATATTTATATATAATTTATTGATCCTATATGATAAATAATTCACAAATCTAATTCTAGAATAATTTGAATTACATAAAAAATATTAAATATATTATTGCTGAAATGTCAATCTCTAAAGCACGTTAATGTGTTCCTAAATGATCCAATTTTTGGACACGACCAGTTATATATTGCCGCATCACGTGTAATAAGGCCTTAGGGTAAAGGATGATTGTGTTATATGAGATATCATTGGGCCTCTGCACCTATTTTGAGAAATCCCTTTGTTTGTATTATATTGCCGTATTTCATAACTTCTCCTGGTGTGTGGAAAAGTGTTGGCAGTGCATGTCTAATGATAGAGTGCTGGAGGGTGAAGTATTAACTTGCAAAAAATGGGAAAAAATATCATGGAGGGTGAAGCATTGACTGGCAGTACATTGGTACCGACAAGAGTGAGAAAAATGTCCTGGAGGATGAAGTATTGACCGGAAGTTCATTGGTTCCGACAAGAATGAGAAAAATGTCCTGGGAGTGAAGTAGGGACTGGCAATATATTGGCTCCGACAAGAATGATAACCGTCATACAAACCAATCAACATTTAATGTTTCATTGTAGAAACAATAAAAAATGATTTTAATTTAATAAATTTTTATATAGAGTACTTAAAATAATAATTAAAATTTTATAATAATTATTCTGTGATGTAATAATAATATTAATCATATCTAATAATTTTAAAATTAACATAAATTTATTATTTTTTTAATTCTACATCCACGCGCATCATGCGGACGGGTAATTCATTTCGACGAGAGGGAGAAAATATTATAGAGGGTGAAGCATTGACTGATAGTACATTGGTTCTGACGAGAGTGAGAAAAATGTCTTGGAGGGTGAAGCATTGACTGGCAGTACATTGGTTCCGAGGCAAATTAGCAGCAACTTTAAACATTAGCGTTTCCCATTAAAACCAGAGCTAGACCTCCCATATTTTCTTCCTACTGCAGACAACATCCTCATCCGCCCTCCCATGTTTGCACAGGCTCTACACCGTCCTCCCAATTCATTTGTTGTTTATAATTGTTTTTTAATATATCTTATTTTTATTATATCATTAGTAGGAAATATTGTGTTTTTATATTTAATATAATATAAATTTTTCTTACAATAATCGATTAATTTGAGTCAAACTTTTTGTATTTATAGAGAGATAATGTATATATAACATTGTTTAATATAAATGATTGAATATTCAATATACAATACTTTTATTACTTACAGGACCATAGCTCCATATTTCATTTAAAATTCTTAAATATTAAATAATAAATAAAAATCTTTAGAACTGTGTTGTGTGTGAGAAGAAAGTCCAATTTGAATTGGCAGTACAAGTCTAATGATAGAGTATTGGAGGGTGAATGATTGATTCGCGAAAAAATGGGAAAAGATGTCCTGGGGGTGAAGCATTGATTCGTAGTATATTGATTCCAACAATAATGGAAAAAAATATCCTAAGGGGTAAAGTATTGACTGATAATATATTAGTTCAGACAAGAATGTGAAAAAATGTCCTGGGGATGAAGTATTGACTGGCAGTATATTGACTCTGAAACGAATGGGAAAAATATCCTGGGGTGAATTGACTCACAAAAGTAGTGGAGTATGAGTGATTATTCCACGAATGAGTTTGACTTCATCTGATCATGGAATACCGCTTAAATTTTCAAGACGTCAGTTTTTACTAATTGTTTGTTATATTATGACTATCAACAAGAGTCAAGGTCAATCTCTAAAGCATGTTGGAGTGTTCATGAAGGATCCAATTTTTAGACACGGTCAGTTATATATTGCTTCATCACGTGTAATAAGATGTTAGGGTAAATGGTGAATTGTGTTATATGAGATATCATTGGGCCTGTGCACCTATTTTAAGAAATCATTTTGTTTCTATTCAGCTATCATGTTTCATAACTTCTCCTGGTGATCTTTGGAAAAGTGTTGGCAGTACCTGTCTAATAATAGAGTATTGGAAGGTGAACGTTTGACTCGCAAAAAATGGAAAAAAAAATGTCCTGGAGGGTGAAGCATTTATTGGCAGTACATTGGTTCCGACAAGAGTGGAAAAAAATGTCCTGGAGGTTGAAGTATTGACTGGCATTACTTTGGACAAGAATGGGAAAAAAATGTCCCGGGGGGGTGAAGTATTGACTGACAGTACATTAGCTTCGACAAGAACGAGAAAAATGTCATGGGGTGAAGAATTTACTCACAAAAGTAGTGGAGTATGAGTGATTATTCCACGAATGAGTTTGACCTCATCTGATCATAGAATACCGCTTAAATTTTCAAGACGTTAGTTTTTACTAATTGTTTGTTATACTATTACTATCAACAAGAGTCGAGGTCAATCTCTAAAGCATGTAGGAATGTTCATGAATGATCCAGCTTTTGGACACGATCAGTTATATATTGCTTCATCACGTGTAATAAGATGTTAGGGTAAAGAGTCAATTGTGTTTTGAGAAATTATTGGGCATCTACTCCTATTTTGAGAAATCCATTTGTTTCTATTCAGCTGTCATGTTTAATAAATTCTCCTGATGATCCGTGAAAAATTGTTGGCAGTACATATCTAATGTTTCATTGTAAAAACACTACAAATATTTTTAATTTAATAAAGTAATGATAATTAAAATTTATAATATTATTATGTGATGTAATAATAATAATATTAATTATATAATAATTTTAAAATTAATATAAATTTATTATTTTTTAAAATTTATTATTTTTTAAAATTTTCGACGTTCAAAATGTTTTTATAGATAAGTACTAAAATAAAAAAAATTGAACACGATACATTTATAATAATTTCGTTTATAATAGTCATTTTATTTTCTTAAAAATTTTCAATATTAAATTTAATTTTATTACGCAACGAATAATTTATTGCATGATTATATATATTAAAATTCAATCAAATTTATACTTTTTATTTTTTACATTTAGGAAATAATTATAATAATTATAACAAGGACAATATAATAAAATTAAATTATCTTTAAACTTATTTTGTGTTTGCAATATATGTCGAATGATGTATTGTTGGAGGATGAAGTATTGACTCGCGAAAAAATGGGAAAATACGTCCAGAAGGGTGAAGCATTGACTGGCAGTACATTGGTTCCGACGAAAGTAGGAAGAAATGTCTTGGAGGATGAAGTATTGACTCTCGAAAAAATGGGAAAACTGGAGGGTGAAGCATTGACTAGCAGTACATTGGTTCTGACAAGAATGTGAAAAAATATATTGAGGATGGAGTATTTACTGCCATTATATTGGTCCTGACAATAGTGGGAAAAAATATCTTGGGGAGTAAAATATTGATTGATATTATATTGGTTCCGACAAGAATGAGAAAAAATGTACTCGGGGTGAAGTACTCACTGACAGTACATTGATTCTGACAATAATGGGAATCAACGTACTGGGGGAATTATTGACTGGCGAAAACAGTGGAGATAAAGCGCTTATGCCACGAATGAGTTTGACTTCATCTCATCATAAGGTACCGTTTAATTTTCAAGGCATTAATTTCCACTAATTATTTATTATGTTATAACTATCAACAAAAGCAAATGTCAATCTCTAATGCATGGTGGAGTATTCCTGAAGACCGGGTTTTTAGATTTATACATGCATATAATATAAACATTTTGCATTAAATTCTCTAAACATAAGAATAACAAATTGAAGTTCATGTAATACAATCTTTTAATGATTTTATTTTTAATAACATACACTTTTGTGCTTATTTCTTCATCTTTTACTTTAAAATAGTGATGAGAACAATACTCTTTATTTTTATTTTATAATTTTTTTAAAAATTTTACATCCACGCGCATCGCGTAGGCAGACATGCTAGCATAAAATTAGTCATCATTTTAAATTTGCATAACGAAGAAATAATAATAATAATGATAATAATAATAATAATAATAATAATAATAATAATAATAATAATACAATTAGATTTAGATATAAATTTATATTATATGTTTTTAAAATTTACATCCCGCGGGTACCGCGGGTGGGCTGACTAGTATATAAAGAAGCAGGATATGCCATGAAGAAGCAAGCAAAAGGGGGGCATCCAATACGGTGAAAAAATTTCTAGGATCTACATATTCCAGGTGTGATCTTTTCATGTTATATATTATCAATTTGCATGAAGTATGTGGTAAGAGCTTGAGTCGATTTAATTTTATATTACTGTTTATTATGCTTTGAATAAAATGGTACATGCATGACTGGTTAGTTTAAATTTAAATTGTGTTTTCCCAGTGGTGCTAGTATTTAGAGATTATCACATCATTGCCAATCTGGAGAAAATCCAAATAAGTCTAAATGTTCTGCTCTAATCCGATTTTACAATTTAATGAGTGTTAGGTTTCTTAGTTTAAAGTCCTAGACTTTGTCAAATTGTTATGCAAGTTGTTTGGGCTATTGATAACAATTCTATTTGCCTTGCAGAAAACTATTTGATTAATTAGACTAGTTATTTAAAATGTGGAGAGTTATCATTATTTATAAATAAATTTGCTCGTTCTAAGTCTTTTTAAATGCTTAATTAAAATAAAGTCAGAGTGAGAACCCTATAAAAAAACAAGTTATCTTGCAAAAAGAAAAAGAAAAGAAAAATTATTGAAGAGTGCAAGATCAAAAAGAAAAGAGAGAAAGGGTGATCAAATAAAAATTCATAAACTCTTGACTGGATGACTGGCACATATTCGGTGACACGAGTAGCTTTTGGAATTCAATCGTCTACAACTCAGCCAAAGTGTCTAGAATATAGTGAAACCTAGCCATAGATTGAGCATATTTAAAGACTGGAATAGAAAAGCATATTTACATTACTCACTTTCTCATGTTAAGTGCTATGTATAATTAATCTGTTTTCTGTATTGTAAGTGTATTGGATATCTGGTTCTAATAGCTGATGCATATTAATTTGCCTAGTTCTAGTACATTAAACTTTGAACCCTCTTATCTCATTTTGTTGTTGAAATCTATGATTTGGCAGAACTATAGAGACTTTATCTTTATTATCTTGATTGGCAAGTTGATGTGCTAATTGATCTCATTGCTCAAGGGACGAGCAATATTTAAGTGTGAGGATGTTGATGCACCCTGCGAAACCACATTTAAATAAGCTTAAATTATGTTAAAATGAACCTAAATTGCATGCATGAGACTCTATTTTACTGCTTTTTAATGTATATTTCATGTGATGTGTAAATATTAATAAGACCGGTTAAATTGAGCTTATCCGAGCCCATTTACCTTGCTTTATGCTTTATAATAAGGCTTTGGCAATTCTAATACATTGCAATGATGTTTCAGGCATTAAAATGAAGAAAGAAGATGTTCGGAGGTCAAAGGATGCAAAATTCGGAATTTTCAACACTGGAAAGCTCCAGAATGCGCCACATGGGCATGGCGGCGCCTAAAATCATGCTTGAGCGCCACATTATGCGCCACCTCAACACTTAGGAAAATTTCGGATGGGAAAAAGCTTCAGGATGCGCCGCAATAGCTTGGTGGCGCCGAAAAGTACTCCGGAGCGCCACAAAATGCGCCGCAGGGTAAAATTTAGGAAATTGTCAGAATGCACCACACCTTCTTGGCGGCGCATAAAAGTGCCTTTCAGCGCCACAAAATGCGCCACTTTCAAAAATTCGGAAAATCTTCGTATGCGCCGCAGCTCCTTGGTGGCGCCGAAAACCTCCTTCTATCGCCACTTTTTGCGCCACAGTCGCGGTTGAGCAGTTTTCTAACCTCCCGAACACGGTTTTAAGGCCCGTTTATCGTCATTTCTTCAGATCAGACTTACTATTATTCGACAAAAACTCTCTGAAATCATCTAACAATGGGAGAAGAAGGCCGGAAACACAGAATCAAGCCGGAGGAATTGGCCAGAATGCTGTTCTGATCGAGTTCTTCCTATCATAGGTGTTGCCTTTCTTTTTCTTGCTTTGTAATGAATTGAAATTGCCTCTAAATTTAATCAGCTTCCATGAAATCCGTTTAAGCATAATTTGATTATTAGTAAATTACAATATTTTTAATCTTTATAAAATAATTAATTTTAAGAAATTGATCTTTTTAGACATTGGAAAATGCTAAATCAATATGCAATTTCTATTTTATATAAAGATGGCAATATTTAAAATATTACAAGCATCTCCCATTTATATCTTTATTAATTATAATTTTAATTTGCTTTATTTTAAATTTAATGCTATCATTTTTAATTTAATCACCATTAGAATCAATCAAAATCTTTTTAAATATATTAAATATAATTAATGAACTTAAGAACAATTAAAATTTCTCCGGAATGAAATAATATTCTGAATTCCCTTGGGTTCGACCCGGTATTCACCGGTTTTTATTACTTGATGACAACCATCCGCTTGTGGTAAAATATGAGTAGTGAAAATCACCCATCAATAACCAAGTGAGATCTTGTTAGATTCGTCTTATCGTGTAGTTTTTTAATATCGAACTTTTAAAACTTTTACTTGTACCGAACTTGAGTTATTAATGGTTTAAAATGTGCATTGGACTGCGTGTTGGGTGGATCCGTAGCAATTATAAAAAAACAGAGGAAGTATTAAATACTATCATTTCTACCAAACATATTTTATTAAATTAAATATTTGGTTAAGTATAATGTAGTATCTGTCAAATTTGCTATATGCCAAACATGCCCACAACCAATGTTATTAAAATCTAGATCTAGATCTTAGGATATTAAGATCCTACTATCCCACAAAGTAAAAACGATCAAGATCGGCACGAGATCTAAATTAAGGTGAGATCTGGATAGGATCTATACAAGATCTTAAAATCTTTGAAAGATCTGATCCCACTCCCTCTTATTTTTTATCTCATTTTTTCAATTTCCAGTTCTCCATTCTTTTTCAAAATTCAGATTAGTGATTTTTGTTTGCATCTCCATCATCCTCGCATCCCCTTCATCTTCCTCTTCCAATAGTCGCTGTTGTATCTCTTTATCTTCTTGTTGTTGCCGTCACCGTTGTGTCCCATTTCTCTTTGCCAATATACCACTTCCAGAATCCAACAAGAGAGTGATTGAGACTGACGATAATAGGGAAAATTCTAATGACAAATCTAACTCAGCTCAAGTATCATGTCTTAAATGCTCAATTATTGTCCTTTTTTTATTAAACAAATTATTGTCTATTAATATTGGATATTGTGATTTGCTAATATGCAAATGAATTTTTTTTTTATCCAATCTTAGGAAAAATAATCTTACATATAATCTAGATTTTGATAATGTTGCCCTCAACCCATATAGAGAGAGATTTCGAATATATGGCTAGGAGACAAGAAGTATCATAACAAGATGCGCACGCCTAAGGAGACGATAGACTAGTCAACATTCAAATCAAAATTGAAATTGGAAATACGAATTCCTCGTATATCTAGTTTTTCATTCTCTAATCTCTACTAGTCTCTACGTTGACACACTTCTACTACTTCATATGCTTTTCTGCTTCTTCCGTCTTCTGTTCGTAGATTTTTCTATTCTTTAGTAGTACAAGCCTATATTCGATTTTAATTTATTAGCAATTAGTAATTAATTAAATATTGGCGATTACTACTAATAATAATAATTATAAAGTGGATCAAGGAATCAAGGAATTCGGAAAAATAAATAAATACCCGGCGGAGCGGCAGCACCAACGGCGGCAGATCCCCAGAAAGCAAAAAGCTTTCCCCCAATTTTTCTACTCTGGGGTCGATTATGACGTCGCGATTAGGGTTTATATCCACCCTATTACTCGTCTCCATTCTTGCAACCTCCAGATTTAATGGAGCTTCCGCGTCTCCGCGTTCGCAGATGGCCTACGTCACGCTTCTCTACGGGGATGAATTCCTTTTAGGCGTTAGGGTATTGGGCAAGTCGATTCGTGATACCGGTTCTACCAAGGATATGGTTGCCTTGGTCTCTGATGGTGTTTCTGATTATGCTAAGGACCTACTTCAGGTCTTCCTTCTTTTTTCCTTAATCTTATTTTTCATCCTTCATCATTTTTATGCTCCTGTGCCCTGGTTGGATGCCTGTAGTCACTGTCTTGTTCACTACTTGGGTGCCTCCTCATTTTATATTTGTCCTGCGGATTTTGGTTCATTGCTTCTCTTTATTGTGGGATGGAGTCTAATGCTTCCATGTTATTAGCCTTGACATTGAGTTCTAAATGTTTTTGGTATTTTTATTTTTCCTTTGGGGGGGTGGGGGACAAGGAGATGCTGTTTGTATGCGTTTTTATTTTAATTTTGATATGGATTAATCTCTACTATTCTATTATCTCAGTTAACATGTTGAATTCATGCAAAAAGGTATAGATGCTAATTTGTGTCCCCTCATTGTTGTGTGCAGGCTGATGGTTGGATTGTGAAGACAATAAGTCTATTGGAAAACCCCAATCAATTGCGTCCACAGAGGTTTTGGGGTGTCTATACAAAACTTAAAATATTTAATATGACAGAATACAAAAAAGGTAATAACCTGTAACTTGACTGCCATTTCTTGAGATTGAATAATCTTCAGTGAATTGTGTTTTCTCCAGGCTATTAAAATTATTTATTTTTTTGGTAATTATCTTGTCAAATTGTTTGTAATTGTCTTTATATATTTGCATGTTTCAGTTTTATATCTTGATGCTGATACTATTGTGGTAAAGAACATTGAAGATCTTTTTAAGTGTCAGAAGTTCTGTGCGAACTTAAAGCATTCAGAAAGGCTGAATTCTGGAGTCATGGTAGTTGAACCATCAGAAAAGATGTTCAAGGATATGATGACCAAAGTGAATACAATGTATTCGTATACTGGAGGTATTCGTACTGCATGCATTAAGTTTTACTATGTATATGCTTTATGAGGGTGTTATTCAGTTTACAACTGAAACTGATACAATTGACTAATTCCTTTATACCTAATAGCAGAATGTGTATCCGTTCTTTCTTTCAGCTTAGGTTTTTCTTTAAAGAGATCAAAATGACAATGTTTGATTAAAAGGAAAAAAAGTGAACATGAGTGGATGGAATACTAAATGAATATGAAAATGGAAAAAAAAAGATGATTCCAAAATCGAGAAAGATGGATATAGGAACGTATAGTAGCATGGATAAAACTTTTAGTATCAAATGGATTAAATAGGCAAGAACTATGAAGAGTAGTGCCAATAAACCAGAAAATGAGGAAAACATGATTAAAATGGTTTCGATGGGATTTGCCTTAACAGAATGTGCATACACGTTGATTCATATTAATATGGGAAGGGAAAGATTTAGGAAAGTTTAGAAGTAATCTATAGAAAAGAGATTTTTTATTTTATTTTTTATGTTTAAATAATAAATATAAATGAGAATGGATGGGGTTGAAAAATGGATGATGATAATGATGACCCCCTTGCATTGCACTACTAGGAATGGGTTATCTTCTGGTGATGTTTGATATATTTTCTGTCGATGATGTCCTTTATTTACATTATTGGGTATTAATATATTGTGCCTGATTCATCCATATGGTTTCTACCTACATGTCAATGTAAAATAAAAATCTAACTGATGTCGTTTGTGCTGTGTCAATAATTAACCTATACTTTGAAATGATCACTTTCCATGATAAATGGTTCAGTGCAATTTAAGGAATAGTAACATGCGACGTTTACTTATACTTTTACAATTTCTTGCCTGGTAATATTGTCTCACATTGGGCAGGTGACCAAGGATTTCTCAATTCATATTTTCCCGACTTTGCAAATGCTCGAATCTTTGACCCACATGTATCTCAAGAGGAATTGAACTCCAGACCTACACCTCAAATGGAGAGACTGTCCACTTTATATAATGCAGATGTTGGCCTTTACATGCTCGCTAACAAGGTAAATTATATTAGTTTGACAAGTTGATCCTTTTCTGTATTATTGGTTTATATGTTAGCATTCACTGCTCAGTTGGTCCGTGGGATTGGAATGTAAAAGAAATAGGTAATCCTAATCTAATTTTTTATCTCATGGTCGGATCAGTTATTAGAAAGAAAATTGTATTATCCCAAAGTCCTTATTCCAAAATAGTGATTCCAATATTAAAGCATTAATAATAAGAACAAAATTTGATGTTACAAAAATGGCCTCCAAACTAACTAAAATTGTACTTCCTCTTTTTAAAGATTGCTACGGACCCACCCAACACGCAGTCCAATGCATATTTTTAACCATTAATAACTCAAATTCGGTACAAGTAAAAATTCTAAAAGTTCGATATTTAAAAACTACACGACGAGACGTATCTAACAAGATCTCACCTGGCTATATTTCAACTTATATAACCATGATAAAACTTTAAGTCAAAGTATATGTGTGAACAGTAGCAAAATGTCAAATGTAGCTAACATAAAAAAAAAAAAAAAAACTGAGGAAATATAACAAGAAATAATTTTGATATTTATAAAATCCATTCATATACTTTACCAGCCATTCGAATGGATTGATGTAAATATAATCATCCCTTGCTTGTTCATTTCATTTCAAACCAACCATGCTGTGAATCTCTTCAATATCAGAGGCTTCGAGGCCTATGTATATTAGAGTCAAGTAACTTATCATTTTGTTTAGAAACCTTATGCCTCGACCATACTTGCAAGAACAATGTATTCGAGGTTTGTTAATCATTATATTAACCATTACTTGTTTCCTCTGTGGGTTTGTATTTAATGCTCATGGACATTTTGTTCAGTATTGGAATTGGAATTGGAAAGTCCTTTAAATCTCCTGGTTTGATTTAATATTATAATGGTTTTACTAATTTATATTAGATGATCGATTTAATCACTTGTGTGAAATCCATCAAACATTGCACTTGGATTTCACTCTTATTCCCAAAATCCAAAATCCTACTTAACAAGCACACTCTTGGTTTCTCCATTTAATAGCTAATTATTTGTGTTGGGACTTGGGAGTATATGAGTATTACACCCAAAATGTAAGTCTAGAGTGAAGACTTTCGGCGGGGTGGCATTACTTGTCCTATTAACAGGCGTATTTAACTTATTCTGTTTTCAAGATTATTTAAGCAATAAGATTCTGTGCCATTTTAAACTTACCCTGATCACCACTTGTTATAAAAAGGAATGCTGAATTTAAAATCTTCAAAGCTTAAGAAAATGGGGTTATAATGACTATAAGAAGTACTTTTCATTATTGTGGCCATTTTGAAATCATTTGTATGGATGATAGAAGGAATGTTAAAAGATGCTAGATGATCAGCAGAAGTGAATAGTGTTACTAAAGAATTGTGCTTTTTAAGAACTATAATATGTTAACGCAAGGCATATATTATGTCTATAATGATTAATGTCAGAACTTTCACCTTCTATGCTTGTTCTTAAATCAAAAATTATGCCACCTTTCAAATACAAACTAGTAAAGTTCCCTATGATCTCTTTCAACTAATTGCTAACTTTTGTTAGTTTTTAGACCCATTTCAGTACTACTCTGTTGATTTTGTGAATCTCCTTAAAACAACTGTGGTAAATTTTTGGGTCTTTCAAGGCCCTGTTCATTTTGAGCGATGGGATAGATTAATTAATTAACACGATAGGATTCTATATTGGGGCAACATAATGCCAAATATAAAGAATTGTTTAACTAGCTGCCATTTATTATACCCGAGAAGTTAACATGAACACATTATATGAATACTTGTAAAATTATATTTATACACATATATCGCCAATAAGTATCATGTCACGGGAGGCCAAAACACGATGTTAGAGGAGCTGTTGGAAAGTTAGATACCTTTATATATTGCTAGAGGAAATTAATGTGGTTTAGTTTTACGTTAAATTATCTTATACTAGTATACTACATCCGTCTCGTTATGTTTCTTCTGGATATACTTTTCACGCAGCTCAATGCACATTTTAAACCATTACTAACTCAAATTCGGTACAAGTAAAAATTCTAAAATTCGATATTTAAAAACTATATGACGAGAAGAATCTAACAAGATCCCACTTGGCTATATTTTAACTTGTATAACTATGATAAAGCTTTAAGTGGAAGTCTATGTGTGAATAGTAAGACATTATTTAATGTAATAAACATAACGAGATGGAGGAAGTATACTACAATCTATATACATTTATGGACACAAGATATTAATATATGTAATACAATAATTCTATATTAATAGATATTGGTTATATATTTTGCATCTTATCTGGTATACAGTATACTAATAGGTTTTATGCTTAATTTACAAATTTATATTGAAAATTTTCATGTCAATGATAATTATTTTGCAAGTAAAGTAGCCACAAAGGATTATTAGAGTGGTTACTATTTCAAATTTTCGTTACCATCCGCAAAAGGGATGACATATGATTCATATGAAACTAGTCACTGCTGTATTAGCTCATCATTTCCTTTGTTAGTCATTCATGTCCCAATTAAAGTTCATGTAAGCATAAGATGTTAATGATGCATAATTAACCTGATTGGGAGCTAATCCTGGAAAGTTTAAGATAAAGATTGAATCTTTCCATTATCTCTATATGCTGTCTTATAATGATATTGAATTGAAACTGCAATGTCTACTTGTGATAGATGGATTGAACCACTTGCTAAAAGGGACACGTATTGTGTTAATATGTGAAATGCCAATAATTAGTGCCCTTGAGATTGAAGGTGTGAAGTTTATTTGCATATGAGAATCTTCTTAGCTGAAGTAAATTGTGTGAATCAAACTAGTGTATAAAGTTATGAATGGTGTAAAATAGTAAGTGTGTTTTTTGAGTTCATATATGAATATGTATGTAATAATCCAGTTATTGCATATTTTATTAGGTTATGTGGTGTTAGATTTTACGATGCAGTCTGATTCACAGACCTAACCTAATTACCAGGTAATTAATGAAATTGAATGTGTGTGTGTAAAGGATGGAAAAATTAATATGAAAAGAATTCTGTGTATCATGTGATGGTATTTTGGAGGGGTGAATGGTAGCAACCAACAGTCGTATATTTTTCATTATTCTGATATCACTAAATCTTATTCTCAGTGGATGGTTAAGGAAGATGAACTCTGTGTTATTCACTACACACTTGGTCCTCTCAAACCTTGGGATTGGTGGACGCATTGGCTTGTAAAACCCGTTGATGCCTGGCAGGTGATAAAATCTAGTTTATTAATACAGTTAGTTTTACGTGCCTTTCATGCCATGATGCCAACATGGTTACTACAACTTTTTCCATTCGGCAGCTTCAAGATTATGTGTTTGTTGATGTTGCAGAAAGTCAGGGTAAAGCTTGAAGAGACTCTTCCGGGGACTGGAGGGGGTCAAAACCCAAATGATCAGTTGCTGGTGGCATTTCTTATGCTGCTTCCACTTGCAATCTTCGTTTTCTGTTATTATCGTTCGTCGTTGCAGGTTAACTTCCATCTTTATTTTCCCCTCCATAAAATATTTGGAAAAAGTTATATGGTTTATATCTTAAATTAGTGTGGATTTTTGCAGACCCGATCGCTCCTGGACAATATTAGAAATATATACTACAAGTTGAGATCTGGAGGTGTATTTGGTTACTCCTCTGTAACTTCTTCTACTGTTATCTCTAATCAGCAGGTTTCTCTAATCTTCTTCCCTTTATGATTTCGAGTAAAATAATTTAAATTTCGATCAATGAAATATAGCTAGATCATGTTACATGTGATTATTTTATTATGATTATGATTTCTGGTGCATGCATATGGGAGAAGAAGCCAAAAGCATATGACAGTGCACATTGCACAGTCAGGAGCATTGTGCAATGGGTTTAGTTTTTGTTGTTTTGCGTTGCACTTGTACATGATAGTATGATACAGAGTGCTGTTTTTTTCCCTACATTTTATTTGATATAGGTGCTTGGACACTGTTCTCTAATCTTATTGATTGCATACAGTTATTTAATCCTTACTCAATTTTCTAATTCATATCTCCTTATAATGCATTGAAAAACAGCTCCCTAATGTATCACAGAATAAGGTGCCTGCTTATCTGGGTGTAATGTCTGTGGCTGTTTGCTTTGTGGCTCTTGTGGTTTCCCTTGCTGTTGCATTTTTTATTGTCCCCTCTCAAGTTATGCCATGGACCGGATTTTTCCTTCTATACGAATGGACATTCACGTTGTTCTTCATATTGTCCGGGACCTACCTCCATGCCATCTATCGATGGGGAAAGCATGCGTCCAATCAATTGCAATCTTTTTCATCCGAGTCTGAATCTTTGGATTATGAATCTGGAAAAGGTATAGTACTCAAGGCATGCTATTAGCTTTGCATCTTGCAATGTGAAATTTCTAGATATATTGATGATTTGGTTTGTTCATAGGTCATCTTCGGCACATGTCGTCTTGTGATGTGGCTGCTTGCTATTATGGGTTGGGGATGGTATCTCTTGCCTTGGCAGTGCCTTTGTTACCCTGTCTTCTGGGAATCACAGCTCTTTTTGTGAGGTAAGCTTAATTTTTCTTGCCTTGATGTATAATGGTTTTAGTTGGGACAAATTCAGCATTGTGGATAGCTGCCACAGCATACATAAAATCTGGTATAGTCTTAGAATTTCTCGAGCATATGCTACACTGCTATGCCAATGTAGGCACATCATACTCACAGGCTAGTGCGGGATAGGCTAATCACCAGACTGCTCTGGAATAGGTTAATCGCTCAGGACACACCCTTTTCCTTACTGTAGAACTTAATGTTCTCATATTTGAGTCCATGAATAGAACAATTAAGTACTTTCTCAGTTCCTTTCATTAAGATCATGAGCATGTATTGTTTTGTCAGACTCCTTTTGACTCTGATTAATAGAAAAGCATGTGTATAAAATGTCATGTCAATTGAACCAAGGTCATGCATATAAAATGTCATGAATAGAACTTAATGTTCTAATATTTGGTTTCGTTTCTGTTAACTAACATGACGATAACTGTCGAAAGCAAGAATAAATACTGTTTACGTAAAAAAAAATTAAATCTAATTAAACACTGATATAAACCATCTTTTCATTTAGTATTATACTGTTATATGTGATGAATAGAAGTACAACTGAATTCCTTTCGAAAACCAATGGAAAATAAAGTTGAAATTTAAGGTTCATAGACCTCTTTATTAGTCGCAGATTTTGAAAATGTGTACAACAGTGGTGTCAATATACAGATAGCTTCTTACTGCAAACACAGTAGCCAAGAGAAGGGTCTACCCTCTACATGACATTTTATATGCATGACCTTGGTTCAATTGATGTTGTATTAGTAAAGTGTTCATTCCCGAGTTCACTTTGATGGATAGGATAGACTAATCTAATATTCCATCAATCCTAGTAGGATAATTTAATCCCTTATAGCTAATATCTGTGTAGCTCAGACTCTTCAAAAAGGGTGGAGTACCCGTGTCCGGAGGACACGACACCGACACTGGTACGATCCTGGGACACTGCACAATTAGCTAGTCCTTTTGGAGCACAATCCAAAATGGCAAGTGTCCGCCACATATCCCCGCACCCGTGTCGGACACCCATACCCGAGTCCGAGCAACATAGGCTAATATTATGTTTACTTTGATTGATTAAATAATCCTATTCTTTAAAAGCACCCTTTGAGCTTGCATTATAATCCCATCAATTTGGATTATAATCATGGGCCCTAATCTTGACATTAGGTTGATTTATCCGACCTAATCCCCCCCACCCGAACCATTTTTAAGACCCCCAAGCCCTCTCGAATGAGTTCTACTATAGAAACTTTCAACGTAGACCCGGGGACAAATCTTTCCTACAAAGTGAACATGCCCATAGTGTTGCACTCCAATGAACTAGATTTAATGTCCCTATTCTACATTCTGTTCAAAATCTTTGCATGTTGTGAGCTTAAGTCTTTGAAATGTCAAGGCTCCGCTTTTAACATGAAAGAACATCATTGACAAAATTTAACTTGCAATCATGCATCTGCTCAAAGCTCGTATGAATCATGTCTCCAGTTAAAAAGAAGGGTGGCACTGATTTATCAGGAAAATTCCTTCTTACTGTGAGGATGAGGGCATGACATTATGTCATGTGTACCATTCTTCTGTAATGTTGGTGAATCCCTTCAATTGCATTGTAGGTTCTTTCAATAGCATTCTTTGGCAAAACGGAAAATTTTAGCTATTATCTAATCCATTTTAAGCATGAATTGGAAGAATTACAATGCCTTTCCTACTTGGGGAAGTTTTCCTGTATAAATGCAATATGGTCAATTTGTTCTTATCCATATTCCTCTAATTTGAGATCCCATTATATGATACCTGTATGATGCATGCTGGTTGATATTCTGTTGCTTTATAACTGAAAAGTTAAACTGGTTTCACAGGTTAGGTTTGATGGTAGCAGGAGGCCTTATCTTGGTATCTTTTATGACTTATGCTTCGGAACACCTCTCTATAAGAGTATTTATAAGGGGCTTTGAAGACAAGGATTCACAAAGAACACGGACCTTTTGCTTCTGGTAGTTGGATGGATGTGCATCAGTTTTGTGTTGTAAGCTAGCAATCATTGGACAGCTCTTAATTTTATAGTACTTCTTACACTGATTTCTGTGGCTGTAAGATGAGTTCTGGAAATTTTGACCCCGGAATGCCGAGGGTTATAGTTTGATGACTACATAGACCATCTACCACTATATAGAATATGCTTGTTTGCAATCTGGAATAGGGGTAAAATGGTAGTGGACAGTTCTGTATTTAAAGAAGATTGTGAATATACAGCTATAATTTTGGTTGACTGTTGCCTACTGTTTTTGTATGCTTTTTCTTCAATCACAATTCGCAGCTCTAACATGGCTGAATAAATTATGAGATTATTATTCTTATTCTTCTAATTCATCACTCCTACCGGAAAATACCAAATATATATAGTAGGGTCATCAATATTAAACTTAACCAAATATTTTCCTTTTCGGGTGTAATTGTAGATTTTTGGATTTGGTTTGGTATCTGAATTAGCAGGTGCTGAAGTAGTACTTTGTATGTGTTGAAGGAGTGCATTGCATATAATGAGTGTTTTTATACAACACAAATACTATTAAATATCTAGCACACAATCCATTAACATTTAGCACACACACCTAATTGGGTCAGATGTCGACATATGCTGAATGTCATCCATTCAGCATTCTATTTAAATTCGTAGATTTTGTCGATTTGGATATCGTGCCCAATCCAAAAACTTAGAATTTGTTGAATGTGCTTTCAAGAACTGTTTTGTGATGTTGCCCTATTTGTGGTCTAGCAGTTGATTATGGGTCTGAGTAATTAGTGATGTTTTATTTTATTTTATTTTATTTTGTTTCGTTTTTGTATTTTTTTTTAACATCGACATTCAAGTGTCAACAAATACGACCGTATGAGAGCCCAAGGCCCAACTACATAAATTACAAAGTGATAAAGGAGAATGATGGAGTAATTAGTGATATTGCTTCTTTATAAGATTGATTACCCATAAATGAAGAATGCAATAAATTGTGATTAACTAATAGGAAACCACATTGCTAAAGTGAGACATCACATTGCTACTGAAATATCACATATTTGTAAAAGGTATATATAAAAAATAACTAATTATTCCCATCAATTAAGTCATAATTATAACCAAAATTACATAAATAAAAAACTCTACTATAGAAATTAAAATGTGATACTCTACAGAGAACATTGGTCTAAATATTAAAGAGGTAAAACACAACATTAAATATTCCAACCATTAGCTTAAAATAACATTCCATCACATAAATCAATTGAAGCATCATAATCCATAGGGGAATAAACAGTACGGTAATTGTTGGGGCCACCAAGGTAGTGGGCCGTGAAGGAGTAATTGGGCCAGACTAGTTGGGCCAGAAAGGAATTTGTGAGAATAATGGCCACAAAGATAATAGGGCCGAGAACTAGTGATTGGAGTAAAAAGGATGATTGGGGGGGGGGGGGGGGGGGGGTCGGGCAGACGAAAATCCAGTGGGAAACGGGAGAAGAAAAAGAGCTCAGGGGAATACAGGCTTTTTAAGGGCGAAAAGTGATCGACCGAAAATAGTTGAAGACAACCGACAGAGGAAGCACAGGATCGGCTCAAGGGATCAGCCGAGGAGCGGTTACCAGAGCTCCGGCTATAAATAGGGGATGCCATGCTCAGAATCAAGAGAGACCAATCCACCCTAAGATTCCTTTATGCAAATTAATTTCTTTGTATCTTTTATAGCTTTCTTTACAGCTTTCATTTACCAGCTTTCCTAGACTTTAGCCTAGTTGTTAGCAGTTACATTTCCAAATCCACCGTTGTTTCTCAACAACCGGTAGTTTGGTACTCATTTTTAGGTTAATCAGCCGTTGTTTCTTAACAACTGATAGATTTTCCTTTGTATTTGATTTTGCCATTGTTATTATAGTGAAATTCAGTCGAGTTTGGGCGCATTCTAATATTTCCGGAGGGTCCATCGGTTTGATCCTTTTCCGATAGCCTCCCTTGAGGAAAAAAAAGGTCCTTGGCTCAACCGAAGCCAAACAGTGGCACGCCCAGTGGGACTCACAATGGCAGTTGATCCACATGCAACTCCGGCGATCAATACAGCGGCAAGGACTGATTTGCCACCGATTCAAGAAGAGCGCACAGGAGAACTAGGCGAATTCCCTCCAGGATTCCTCGACCATCAAATTTCAACACTAAGGAGTTTCCGCATGACGATCTAACCCCGCGATTTCGCGATCACGTGCAGTTTATGGTGGAAGCGGCGGTTACAAATTCGGTTCGGAAGATAGAAGGAAATACACTGGCCGCAATGCCAGCGATGTTTAGAGCCGAATTAGCGAGGAACATGTATCCGATGGGAGCGCAGAATGCACAGGCGGTGCAGAATCAACCGCCTGTGATGCAAAATCCTCATAATTACCAACAGCAGCAGGGGCCATGGCCTTTCGTCCCACCTCAACAAAGGCACGAGCAGCAGCAACATCAACCGCCTCAGCCAGTAGTGCAACCGCATGTTCCAGTGGTAAAACAACAATATCCACTGCAACAGCAGAATCAACCACAACTGGTTGATAGAGAACTTATAGCTGAAATTATTCGTACACAATTCGGGAACCTCATCGGCCATGAGAATCGGCCGATGTACAGGAAACCTTATCCTGACTACATTGAGGAGCAATATCCATTGCCTAGAGGAGTAAAAGTTCCCGATTTCAATACGTTTTCAGGAGAAGTCGGCCGATCAACTATTGAGCATATCGGCCAATTCACAGCTCAATGCACCAGGATAGCGCAGAACGATTTCCATAAGTTGATTTTGTTCAGTTTTTCGCTTACTGGTCCCGCATTTGAGTGGTATATCAATTTGCCTCCAGGATCGGTTAACACGTGGGCCGAAATGGAACGGTTATTCCATGACCAATTCTACAACACTAGTCCTGAGGTGTCAGTGGTAGATCTGACATCTACCAAGCAGAAGGCGGGAGAAACAATTACTGAGTTCATAGAAAGATTTTATGCTATCAAGGCTCAAATGAAGACGATGCTGCCAGAGCATGAATATATTCAAATCTTAAAGCAGAATCTAAAGTTTGCCATCAAGGATAGATTGATGGTTACAATACCAAGGACTGTGGCCGAATTGACGGCCGAAGCTATAAGAATGGAGACTTATTTGGCGGAACAAACGGCTTTCAAGTCCAGTCGTAGCCAAAGCGGAAGATCACAGCCTATCCAGTCGGCTGCATCATTTGCGGAGTCACTGGATAGGTGTGAAGTTGGAGAAGAGTTCAACATGGACGATGTCCCTGCCTTAGCTGAAGTTGCAAGGGCTGAGCTGGTAATCAAAAAGCCCATGACTTGTCCCGCTCTTCGGCCAGTGAGAGGCAAGGAGAAGGAGGGAGAAGTTAGAGATGTGTCTCAGCGATTTTATTCTTTTGACCTTTCTCAGATGGATGAGATTTTTGACTTGCCTGAAGAATGGATTATTCGAGTTCAAAGGGAATCATCCACAGCCGACTAAAGAACAAATGGACGCTGGGTGGTGCAGATTTCATGGATCGGCCACTCATTCTACAGCAGTCTGTGGGCATTTCAGAAAAATGATTCAGAAGCATGTTGATTATGGGAAATTGAAATTCCCAGACAGATTAATGACAATAGATAAAAATCCGTTTCCTGTTGCTAACATGGTAATGGTCCACCCCGATCAAAACAAGTCTGTTCATGATCGTCTGGGGGACCAACCATCGTCTAGCAAAAGTTCTGTCCACGATCGGCTAGGAATTCAGCCATCGGTTCAGAAAATGGCAGGAGTTTGGAGACGATTAGGTTCTCGACAAAAGGGAAAAGAGAAGGTCTCGGATGTCTTTGACCGATTGGGAGATTATGAAGTCAAAGAATGGATCAAGCGATCGGACGAACGACAGAAGCCGGAACCTAAGGATGAAAGGGAAAAGCCAACATTGAAGATAATTACCAATGGTTGGGATTCGGAGATGAAGTTAACAGCCGATAAAAGGAATGGAAAGTCTGTAATACAGATTACAGTTCCTGAAGAGGTTGTGTCTCCAGAGATGAAGTTTAGAAGACCACCGGCCAATACTCAGGTGGGCCAGTGGGTCCAAAATTCCCCAAATCGGAGACAATTCGGCAACGGCCGATTTGGAGCGTCAACTTTGAGGACGAAAAACGAAAATGTCCCAAAGGGGAAGGGATCATATCGTATCTTTAAACGAAGAATGCAGCGGTTGAAAGCAGCCGTGCCATATGAGGAAGAGTACAAGATGATGCATATGGAAGAAGACTTCCCAGACGATTGTTCTTCGTCTGAAGGGAGGATTCTGAACAAAGTGTTTTCGGCTCGTGTGAAGGCAGCCAAAAATAGAAGAGAGAGAAATGAGGAGCCGAAAGGCGATCAAGATCGGCTAAAAGATAAAACTGAATTTTGGCCGAAAGGAAAGGAGCTTAAGGCCGATAATGATCGTCCAAAGCCGAAAGAAGAATGTAAGTCTAGACCAGTGCGAACCAGGGAATGGAAACTAAAGACGTCCATTGTCCCAAACAATGAGACCTTTTCAATCGGACAATTCAAGTTCGACTTCGGGTCTAGTGCAAATATGGTAGGCGCAAATACAACAAGTTGTGAAAAATACTGGTCCGATACTGAACCAGCTGTGGTATTCTGTCAGAAGGAAGGAGAATATTTTGGCGAAGAAGAGCCCATAGTGGACTTTTGTTTCGCCAAAATGGAACCACTTCGGCCGGAGGCCGAAGGAGAGAAGATTATGGAAGAAGGATATGAGGCCTTCGTTCCTGAAGCTCAGCCAAGCACGATCTTACCTCCGACTGCAAAGATGTCTCAACATGTGAGGCCTTTGTATGTCAAAGGCTGGGTCAACGGAAGACCATTGAGAAGAATGTTCGTTGATGGTGGAGCAACCGTCAACATCATGCCATTGTCTACATTAACTAAGATCGGCCAATCGAAGGAGGACTTGTTACCCACAAGGATGAAGGTGTTAAGCTTTGTGGGGGCTGGGGGCACAAACTGCGGCCGAAGGATGTATTCTAGCAGATGTTACAGTCGGAACAATTTCAATTCCGACTATGTTTTTTGTGGTGGATGCCGAGGTTCCGTATGCGGCCTTACTAGGCCGATGCTGGATTTACACAGCCAGGTGTTTGCCATCAACCCTGCATCAGAAAATATGGTTTTGAAAGAACGATGGCACGGTTGAGGAAGTAGTTTCAAAGCGCAAGATCATCTGAAGATGGTCAATGTTGGCACAGATGAGCATCCAAGGGAGATTCCAGTCAGTGTTAATTTAGATCAACACATGACCAGCCGATTCAGAGAAATCTTAAATGAGTTCAAAGATTGTTTTGCATGAGATTATACAGAGATGCCTGGATTGGAAAGATCAATCGTAGAGCACAGGCTACCGATCAAAGAAGGATTTAGGCCGCATAAACAGCCGACCAGGAGGGCAGCGCCTGAAATAGTTCCGAAAATAAAGAAAGAAATAGAAAAATTGTTAGCGGCCGGATTTGTTAGGCCAGCTAAATATGTAGAGTGACTGTCAAACATTGTACCTGTAATAAAGAAAAATGGGAAATTGAAAGTTTGTATTGATTTTAGAAATCTCAATATAGCCACTCCCAAGGATGAATATATGATGCCTATTGTTGACCTATTAATTGATTCGGCCGCAAAACAGGGAATGTTATCCTTTATAGATGAATATTCTGGGTACAACCAGATCTTTATGGCTGAAGAAGATGTACATAGGACTGCATTCAGATGCCCTGGAGCCATTGGAATATACGAGTGGGTAGTAATGTCATTCGGTCTGAAGAATGCAGGAGCTACATACCAGAGGGCCATGAACTATGTTTTTCATGACTTAATAGGAGACTGTGTAGAAGTCTACATTGATGATGTCATGGTCCGATCCAAAGACATGGAAAGCCATTTGGCCGATCTGAGGAGAGTATTTGCAAAGATGAGGCTACATGGAGTTAAGATGAATCCAGCCAAATGTGCTTTTGGAGTACAAGCAGGGAATTTCCTAGGATTTTTTGGTGCATAACAAGGGTATAGAAGTCGATGCAAACAAAACCAAGGCCATCCAGGAAGCTAGACCTCCACACGATAGGAAGAGTCTGCAGAAATTCTTAGGCCAGATCGGTTTTTTTAAGGAGATTCTTGGCAAATGCAGCCGGGAAGGGAAAACCACTAACCGATCTGCTGAGATTAAAGAAAGAGGAGGAATTCAAATGGGTAGCTGACCAACAAAGAGCCTTTGAACAATTGAAACAGGCTCTAATTAACCCACTAGTATTGGTCCCTCCTGTCCTCGGCCGACCTTTGAAGCTATACATAGCTACGGCCAAAGAGTCTATATGAGTGTTATTGGCTCAAGAGGATGAGGAAGGAAGAGATCGGGCGATTCACTACCTGAGCAGGATTCTCAAAGATGCAGAACTTAGGTATTCGCCGATTCATAAGTTGTGTTTGAGTCTTTATCATGCGCGCCAAAAGCTGGAATACTATATTCAGCCAAGGCAAGTAATAGTAGTGGCTGCAGTTGACATAGTCAAGATCATGATGAACGATCCGATTAGCAGCCGAAGAATGGCCAAATGGGCCATGAAGTTAAAAGCGTACGATTTGAAATATCAACCACTAAAGGCGATGAAAGGACAAATCGTAGCCGATTTTCTGGCCGATCATCCAATGTCTTCAGTATCCCACGATCTTGAAGAACAATTTCGCCGAAAGTAAGGACGAATTGGGGATAGTATACCTTCATCCGTGGACGATGATGTTTGATGGTTCCAAAGCTGCTTCAGGAGTTGGAGCAGGGTTCACACTACATACACCGGAGGCCATGGTATACAAATACTATGTGCAATTGCCTAAGTCTTATACAAATAACCAGGCAGAGTATAAAGCATTAATCTTGGGATTACAACAGCTGATAGACGAAGGAGTCAAAGCTATTATGATCAAGGGAGATTCTCAAGTGGTTATTCAACAATTGCTTGGGGATTTTTCTGTTAAGAGTTCCCAGTTAATTAGGCTATATGAAGAAGCAATTGTTCTATTAGAAGAATTTGATGAGGTATATATTGAGTACATTCCAAGGAAGGAGAATGAGTTGGCTAATGAGTTAGCTCAGCATGCAGCAAGATATCGACTGATGCCGATAGCAGGTAACATGGAAATATGTTTGGCCGAAATCGAGAAGGCCGAATGGATTAAAGAAATAGCGCGAGTTTTGGAAGATCCAACCGAAGCTAATCCGGCCGAAAAGCGGAATGCAATGGATTATACATTAATAGGAGGATTACTCTTTAAGCGAGCCATTGATGGGGTATTACTCCGATGCGTAGGAGAAGATGCTAAAAGAGTCATGGGAGAAGTACACGAAGGAATCTCGGCGCACATCGTGCAGGAAAATCAATGAAGTGGAGCATCATTCGGCTAGGATACTATTGGCCGAATATGGGAATGTATTGTGAGAGGTATGCAAAAGGATGCCGCGAATGTCAGAAGCATGGGCCGATCCAGAAGTTACCGGCCAAAGAATTGCATATAATGATTAAGCCATGGCCATTTCGAGGATGGGCTATGGATATTATTGGAAAAATTCATCCCTCTTCTTCAAAAAGACATGAGTATGTTCTGGTGGCCACAGACTACTTCACGAAGTGGGCCGAAGCACAAGCATACATTAGCATATCCCAAGAAGAGGTTATTGAATTCATTAAGAGACAATTGATTTACAGGTTCGGAATCCCACAGATGGTTCTTACAGATAGAGGAACAGTATTTGTGGGAGAGAAGATTAAGGCCTTTGCAGACGAATACGGAATAAAGATCGTACACTCCTCACCGCATTATCCGCAAGGAAATGGGCAAGCAGAGGCCACGAATAAGCAGTTAATTGGAATTATAAAGAAGATGACCGAAGATCAGCCAAGGAAGTGGCATGAAATGTTGTCCGAGGCATTATGGGCCTATCGGAATGCTAAGACTCCAGCCACTGGATTCACACCATTTCGGCTGACGTACGGGATGGATGCAGTTCTCCCAGCCGAAATAATAGTGCCGAACTTGAGGACGAGCCAAGCAGACTCAATGTCGGCCGAACAGTATGATCAATTAATGAAGGATGGATTATTAGATGTTAATTCTGATCGGGTACAAGCATTCGAGAATTTACAGAAGAATAAAGATGTTGTGGCCGATTGGTATAATAAAAGAATTCGTGTTAAGCGATTTGAAGTTGACGATTTAGTATGGAAAGTTATATGGCCACCCAAGCAAAAGGATGGCTGATTAGGGAAGTGGAGCCCCAATTGGGAGGGGCCATTTATTGTTCAGACGAAGTTGCCAAATGGAGCATACATATTGGTGGACGAAAATGGAGAACAAATGACAAGTCCAGTTAATGCAAGATATATGAAGAAATATTACGCTTCAGTTTGGGATTAACAAAGCAAGTAAACATTTTATTACATGGACGAACATTACAAAGAGGAGCTACTTCGGCCGAAAGCGGCGTCGATAGTCCGAAATTACTATATACAAGGGAAACGTCCTAATCTATGCTGGCATATACAAGGGCAATGTCCTAAGAATGAGACCTGTAGGATTATGACAAATCACCCAATCTTGTATAATGCCGCCTAGATACATCGGCGGAACCAAAGACGGTGGCGAGACCGCTTATTCCAGAATAGTAGCGCCGATTGACCCAACCACCGAGCCTCAATCTCTGGAAATGCTAGAACGAATAGTACAACGTCCCAGAGGTAGAAATCGAACTCAGGTACAGCCTCCCCAAGATCTCAGATAAGATGAGGAGGGGTACAACCGAGGCAAACGGCCAAGGCGGTGGAAGGAAAAGAAAATGGAGGAACCACTAAGAGAAGTGGGTTCCCCATTAGACAAGGTCCGACAGGATATGCAACCGCAAAGTAGATAAGAGCTCTGTTTGCATAGCCGTCGAAACCTTCATTTGGAAAAATAGTCAAAGATCCTCTTCCATACGAATATGGTGACAAGGATATTAGCTGAGCTCGTGCCGCATGGGCAAAAGGTTTTCGTACCACGTCTGGAAATCCTTGCATGAAGGCATCAGTCGAACACCACGGGGGTACTGGAGATAAAGGATCGACGAGTAAGGGAAGAGGAAAAACCATATTCATATAAAGAAAGAAGAAGAAGTGATGGAAAAGAACTAGAGAGGCCGGGTATTTATAGGAAGAGGATAAATACTCGGCAAAAGAAACAGTCAATATTAAAAGCTATTTATGGGAAGACGTTATAGCTGAGTCCCGATAAAGCTGCTACCATTCAGAAAATAGCCATAAAGAAGACCGAAAATCACGGGATTTCTGGTAAGATACATATCTTGTTACGGAAGAAAAAGATACGAATCCAAAAGTACATATATCAACCGACATGGGTCTAAAATTGGCCGACCAAAGCTGACGCAAGTAGCCAATGTCAGTATTTACAAATTAACATCTCGCATATATATATATAAAAAAAAAAGAGAGTCGGTAGTGATCTTCGCTGTCATCAAACTGTACGTACTCGTCCAGACCTTGCAAAGCACCAATCTGAGGATCAGTAGAAGGCGAGGGATCCATGGGTGGATTCGGACCAACAACAGAAGTAGGAGGTCGAGATACACGACTAGATGAAGGACGATCAGTTGCCAGGCCAACATCACTAGGACCAGGAGGTGGCAGAGGATCGGACGATTGGAAGGGAACGCAGGATTTCCCTGAGTTAGGAAGAACAGAAATGAAAAGCTGTGCATATGAGAAACAAGTATATACAACGATGATGCAGAGGGAAATGAGAAAGTACCCGCAGGAGCTTTCGAAGAGGAAGGGGCATCATTGGATGGATAATCCTCAATCTCCGATGGGTCCAGAGGGAATATATCCGGCGGAGGAACGACACAAGCAATACGTTTAGCACCAAGGCTTTCGACAACCGAATCAAGTTGAGCAACTAGAGACTGAGTGTCATGCCATTTCTCTTGGAAATCACCGAGAATGTAATCATTAAAACTAGATCTCATGGCAAAGTAAGGAGCATTCCGTCGAGAATCCAAAAGTTTAGCCTTGGGAGTTTCGTCCGATTCACGAAGGGACTTTATCGACCGTTTTAAGTCGGCCGATTCTCGCTTTGCTTCATCCAAAGCCGACTGCAGTTCTTGTTCTTTGCGTAGAAGTCTGGCTATTTCTAAACGAGTCGAAGAAAGTTCTTCGGCATGCTTAAGTTCACGATATCTCACTTCAGAAAGAGTATCCATCCGAGCCCGATATTCAGCCGAATAATTATCAAATTCAGTTTGAGAAGAAGCCACAGCTTCTCGTTCGGCCAAGAGTTGATTCCGCGTTGCTAAGTGAGCTTTGAGTTCTTGGTCCAAGGAAAGGACAGACTTAGTAATTAGTTGAAGGGTAGCATCCAAGTTTAGAGAAACCATCTCCTCATGAAAATACTGATCAAGATGAGATAAAAGGTGGAGGATTGGTTTCGGATGGACAAACTCTACGTCAGACTGCCTGGCTATCATATTGCATAGTTTGCCTAAACAATCACCCAAGTGGGCCGAAGGGTCTGATGGAGGTGAAGGTGAGGGAATAGGAGAAACGAAATCATCCAGCATTTGCCGATCAGGAAAAGGAGATGAGGGAATCTGAGCGGCAGAAACATCATCGGAAAGATTAACCGGACCACCAGTAGTGGAAACAAGAGGCTCCGAAGCAGCAAGAGACAAAGATGCAGCAGGGTCCTTAACCATCTGTTGAGGCTCGGCTGAAGCAGGGTCCTTAACCATCTGTTGAGGTTCGGCTGTAGAAAGATCAGTAGGGGCAGCCAAATTAAGATCATTTGACTTCTGGGGTTCAACATTTAAAGAACCAGTAGCCACAGCCGGAGCAGGAGGAGTGGTGGACGTCTGAGGAATAGTAGAAACCCGACGAAAGGAAAGAGGGATGATAATTTACTGGAAAGAGAAATATAAAAGAATAATTCGACTCACCATGTTATAAGTAGCGGTGATTCTGCCAAGAGGAGAGCGAGAAGATCATCTCCGAGTTTTGGTAGAAGGAAGAGAGCTAGTGAGAGGGGCCGAAGAAGGAATGAGCCTCTTGCGGCCAGGATCCGAAGACACAGGATGAGATGTACCTGCATTTGAAGATTTCAATCAGTTAAACAACTAAAGAATATATAATGAGGAATAGTTGTATACAAAGAGCAACGAACCCGGATGTAAAGGAGAAGGTGTACTGAGATTCCGCCGAGAAGAGGAGTCCGGCGAAGGCAAAGGATAAGAAGGGAAAGGTAAAACGGGGGAGAAACCTCCCCGACTAAAAGTGGGTTAAGGTCGGCACCAAAGAAAGTGCGAGCAACACCGTCCCACCAAAGCCGAAAACGAGATGTAGAAAGCCCAACACGAACAAGGAATTTCGGCACATCAAAGCCTATTAAACGCCGATGCCAGGTGGCACATTGTCTTCGGCTGGAAGAAGGGGTAAGCCGCTTATCAACGCGATAAGCTTCTACTAAATCCTGGCCGAAACCAAATTGACGACTAACCAAGTGGGGATTATATATCTCGAAAGGGATTGCAGCATTGGGAAGAGCCGTGGAACCATTGAAGATAGGACGAGGAAGAATGCACCGATTCCAAAGCTGAGCAGAAGCACGAGGAAGAAGAGTCTCAAAAGGAGCAGTTGCAATATCTTTTACTCAGGAAAATTCGGCCCTCCGGTAATGGTAGTGAGAGAAGGCCTGATCAGCAGTTCGGCCTAGGAAATAACCGATCCATTGACGAATCGACATAGCAGGAAGGGACATCCTCAGAAGACTGGGGCCAATGAACTGGTCCGGACGAATATCATGAGAGGGAAAGCTCGAGACGTCCCTGAAATGCCAAACCAGCCACATATGGAGGAACCACAAAGGGCCGCGAGCTTTGTCAGGAAAACCATTCTCCCAACCTGAAACATAGGCTGATATACCTGCATACAAGTGGGTGAGGAAAAAATCGGCCAGCGGCAGAGCAGTCTGATTAAGGATATTAAAGGCCAGAGGATAGGTTTCAAGAAGAACCCCCCTTGAGGGAGTGCACCAAAAGAACCGTGTCAGAAAATACATCATAAAAGCGAGTGGTTCATGGACATGAGGGTCAGGTGAGGAGAGATCACTCTGATGAGTAATAATCCAATTGCGAAAAGTATTGTTAGAAGAGAAACCAGTGGTTTTTTCCTTTAGGCTGAGGTTTGGATGCAACACCAAGGTTGTCCCCACGAACCGAAAGACTCAAGAGGAGTTTGAGATCTTGAATGGTGGGGGTCATTATGCCCCAAGGGAAACAGAAACAATTTACAGTGGGGTTCCAAAAGCACAGAAGGGCCTGAATGGGGCGAAGATCAGTAGGGAAAGGTTCAAGGATAAGTTGAATCAAGCGAAGGAGGGTTGCATCAGACCAGGACTTACGACAATGAGGCTCAAGGTAACGATACCAAGCCTGATAGTCAACAGAATTTGATGGCCAGTTAGCAAGTGAAGGAGTAAAAAGTTGAGAGGAAAACCAGGAGGCATACAAGGGTATAAAATGATTTTAAAAAATACGAGCAGTATACTCGTCAATTTCCTCAGGAATACCCAACGGGCCAAGAGCATAAAAACCTTCAGGAAGAAGGCGGACTGCGGAACGAGAGGCGGACGAACTTTCAATCTTAGTAATCTCTGATGAAGGAACAAGAAGGAATGAGGATCCATCGAAGAAAAGGAGAAGAATGGGGAAGAGGGAAGGAATTCGAAAGAGCAAAAGGAAGACGGTTTTTCTCTAAGGAAAAGAGGCGACGTGAGTGAGAATAATGATGACAGAATTTCTAGGGAAGAAGTAATAACCGTCAGCAGCAAACATCGTGCATGTTACTTGGGCTTTTTCCAAGATGAAAATTCACCCAAGTAAGGAGGCCATCTGTTGAGGCCACCAAGGTAGTGGGCCGTGAAGGAGTAATTGGGCCAGACTAGTTGGCCCAGAAAGGAATTTGTGAGAATAATGGCCACAAAGATAATAGGGCCAAGAACTAGTGATTGAAAAAAAACGGATGATGGAGGGGCCAGACGAAAATCCAGTGGGAAACGGGAGAAGAAAAAGAGCCCAGGGGAATAAAGGCTTTTAAGGGCGAAAAGTGATCGGCCAAAAATAGTTGAAGACAGCCGACAGAGGAAGCACATGATCGGCTCAAGGGATCAGCCGGGGAGCGGTTACCAGAGCTCCGGCTATAAATAAGGGATGACATGCTCAGAATCAAGAGAGACTAATCCACCCCAAGATTCCTTTATGCATATTAATTTCTTTGTATCTTTTACAGCTTTCTTTACAGCTTTCATTTACCAGCTTTCCTAGATTTTAGCCTAGTTGTTAGCAGTTACATTTCCAAATCCGCCGTTGTTTCTCAACAACCGGCAGTTTGGTACTCATTTTTAGGTTAATCAGCCGTTGTTTCTTAACAACTGGTAGATTTTCCTTTGTATTTGATTTTGCCATTGTTATTATAGTGAAATTCAGTCGAGTTTGGGTGCATTCTAATATTTCCGGACCCATAATCGGTTTGATCCATTTCCAATAGCCTCCCTTGAGGAGAAAAATGTCCTTGCCTCAACCGAAGCCAAACAGTAACCAAGCTCAGATTTTATCCAAACTGAAAATCATCTCTTTAATATGTGTTCAGTTTAAAATACATGTTAAAGAGAAATTTACATTAAAATCGTACCTCAAGTATTTATTTGTAACTAATAATTCAAGAGATTAAATGTTTCAAAAAATTTTAAGAAGTACCAAATCCACTCTATGAGACTCGGTTTTCTAAAATAAATTTATATGCTTTCATAGTCTAGGGGTTTGTTCTGCACGCATTTTTGAGAGATTTAGCTTTTATATCAAACCACCAGTCCCGTTCTGCACACTAGCTTTTGAAGACTTTAGTTGTGAATTGCAATTCCGAAAAACTCTACAATCAGAAGCTACGCTCAGTACCTTTTGGGAGATTTCGAAAGCTACTTTCCAATTTAATTATTTTTTCTCTTCAAATTACAATTTATGTCAGCTAAAGCTACTTCTACTGAACACTTATACAAAAAAATGATAGCTACAAGTCATACAACTCCCAAAAGCTACAGCTCCCTACAGCTGCAGCTGTGCAGAACAGGACCTAAATGTAATTATAAAAATCTGCATGTCCTAATTTCCTGGGGTAACCGAGTCGGTGTTGGACCAGCTTTCATTGCACAGTCATTAAAAATTAGGCCACTTTAATATACTTCTAATCAATATTCTTCACACAAGTTTAGAAATGTGATAATCTTTAATATGTTTCCAAAATATTCTGCAGTTCATAAATCACCCCATCCAATAAATTGTAGTTTTTAGAAAAATATTTTTATGTGGAAATATGCTAAAAGTTTCACCACGCTTGGTGGATCAAACTAACATTGAGAAACGAGAATGAACCAAAAAGAAAAAAAGGAATTGAGTAGTTTGGCACGCATTAACTTGAATAATGATACCACTAGAATGTTGAGTCATGTGTTTTGTTGGAAGTTCAAAACCGATGATTGAACCTAGCCCTTAGAACGTCTTCTAGTGTATCCTGCGTCAGCCTAGGCTATGAAGAGAAGAATGAAGAGTTCAAACTTGCAACAAGTCCAACGGCTCTTTCCTATGATGGGAGTAGGTGTACTAACATTTTCTTGCAGGAAACACCTCCCGTTTCTGGAATAGAGCTGTTACTCTAAAACCAAAATTTGTCCCAATGGCTATTTTCCTAATTGGTAAAACTATTCAAATTTGCCTGTGGGATTTTGGTTTAAGTAGGAGATTTTGAAGAATGGAACGGAGAGACAAAACGATCAAATTCCAACATTCTGAAAAACTCTCAAAAAGCTCCAAGTGTTGATAATGGCCAGAAATGACCATTATTTTCAATCCATTTCCGTGTCTGAAACGGGCATTTGATCGCATTCCGGTCTTATATTAAATAAGAAAGCAGTAGAATTGGACTGATTTATGCATAATTGTAAAAATATTGAGCTGGTATGAAAAATGCATAAATATGTAATTTTATTACGCATTTATGTTAGAAAAATCCAAAAACATGAGAAAAAAAAAAGAAAAGAAAAAGGAAGCAAAAAGATGGGAAAAGAAATGAAAAACCCACAAAAAGTTGAATTTTCAGGATATTACGAAGCTAGACACAACTACGGCGCTAAGCATGGATAGCGCCGTAGCCTGGTCTAGCGCCGTAGGAGGAAACTGAAGCTGACAATTAAAGAAAGGTGGACGGCGCTAAACATGGATAGCGCCGTAGTTGAGTATAGCGCCGTATGCAAGGATAGCGCCGTAAGCTGTCCATTCAGAAACAAAGAAGTGTCTTCAGGATGGAAGACTACGACGCTATACCTATAGCGCCGTAGTAGGATAGCGCCGTACCCAGCTATAGCGCCGTACTAAGGCTCAGAACTCTAATTTCAAGGCCTGGGGGCCCATGGGCCTAGGGTTTCCCACCTATATAAGGACCAGTTGACTCCAATGACCAGAATTCATTCCAGAAAACATTCAAACTTGGAGACAACCTAGTGTTCTTGAGGTGTAGGTTAGTTAGGTAGTTAGGTCTTTATTTTTTGTATTATTTACATTTCTGCCTTAGATTAGACTTTTTAATACTTAGATTAGTGGTCTTATTAGCATTTGCTACCCTAGCTAGCCACTTTTTACATTATTTTCAGCTTTGTTAAACCTTTATTAAGGCTTGAAATACCCAAATGATGGGTTTTATCAAACCATTTGTTACAAATAGGAAGTTAATCACAAAAAGAGTCCCAAAATCATGAAATGGACATGAGTCCATGGATTTAATGCTTTGTTTTTGGTTTCATGACCACTTGGTCATTTTATTTTACTGTTTCATGTGGGTTTATGTTTTTACTACTGTTTGTGGAATTTCATGCATGATATGTTGGTTAAAAACCCTAACTTAGGCTTGTGGTTCACTTGTGCTTTATATTTAATGTTATTTGAGTTTTCCTTGCATTTTACCTCATTTTCATAACTGTTAATGCTCTCTCTCTGTCTCCTTTCTTGCATAAAGTGAACCATGAATTTGAAAATAGGGTTTGCAATCGCAGAGATTGCATCACCCGAACAACAACTTGTTTCTGGGCTAGCTACGACGCTAACCGCCCTACGGCGCTGTCCTTGGATAGCGTCGTAGGTGAGGTATAGCGCCGTACTTGCCCAGAACTTGAACAAAATTTATCCTACGGCGCTAGACCGGCGGCGCTATCCTCGGATAGCGTCGTAATTTTTGTTCAGCGCCGTAGGACCCCAAAATACTTAATCTTTCACATAACCCACCTACGACGCTATATCTACGACGCTATCCTAGGATAGCGTCGTCATTTAGTATATAGCGCCGTACCCCCCAATTTCATCAACACTTCTCAGATTCCACCCTACGACGCTATCATCACGGCGCTATCCTTGGATAGCGCCGCAATATCTGTATAGCGTCGTAATTGGCATTTCCTTGCCAAATTTTCCAATTCTCTGTGTTTGTTTATTTTGCTGCATTTGGCAAATTTGGGTACACTTCCGCAACAAACTGGTATCAGAGCCCTGATTGCATAGTATGCTCTGTGGTCGCAGTTAATCTGATCTTCCACATCAGAAACACATCTCGGTTAAGCTACCCTTTTGTGAGCCTTATTTGTTCCTCTTGTTAGCAAAATGTCGGCCATAAATATTAAGGTTGACAAGTTCACAGGAAGGAATAGTTTTAGGCTATGGCAAATCAAAATGCGGGCTTTGTTAAAGCAACAAGGCCTGTGGGCTCCATTAAAAAAAAAGGTAGATCCAGATAATGCTGAGATGGTGAGCCTAGAGGAGAAGGCTCATTCAACCATGTTACTGTGCTTGGCAGATGATGTCATTACCGAAGTTGCAACGGAGACAAAGGCGTCTGGTTTATGGTTAAAACTCGAAAGTCTTTACATGACGAAGTCTTTAACCAATAAGTTGTTATTAAAGCAACGTTTGTTCAGCCTACGGATGCAGGAAGGTACATCTCTTCGAGACCATCTCGATAGATTAAATACTATCTTGCTGGAGTTGCGAAATATTGATGTGGTTATCGATGATGAAGATGCTGCATTGTTATTACTAGTATCTTTACCAATATCATTTGAAAATTTTGTACAGTCATTTATAGTTGGTAAAGATACTGTCAGTTTAGAAGATGTACGTGCTGCTCTGCATAGTAGGGAATTACGCCATAAGGCATCTTCGAGTAATTAGATGATCAGGCTGCTGAGCTTGTTGTTAGCAGTGGCAAAGGACATGGAAAATCTGTAAAACAAAAGAAGAAAAAGTCTTTTGTTAAAGGTCCCAAGCCAGGTGATGTCTGCAACTATTGTAAAGAGAAAGGACATTGGAAAACCCAGTGTCCCAAGATGATAAAGAAGCAACAACAGGGAGCGCAACAAGAGTCTGTCTCTGTTGCAGTCAAGATGATACAGATCCTGAGGATCATTTGGCTTTGGTCACAAGCGTGCATCCATCGCAAGATGATGTATGGGTTCTTGATTCTGGAGCATCATACCACATGTGTCCTAACAAAGAGTGGATTTCGAGCTACGAACCAGTCGATGGAGGAAATGTTTTTATGGAAAATGATTATGTCTGTAAGACAGCTGGGATTGGTTCTATCAAGGTTAGAACACATGCCGGTGAAATTGCAACTCTGCACGATGTCAGACATGTTCCAAAGCTAAAAAAGAATCTGATATCCTTAAGAGTCCTTGACAATAAGGGTTTCACATATGAAGGGGAGCATGGAGAACTCTACAACATGAAGGGATTGTCCGTGGTTCTGAAGGGAGTCTTGCATGTTTCTATGTATGTTGTGCAGGGATCTACTGTAGTAGATTCTGTAGCTGCTGTTGCTGATTCTTCTGATATGTCCAGGCTATGGCATATTAGACTTGGGCAGATGAGTCAGAGAGGAATGCAGATCCTGTCAAGTTGTGGTCTTCTTGAAGGTCACAAGTTAGCTGAGTTCGGGTTCTGTGAGTATTGCACATTTGGTAAATTACACCGTACCAAATCTGGAAAGACAACTTACAGAACGAAGTTGACGTTGGATTACATTCATTCTGACTGTTGGGGTCCTTCACGAGTTGAGTCGCTTGGAGGCAGCATATACTTTTTATCCATTATCGATGATTATTCAAGGATGACTTGGGTAATCATGATGAAGGAAAAGGGCGAAGCTTTCCTGAGATTCAAGCAGTGAAAGGCATTGGTAGAGAACCAGACCAACAAGAAGATTAAAAGGCTTCAAACTGATAATGGTTTGGAATTTTGTTCTAGGGAATTCAATGAGTTCTGCAAGAACAATGGAATTGCACGGCATCACACAGTCAGGAACACTCCACAGCAAAATGGAGTGGCGGAGCGTATGAATCAGACGCTTTTGGAGAGGGCCCGGTGCATGCTCTCAAATTCTGGATTGCCAAGGAGCTTTTGGGCAGAGGCAGTTAACACTACTTGTTTTTTGATCAATCGGGGACCTCATACTGGAATTGATTGTCGGATTCCCTATGAGGTTTGGTCGGGTAATTCCTATGATTACTCGAATTTGAAATCTTTTGGATGTGTGGCTTATTATCACGTAAGCGAGGGGAAACTGGAGCCCAGAGCAAAGAAGGGCGTTTTCGTAGGGTATGGAGATGGAGTCAAAGGATTCAGAATTTGGTCACCTTCTGAGAAAATAGTTATCTTGAGCAGAAGTGTGGTGTTTGACGAGAATTCTATCCTCAATCAGCCTACGAAGGTTGTGAATGTCTCAGAAAATTTGGGTGCTGAAAGTAAGGTGGAGCTTCAACTTTCACCTGATGATTCAGATGAACAATGAGAGGTTGAGCAAGAGCAGGAAGTGCACTTGGATTCCAATCAATCAACTGAAGTTGAACCATGAGCAAGAGCAGGAAGTGCACTTGGATTCCAATCAATCAACTGAAGTTGAACCACCTGAAACCAACCTACCATCGAGTTCAGCTGATGTGCAGAAGCAAGGAATTGCTTATGATCATGCTAGAAGGGTTGGAGTCCAACCTCCTACCAGATATCAAGATTTTGTCTGCTATGCTCTACAAACAGTTGAAGATTTGAATTATTCCGAGCCCTCCACTTACAAAGAAGCCGTATCATGTGGCGAGTCAGTACAGTGGCTTGCTGCAATGGGAGATGAAATGGAGTCGTTACATAAGAACGACACTTAGGAGCTAGTCAAACAACCACCTGAAAGGAAGATTGTTACTTGCAAATGGATCTTCAAAAGGAAGGAAGGTGTCTCACCAGCTGAGGGCGTACGATATAAAGCCCGACTAGTTGCTAGAGGATTTACTCAGAGGGAAGGAGTTGATTACAATGAGATTTTCTCACCTGTGGTCAGACACACTTCCATTCGTGTCTTGTTGGCTATGGTAGCACATCAGGATTTGGAGCTCGAACAACTAGATGTGAAAACAACCTTTATTCATGGGGAATTGGAGGAGGAGATCTATATTTCTCAGCCTGAATGTTTTATTGTACCAGGAAAAGAAAACCATGTTTGCAAATTGAAGAGACCATTATATGGTCTTAAGCAATCTCCGAGACAGTGGTATAAAAGATTTGATAGCTATATGGTTGAGCTTGGCTACAACAGAAGTCCATATGATTGTTGTGTTTATCACAAGAAGTTGGAAGATGGTTCGATCATCTATTTGCTTCTGTATATAGATGACATGCTCATTGTTGCACGGAACAAGGCCGATATTCAGAAATTGAAGGGTCTACTGAGTGCAGAGTTCGACATGAAGAATTTGGGTTCAACGCAGAAAATTCTGAGGATGGAGATCTATCGAGATAGAGATCAGAAGAAGCTTTTCATGTCACAGAAAAGCTACATCCAGAAGGTTCTGTTAAAGTTTGGAATGTCTTCGGTGAAACCTTTGAATACTCCATGTGCTACTAATACACAACTCTCAGCTACCTTTGTACCTAAATCTGAAGCTGAGAAGGAGTATATGGCAAAGGTTCCATATTCTAGTGCAGTAGGCAGCTTGATGTATGCCATGGTGTGCACTAGACCTGATTTGGCACAGGCAGTCAGCCTGGTTAGCCGATTCATGGCGAACCCAGGAAAAGAGCATTGGCTCGCTGTGAAGCGAATCTTTCGCTATTTGAGAGGTACATCTAATGTTGGTCTCATTTATGGAGGCGACTTGCAGTGTTCGGTGGTTGGGTATTCTGATTCTGATTATGCTGGAGATGTGGATAACAAGAGATCAATGATGGGTTATGTTTTCACTCTTGGAGGCTCTGTCGTTAGTTGGAAAGCAACTTTGCAGGCTACAATAACACTGTCTACTACGGAGGCAGAATACATGGCGTTGACAGAGGCTGCCAAAGAGGAAATTTGGTTGAAAGGACTGGTTGGCGATCTTGGTCTACATCAAGATCAAGCAGTTGTGTTTTGTGATAACCTCAGTGCAATATGTTTAGCTAAGGATCATATTCATCATGAGAGAACCAAACACATTGACGTGAGATATCATTTTCTGAGATCAGAATCGAGGATTAAAGTGCAGAAGATTGCTACCGCAGATAATCCTGCAGATATGTTCACTAAGCCAGTACCTCATAGCAAGTTTCGACATTGCTTGGACTTGCTAAATGTTTTGAGCTGTTGATTGCCTCTCCAAGGAATTTTGTTTTCCTGTGGTGGGAAATTTGGAGGCAAAAGAAGAGTTGGAGTACCATTCGACACATATGTGTGCATGACTTGCGTATATTTGTTTTCATGGGGAAGTTTGAGATCAAGGTGGAGCCTGCTCATTATTCAACTATGCTTCGCACCAAGGTGGAGATTTGTTAGGTGGTGCTCCTTTTATTAGTTGTTGGCACGTGGGATGGTAGGTGTGCATTAAAAGCCACCATCCCACATCGTTGCCATTGTGAAATTGGCAAATTGATTGTCTATAAAAGGGCATCCCTGGGTGCTTTACAAAACGCACCACAACCCCAATTATTTAGACAGAAAGGACAAGGGTACAAGCAGTACCGGCCTTGTTAAATAAAGGGGTATAAATTGATAGAGTTTTATACTTATACTCTTAGGTTGGTGCTTTGGTAGGCTTTTCTTTAGTGAGAAGTTTACGTTTGTTGAGTGATTTTTTTTTTGGGTCCGGAAGTTATTGTCCAAACCCTTTTGCAATATTTCTCTCATAGTAAAATTAGTTTCTCCTTTTGTCGGTGGATGTAGGCCGATTTGACCGAACCACGTAAATTCTCTGTGTTTGTTTATTTTGCTGCATTTTGCAAATTTGGTTACACTTGCGCAACATAAACAACATCTGCAAGGTTGTACCAAGAGGACAAAGCCATTAATTGTAAAGAAAAAGGACTGCCGAGTTGTCTTGCTTTCCCATATAGTTTCCCATTTTGGCTATGCAAGAGGGTGTACGGGATAAAGGAAATTGACTTTGTGTTTGTTAAACAAAGAAGGCAAAGGAACGAGTTCATTAATCTGCATGCAAAAAGGAAAAGGGGCCCACTATGGGGCCCACGCGTGTTGACCATCTCTTGTCAATTGATCAAAATATCAGATTCGTAAGAAGCAAAGTCGTGGAACAGTAACCGAAATTGGGAGCTTTTCAACAAGCTATTGGGTAATTTCAGCAAGTGGGTCTTGAAGTGAAATATTGGATTAGTTTAAAATTAGTTTAATTAAATTGGGCAATTATTTTAATTGTTCAATTGAGTTAAATTAATTGGGTTATTTTGAGTGAGGCATATATTGTGTGTTTCCGAGAGTTTTAGTTTGTGAGATTTTTAATTTACACTTCTACATTTTGAGGATTTCGGAATCCCTAAACAAAAACTAACTAAAACTTGGAATCATAAATTGTGTCTGTCTTAATCACACAAGCTATCCATTTTTCTTTGATTGAGTCGAACTTTGCACATTTGATTCGTGCATTGTGCGTACAAAATTCAAATCTTGATCTTCCGACTCAACTTTGAAAATTTTTATCTGGATAAGCTTCAAGGATCTAAATTGTGATTGAACTCAAGTTTTCTAACACTTTGAGTTTGAATATATTTTCTGGAAATGGCAGGTGACTCTAATGCTACCATAATGGAGATGTTGGTGAAAATGAATGCCAAAGTGATGGAACAAAATCAGAAACTTGCTACCTTAAGAAAATCTGTTGAGAAACTTGGGAATTTTGTTGAGAAACTTTGGAATTTGAGGAAAACCACACTGTTCCTGAGGACGAACCAACAAAGCCAAGCAGCAATATTGAGGAATCGACTAAGGTCAGTAATGATTTATCAGCAGAGAAAGGCTCAAGCAGTACCTCCTCTCAAGCCTGTGGGGCTCCCATCGACACCGGACATTCAAAGGCTGTGAAGAATTCTTTTGAGGTACCGAGGGTAAAATCTTTTCATTTCTCTACATTGGAGATATTCCAAGAATTCCAAGTCCATGAGCAACAAGGATCACCAGATGGTTACAAAATCCCTGAATCATGCTCTGAATATCAAGATCCATTTTGGGAGCATACTGAAAGTTTGAGGCCAACTCAGTATCATAGGCGCTTGCTTGAGAAGTTAATTTTACCGGATAAAATGAGTGCTGATCATGGTCAATTCTATTATGCTGGTAAGATTCATTTGAGTCACATGTGGTACTTAATCTCAACTTTTGGAGTAAAAGAAATCAGGGTGCACCTGCGAGCTCGTCAATTTTAGCTGTCAAGGCAGAGATCTTTTTATGGGTATGAACAACCACTGCCAATTATTTCTGATGGGGTTTCAAAGGCAAAGAATGTGGAATATGATCAAGGTCAAGGTTTTGTGGTCGATCCTACTGCGATATCTTCTCATTCAGCTTTGGAGTTCAAACCTTTTGAAGGGGGAGAGTATGATATGGATGTCCGAACCAACCAACCCGATGATCTGGATGCGAATTTATTTGGGCTTGAATTAATTAGATTGACGAAGATAAGCTTCGGCCCAATTCAAGAGATGACCCAACAAGTGAACAAAGCCCACGTGACAATTGAATGTGGCCCATTTGGAATTATTAGCCAAGTCTCAAGGCCCATTCCCCGTAGACCATCTAATCCATTTAATTCAAGATCACAACAGCTAACAAGATCAAGCAAAGAGCAATTCAACACAAAAGAATTGGGCGGACCATGGTTTTAATTTCTCCAAACGTGGCAATTTGAAGCAAATACTACTATGTACTAATACACAGCTCCCGACTTCCGCAACGGCCGCCTTCTCCGGCGAGGGTCTTCTCCTTCGGCGAAGTTTCACCATATCCGGCGAAGCACGAGACGGAAATCCACCACCTCCATGCCCGTCGGTCTCCTCTTCACCACCGATCGGCTACCTTCCTTCGCCGCCAATTTCTATCGTCAAACAACCAAACGCAGCGGAGCTCCGATCGTCTTCAACCTAAGTCCGGCAGCCCAACTCCATCATCCAAGTCATGGCTGCCTCCGTCGCACCTCCCAGTAGCTGCCAGTTGAACCTCCACCTTCATCTTGCTCATCGTCCGTCACCTCCGGTCAGCCAGTCTCCATCTCCGGCCAAGAGTTGCAGAAAAATCCTCGGATTATTCTGTAGATTTTGATATCTCACACACACAAGAACACTTTACACTTTTGATATCTAAAAAGGATAACCAAAAGCGGAGAGTTGTTTAGCTAAAGCTTTCTTTAGATTTCTTGCTTTGCTTCGCTCTAAGTTTTACAACAATGGAAGTACCTATTTATAGAATCGAAAATAAACAACAGACAATGAACACATGCTAATACTGTTCTTATTGTGGCTTCAAGCTTTTTGGCGAGGTAGATGAGCCTCCTTCTTGGACTTCGGCGATTCCTGTTACTTTTACGGCATTTGATGTTTATGCCGTTTTTCAACAAAACTCCCCCGTAAACTTCAAATGCTTCTGCCATCTATCATCCCTATCATCTTCTTGAACTTGTCCAGCAGTAGCTTCGGCAATGGCTTTGTAAATATGTCTGCCACTTGTTCTTGGCTTGCCACATGCATTAGTTCCACATTTCCATTTTTCACATGATCTCGAATAAAGTGGAAACGAACATCAATGTGTTTGCTTCTTTCATGATTCACTGGATTCTTCGCCAATTCAATTGCAGATTTGTTGTCTATGTGAATCACTATTCCGCTTGACTGCTTCATCTCCATCTTGCTCAATAGATTTCTGAGCCATACAGCATGACATACACAACAGGATGCTGCTACATATTCAGCTTCACATGTTGAGAGCGTCACAATCGGTTGCTTCTTTGAAAGCCAAGTAAAAGCAGTATTTCCCATAAAGAACACGTACCCTGCAGTACTTTTCCGATCATCAATATCTCCACACCAATCACTGTCAGAGTATCCAATCAGCTTGTAATCTTCTGTCCTCGAGTAGAACAATCCATGTGACGTTGTTCATGGAATGTACCTGAGGATTCTCTTTAACGCCTTCCAGTGTGAGTAAGTTGGGTTCTCCATGAACCGACTCACAACTCCAACACTTAGTGCAATATCTGGCCTTGTGCATGTGAGGTAGCGAAGGCTTCCAACCAAGCTTCTGTACCTTCCTGGATCAACTTGTTCTCCTTCATCAAACTTTGAAAGTTTTGCTCCAGGTTCCATAGGTGTTGATACGGGGTTGCACTTCTCCATCTTGAATTCTTTCAAGATCTTCTTCGAATATGTCTCCTGTGATACAAAGATGCCTCTTTTGGTTTGTCCAACTTCTAGACCAAGGAAGAACTTCATCAAGCCTAAATCAGTCATCTCAAACTCCTGTTTCATTCTTCTCTTGAAGTCTTCTATCATCTCATCACTGTTACCCATGAAAATGAGGTCATCAACATAAAGAGCAACAAACAAAATGTTACCTTCATTTTTCTTGATGTAGAGGGCATGCTCGTAGGGACATTGCTCAAACCCATTCTCCTTGAGATATGCATCAATGCGAGTATTCCACGCTCGCGGTGCTTGCTTTAGCCCGTAAAGCGCCTTTTTCAACTTCAACACCTTTGTTTCTCCTTCAAGTTTCAGATAACCTGGTGGTTGCTCAATGTTGACTTCTTCTTCGAGTACACCATTCAAGAATGCTGTCTTGACATCCATTTGGAATATTGGCCATTTGTACTGAGCAGCTTGAGAAATGAGTAGCCGGATTGTCTCCATTCTTGCGACAGGGGCAAAGACTTCATCATAATCGATTCCTTCCTTTTGCTTGTATCCCTTTGCAACAAGTCGAGCTTTGTATCGTTCAATCTCCCCTTGTGCATTCATCTTTTTCTTATAGACCCATTTTTCATCTAGTACTGCATCTTCATACTTGATATTTTCAGCATCTGTCAACAAACATACACGATGTACCTCTGTAGAGTCGTACAAATCTTGGAGACTTCTCATTCGGGGTTGTCGTGGCTCATCTTCTTCTTCTTTTTCTTCAACAATCTCAGGATCTGTTGATAGAACTGTCGGAACAATAGTTGACGATTCTGCGACTTCATTGGTAACTTCCTTTGAGTTATTCCAGTCCCATTCACTTGCTTCATTCACTCGCACATCTCGACTTACTATCACCTTCTTGCTTATCGGGTCATACAACTTATACCCTTTTGTTAGTCCGTCATATCCGATAAAAACATATGCTTTGCTTTTATCTTCCAGCTTCATTCTTCGCGGATCTGGTACATGTGCATAGGCTACACTACCGAATATCTTTAGATGAGAAACGGTAGGCTTCTTACCACTCCATGCTTCCAGTGGTGTTCGATTCTTCAACTTCATGTGCGGGCACCGATTCTGTATGTAGACTGCGCACATCACAGCTTCTGCCCAGAATTCTTTCGGCATCTTCTTGCTTTTCAACATCGATCGAACCATGTCTAGGATAGTCCGATTCTTCCTTTCAGCTACGCCATTCTGTTGGGGCGAGTATGGTGCTGTCAGAAATCTTCTTATGCCTTCTCGTTCACAGTACTCTCGGAAGGCTGTCGAGGTGTATTCGCCTCCTCTATCAGATCGAATTGCTTTGATGGATCTGCCAGTTTCTTTTTCAACACTCGCCTTGAATCTTTTGAACACCTTGAATGCCTCGGATTTTTCCTTCAGCAAATAGACCCACGTCCTTCGAGAGAAATCATCGATGAAGGAGATGAAGTATCTCTTTCCGCTGAAAGATTCGGGAGTAATTGGTCCACATATATCGGTGTGGATCAGCTCAAGTGGATGCGTCGCTTCATATTCGGCCTTCTTTTGAAATGAGGCTCTTGTTTGCTTCCCGAATACACAATCTTCACAGAATTTTCCTCCAAAATCCATGCTAGGCAGTCCTTTCACCATCTTCATCTTCATTAGCTTTTTCAGGCCATCATAATGTAAGTGGCCAAAGCGATGATGCCATAGCGACGCTTTATCTACTTCTTTGACTTGTAAGCATTTCCCTTGCAAGCTTCGCAGGCTCAACTTGTACATTCGATTTCTCTCCATTTCGACTCGAGCTATCAGACGTCCTTGCTTGTCTTTCAGATGCAGCAACTGATCTTTTAGAAATGTTGATTATCCTTTCTCTGCGAGCTGGCCAAGACTCAAGATGTTGTTTTTGAGATCTGGGACATAGTAGACATCTTGGATTGTCCCTATCAAGCCATCATTCTGTGTGAAACATATCGTACCTCGGCCTTTGACTTGTACTTTTGATGCATTTCCGAATGATACATGACCATTGTCAACTTTCTGCATTTCTTTGAATAGATGCTCATCATAGCACATGTGGTTGCTTGCTCCAGAATCGAGGTACCAGGATGTGTCATCGTTGACATCGTTGTGCGCCATCATGAGAACACCTCCATTTGCTTTGTCTTCCACGACTAGGTTGGTTGTCTCTTCCACTCGTCTGTTGGCCCGACACTCTTTTGCAAAGTGTCCCATCTTGCCACAATTGTAACAACCCTCGTTGTTGCAGTCTTCGGCATGGTGACCATATTTGTGGCACTTTTGGCATTTGACGTTGGAATAATTTGATCGACCGCCTCTTCCTCGAGCGCGTCCTCTTCCACGCCAGTTTGCTTGACTTCCTTGAAATTTGTCCTTATGGTATCCTTCATAATTGTTGCCTTGGATACCACGACTGTATCCACGACTTCCACGGTCATGTCCTCTCCCCCAAAAATTTCGAGTGTAGAGAACCTTTTCATCTTTAATTGATGCCTTGGTCTGGAGTGCCTGGTCGAGTGACTCCTCTTTCTTTTTATTTTTTCTTTGTTCGTGTGCTTCGAGAGATCCGGCGAGCTCTTCAACGGTGAGCACTTTGAGGTCTTTCGATTCTTCAATCGCGCACACAACATTTTCGAAATCATTAGTTAATGATCTCAATATTTTCTCCACAATTCTGGCATCGGACAATTCTTCTCCATTCCGATTGAGTTGGTTTGCCACGGTCTGGACACGTGTGATGTAGTCGGACACGTTTTCTGACTCCTTCATTTTCATGCTTTCAAGCTCTCCACGAAGGGTTTGGAGACGCACTTGCTTTACCCGGTCGGCTCCTTTGAATGATTTTTCAAGGATGTCCCACGCTTCTTTTGAGGTGGTGGCACCGGATATTTTTTCGAAGCCTGATTCGTCAACGGCTCGGAATAACATGTAAAGGGCTCCGCTATCTTTGGATCGCGCATCTTTCAACGCTTTTTGTTCTGCTGCAGTTAATTTCCCTGTATTTTCTGGTTCTACAAAACCATTTTGAACCACGTCCCATGCATCTTGAGCTCCAAGAAGGGCTTTAATTTGAATACTCCATTTCTCGTAATTTTCTTTTGTAAGCTGCGGCAGCGGCATTTGTCCCGTAATATTCGCCATTTGACCTGTATATAGATATATTACTTAAATATATATATTAAATAACTTTGAATAACTCCAACCACCGCCTTGCTTTTCTTGAATGCTTTGTCGTTGACTTGAGAAACAACAATGAAATGTTGTACGTCCACTCCTTTTCTCTTCTTTAATTTGAATGCCCACTTGCTTAAATTTTTGACTTGGTCTTCACTTCTGTGCAACTCACTTTTCTAATCCCCAATTTGAGTTGGTCCAGGCAATTGCTCCCGTAGGAGTGAGTTGGTGGAGAATTAATTCATACCCAAATGTACGCCTTGAATAGAGCTAATCAATTAGCAGGTTTCGATATACTTCCTCTAGTCTCAATTACTTCAGAAGTGTGTCTGAGTTTCCTTTGAATATAAGCAGCAGCAACAAAGAGTGACCTGGATGGCTGAGACGGAGCAAATCTGGAGCTGTGGGTGCGGTGGTTTGCCAGGGATGCCGGGGCGGCAGACCGACAGCGAGGGACCTGTGGCAGCGAGTGGATGAAGCAGCCTTTGATTTTCCTCCGGTGGTGGTGAGCTGCAACTCTTAAAACTGGACGGAGGAGCGCCAGAGAACAGGGCTGGAATCCTAGAACGGGGCAGGTAAACCCAATTTTTTTGATTTTCTAGGCTCTGAGTTTGGATCACTCGGCTTTGATACCAATTTGTAGATTTTGATATCTCACACACACAAGAACACTTTACACTTTTGATATCTAAAAAGGATAACCAAAAGCGGAGAGTTGTTTAGCTAAAGCTTTCTTTAGATTTCTTGCTTTGCTTCGCTCTAAGTTTTACAACAATGGAAGTACCTATTTATAGAATCGAAAATAAACAACAGACAATGAGCACATGCAAATACTGTTCTTATTGTGGCTTCAAGCTTTTTGGCGAGGTAGATGAGCCTCATTCTTGGACTTCGACGATTCCTGTTACTTTTACGGCATTTGATGTTTATGCCGTTTTTCAACATATTCCTCTCACGCCCGGCAGCCCTCATCCTCATCACTAGCTCGCAATCACAGCGCCTCAACACCTCCTCGGCCGCATTGCATTTCCTCCCGGCGAACCCCGAAAGCCGCAACATCGTCGAAGAACAAAACCCCGACGTCGCCGCAACTCCGGCAACCACCTCCATCTCCGATCAGCCTATTTTCACTCCAAGAGACATCGGCCATCCACAGCGTTCATCATTATCTTCGTCATCGCCGGCTCCTCCTCTCCCCGTCACCATTCAACAACCCGCAACTGCCGCGTCTCCATCTCCGGGCCAAGTATCTCTCAACTCCGTCCAACAACCGGCCAGCCTCCATCTTCGTCAGCTCCATTCAACAACCACCATCTCCAGTTTGGACACAAGGACGAGGGAGAAAGAATGAGCTACGACGCGATCCTCCGAAGGGTGTCAAGATGTAACACTACAAGAAAATCCAGAATTACCGACCGTCAAACGCGGTCGGTAACCCCATGGGCGGGTCGTCCACAGGGGTTGCCGACCGGCTTACCGACCGGATATGACGGTCGGTAATGTCCTGGTCTGCATCCGAAGGGCGACCAAAAGCGCTGGAGTCGGTGAGTGTCGCGACCGATTTGCCGACCGCATTTTGGTCGGCAGAATTTGCCGACCGACTTGCCGACCATTTTTTCGGTCGGTAATTTGGCCAGCGGGAGCTTCTGGACCACGCTTTACCGACCGATTACCGACCGCATATGCGGTCGGTAATCCTGAAACAACAGCCTGGATTTGGCTGGTTTTTTCATGCCACCCTGCAGCAGAAAGCAACACAAGAAACCAACAATCTCAAGTGCCAGAATTTGATCTTCTAAACTCATGCCAAACTTCCAAACAACAATAAAGGTTCGAAAACTCTCCCAACTATAGAACTACAATACGTATTACTTCAAGTCCAATACCAACAAGTTCAATTAAACAACGTCTACAAACATAAGTATGAAATGATCCAAAGACGACAAGTATCCAAAGATGACAAGCTAAGTATTATGAAATAAAATACGACAAGACTCAATGAACAGCAGAACCACCACCTCCTAAGCCATCATCCCCGCGGTCGGGGGATCGAGGACCCCGAACCCCCAGCCATCTCTCCATCTGCTCCGCTATGGTCATCTGTGACTGTGCGAGCCGATCTAGAGTCGCCCTATACTCCTCAAACTGCGCATCCAACTGTGCCTGAGTGACATACTGAGAAGTAGGCGGTGGCGGGGTGGAATCAACTGCATCCATAGGCCTGAGCGACCTGGCTACGGAGCCTATGCCATAGACTGCCTTCCGCCTGTCGTGGCCACCAGCAACGTCTAGGAAGAGGCGATCTGGATCAATGCTGCTACCAATCTCCGGATCTTGGGTCAAAGTCTCAACAACGACATTAAACTCATCCTGTTTAATAAGAGAAAAAATTGAAGGAAAATAAGTTAGTATCTAGGCAAACCATAATCCTCCCACGATATTTAGAATCTGTACCTGAAGATCCTTCGACTTCTCTCGGACCTCCCAATTATCCTTCTGGTGCTTTCTTGTATGTGTGTGCTCATGGAGCTCGTGCAAGTGAACGGGCCCATCATTAGCACTCGACTATGAATTTCATAAATCATCAATGTGATAAGACATTTTCATGTGGACTATATTATAAAATTAGAACCAAGGGAGGTTAAAAAAATACCATGTCATCGCGGGTGGCACGGAATGTCTTGGATCCTGCAGTGTGTGTGGGGAGGGCCGGTGCATCCTCCTGACCGCGGCGTCTGTTCAGCTTTCCCGTCTTGCTCTTATTCTTGAAGGCTTGGGAATCCCATATTCGTCTCCAATTCTCAGCCACAACCGCATCGCCCGGCATCGGTTTTTTCTTACTTCTTATGTCCAATGTGTAATCCTTGTACCTGTTAATTACGTGCAACTAAGGTAATATCCTGTAATAAAACTTATTTATCCTGTAATTTAGAACTCACCGTGCTATGTTCTTTTTTTCCCATTCTTTCCTTACAGCAAGTGCATGCTCGGGAGCCCAACGAGCAACTTTCTGCAGATTGAGTTAATATTCATTACAGTTAGTAGTGTGAAAATTACACATGATTACTGTCTTAAGCACATCATACCTGGAACTCTCCCCAATAGAACTCCTTTGTCTCTTTTGAAACCTTCCCCTAGCTAATCCCATTTACATCTGCACGCCTGGGATATATATCCGTAATCTTCCTCACGACTGCGTTCGGGAAGTCAATACTGTAATACAATGAAAGTTGTTGACATACATAAGATGAATACACATTTTCTATAAAGATACAAATCAAGATATGCTGATAAGTTAATGTAATATGACTTACATCCCATCAGTGCTATTTGGCGCCAGAAGTACCCTGTCATTCCCCTGCTGTGCAGAGGGAGGAGTAGATTGCGTAGAGCCAACCGATCCTAAAACCGAACAAATGGGTATATTAATAGGCAATTTTTAATGTAACTATATTTTAAAACAGATAGTACGTACCTGGTGTGTGTGGGGGTGGGGGTGGGGGTGGGGGTGGTGTCTCTGGCACAGCCTGATCAGAATCATGCCCTCCGGTCTGATCCTCCGCGCCGGCACTAGCAACTGAAATACAAGAAGTAATAATTATGATTCATTGACTTCATCAATTAGTAATAGAAATAACTGTAGTGTCAATTACCTGCCATCCGTCGCCTGTAAGCCTCCCTCGCCCTCCGGATCCTCGCCGCCTCCTCGGCTGGTGTAAGGGGTTGCTGCGGCGTGTTCGAACCCGATCCCCCCCCCCCTCTGTCAGACATCTGTACAAGGCAAAATTTATTAGGAATTAGTGATACTTCCAAATAAAACATATACACTTAAGTGAAATTTAATGCAAGTATATAAGACGTCTATCACATTTCAAATTTGGAAATCCTCGTCTGAAGTCTCCTGTGATGGATCATCCGGATCAGTGTCATCTGAACTAGAACCAGTGTCAGCCGAAGATTCTGAGACAACGTCCTCATCCTGAGGAAGGTCCATGTATTGGACAACGGTGTCTGTTAGACGCTGCCTTCCAGACGTGAAATTTGTAGTTTCGATACCCAGATGCTCCGGGGCGTCGACCTGAAACGCGTCCGGTTCTTCCCCAGCTCTCACGGTTATTACACCCCTAGGTTTCACCTTACATACCGCCAACCATTCATTCGTACCGGCACTTGAGCGTGTGGTTGGGAACGAAGCATAACACACCTGTTCCGCTTGGAAAGCATATATAAAAGGATCATATATTAGGAGGGACTTTGATTTGTTAATCTCAACAAGCTTATATGTCAAATGGGTGCGTGTTCCAACGCCTTCGCGTGGATCAAACCATCTACATTTGAAGAAGGTAATTTGCTTGAGAGGCAGTGCCGGGTACTCTACAACAATGATCTCTTCGATTATCCCGTAGTAGTCGCCTGACGTGCTCGGGAGGCAAACACCACTGTTGTAGGTCGATCTGTTCATGCCGTGTGATTCCGTATGAAATTTCATCCCATTAATGAAGTACATGCTATATGAATTACACGTGGTAAGTGGCCCCTGCGCTATATGGCTCAAACATGGATTTTCGGGTGGATTTTGAATCACATATTCCTCCAACCAACGAGGGAAATCGTCCGCTATTGCAGTTTGCATATCTGCCTCGCTTATTCTCGGCCGGATATTGTGTAGATGTTGTTCGTATTTCCTATTTGTATGAAGAGGACATTGTCATTATACAGAAAACATTGAAACATTAATTTAGCTATCTCATCATAACAACATATTTTATTATGTACTTACACGAGATAAGGGTCCATTTCTTTGCAATTCATGAGGAGGTAATTGTGAATGGCTTTTAACTCTTGCACCGACAACAGTCTCTTCTTAGACTTTCCTTGGGCTCGACCCGCATATTTGAATATGCTTGGAAGACGTTCGTCGTATTGAATTGCACCTCCATCATCGTTCCTTGGCACATTCCTCTCGCGCGTGAATACATGCCTCTCAAAGTAATGAGAGCAGAAAATTGATGCCTCACGAACCATATATGCATTACAAATGCTACCTTCAACGTGTGCCTTGTTACGCACGGTACGCTTTAATCGGTTTAGATATCTGGAATAACAATGGTAGATATGGATTAAATGTAGGACAATTCTGTGATCAATATGTAATACATTTAAGAAATAACAACATATAAATAATACCTTTCATACGGGTACATCCATCTGAATTGAATGGGACCGGCAAGTGAAGCTTCGAAAGGCAAGTGGACAGGTAAATGTTCCATGCAATCAAAGAAGGCTGGTGGGAAGATAGTCTCCAACTTACAAAGGACTACTGGAATATCCATGGCTAGCCTCTCTATATCCGATATTTTCAATGTCTTCGCAGTTAGCGTGCGGAAAACATTGCACAATTCTGTAATAGGTTCCCACACACTTTTAGGAAGTAGTTCCCGCCATCCAATTGGTAGAAGCCGCTGCAAGAATATATGGCAATCATGACTTTTCATGCCAAACATTCGATGTTTGTTCATGTCTACACATCTACCTAGGTTGGATACACAACCATCCGGAAATTTTAAACTTGCGACCCATTTCAAAAACACGTCCCTCTTATCCTTATCCATTGTGTACACTGCCTTTGGATATTTCCCTGTCCGGGGGTCCCTATGCAATTCGGGTCTGTTACAAATGGCAACAATGTCCTCGCATGCTTTCACATTGTCTTTGGTCTTCCCCTGCACATCCATCACAGTATTGAACACATTTTCAAACACATTCTTTTCAATATGCATGACATCCAGATTGTGTCGAACCAAATTCATCTTCCAATATGGTAGATCCCAGAATATGCTCCTCTTTTTCCATCCACATGTCTTGCTTATTACTGTATTCTCCACCTCTCCCCCTATCTCGGTTACACGCCGTAGGCCAAGTGTTTCTATTTCATTCAATACTTCTTCGCCAGTCCTATGCCTCGGTGGCATTCCATGCACCTCCAAGTCCTTTGTGAATTTTGTCTTATCCAGTCTAAATGGATGATCGGAAGGGAGGAACCTCCTATGCGCATCAAACCACGACTGTTTCCCACCCTCTTTAAGCCGTGTAGATTCTGTTTCTTCCATACATACTGGGCACGCTGTCTTCCCATAAGTGCTCCAACCCGACAACATAGCATACGCCGGGAAATCACCAATCGTCCACATCAATGTCGCTTTCAACTGAAAGTTCTGTTTTCTACACGTGTCATATGTTGTGACCCCAACATCCCATAACTCCCGGAGCTCGTCGATTAGGGGTTGTAGGTAAACATCGATCCTTTGTTTTGGGCTTGATTTCCCAGGAATTATGCAAGTCAAAAACATATATTCATCCTTCATACACATATCAGGAGGGAGATTGTAAGGTGTCAATATGACTGGCCAACAAGAGTATTGGGAGCCCGATTGATCAAACGGTTGAAAACCATCCGTACATAAGCCCAATCGGACATTTCGACCCTCCGTACTAAAATCTGGGTGAACTGTATCAAAGTCCTTCCAAGCCTTCGAGTCACAAGGGTGACACATCTCCCCGGACGAGCCATGATGATGTCCGACATGCCACGTCATATGCTTCGCAGTTGCCTCAGAAGCATACAATCTCTTCAATCTGTTTTTGAGTGGAAAATAGAACATATATTTTCGTGCGATCCGTGAAGTTGAACTCCCTTCTCTATAGCGAGACTCGTCACAAAACTTACATCTATCTAGGTCCGCATCATCGCGCCAGAATAACATACACCCTCTGCCACAACAATCAATTTTCTGAACGGGTAATCCCAATCCCTCTAATAGTTTCTTAGCCTTGTAAAAATTCTTAACCATGGAATTATCCTCGGGGAGTGTGTCAATAATTAGTTGGCACAAAGTATCGAAGCACCTCTCCGATAAATTGTGTTCAGCTTTAATATTCAACAACCTTGCAATAGTGGACAGAAGGGTCATTTTCTTGCAGCCAGGCCACAAATCCTTGTCTGCCGCCTCCAACATACGAAAAAATAATTTCTCCTGTGCATTAGGCTCCTCCGGAGGCCTCGGTACATCCTCATCCTCATATGATACTGTGTCAGGGATACCAAATCCCGTTCCATCGCATAACATTTGTATGTAGTCACTTTCATGTGCCGACGATGATGCGGTGCCCACATCATCCTCGTAGTACCGACTAAATTGATGTGGCTCACCGTGACACGTCCACCTCTCGTACTTGGAGACAAATCCATAACGCTTTAAATGATACCTAATGTCATCATCTACTTGATAAAATCTGTTCCTACATTTATTACACGGACACCTTAATCTTCCTTGGGCTCTATCCGCATCTGGGTTCTGATGAGACATCCTTATAAATAATTCAACTCCATTCTTAAATTCAGTCGTCAGTTCTCCAAGTTCACGGCAAGAGCGGTACATCCAACTTCGGTCCATTCCTACGAATATTATAATATGTCCCTAAATTATATATTACATTAATTCATCAAGGAATAGGTACAACTTCGATATTAGTGATCACTCATTTCAATTCATCAGATCATTGTTAGTTCTTTTTAATCGTTTTCTATTAGAACAAATATTTTGATTTGTCTTACAACCATAAAAATCTTATATAATGTTTTATAACTAATTATGACAGGATACTCAGAATTGCAGCTAGAAGTAGATAGGTTCAAACAAAACTCAAACCATGGGACGTAATATTCTTTACTAATCAGGAGGCCCCGATTGAATAATATTAAATGAATTAATTAAAAAAAATAAACATAGATCATAATATATTACCTTGCTCTACGAGAGATCAATGCAGATCGGCCGTTTCCTTCCCGTCTTGCAAACCAAAATTAGTACCCAAGTGTTTATGACAATGCAATATCCCAAATTACAAACTCGAAAAATAAGCAATTTTCGGAAATAATACAACATCCAATTGAACATTAATATTTAACATAAATAAACAAACCATAAAAACATGTGGAATAGAATAGGAAAAACAATTAATCAAACTCCAACAGTACATATAACTACTAGATAAACAACCTACAAAATGCAACGAGAACAACGCATCATATTCAACACGACTTAAATTCCTCATACGACATCCAAATTGCGCCAATCAAGTCTAAAGAATCCAAGTATTGCTCACACAAACAACAATCCAAAAAATATATTCGGCATACTTTCGAAATTCATTGTCTTGAGCATTCGAATATCTACGGTTCATCCTATTGCAAATAATATTGAAAGCACGAATGAAAACAACATAAATGATTGCAAAGAGGTAGATTTCTACATAATAATCAACAACTTAAAAAAAAAAAAACAGAAAGCAGAAAGCAGCAGTGCCACTACGAAGGAGAAAAAAAAATTTGGGCAACATTGCATATCATACACGAATAGAACACCAATCGAATACACATTGGAGTATATCGAATAAATAGAACAACAATCGAATAGGATTTTGGAAGAAATTTGGGCAATCGTATACCTTGTTCCAAGTCGAGATTGCTGCGTTCGTGGGGGTGGCCGGAAAGCTAATGGCTTCTCCTTGCGGAAGGGCGGCGGACGGCGGAGGGGATGGCAGCGGCGGACGATGGCGGCGCGCGACGGAGGGGATGGCAGCGGCGGCTCGATTGGAAAACTCTCCCCAAACTTTGCTCGAATGCCGCGCGAATGGAGAGGGCGACGACGGCGTCGTGGTCGGCGGCGGTGGCGGTCGGGGCTCTGGTCGGGGGTGGCTCGCCGTGAATCGCTCGGAGGAAGGGACAATTTTTTTGTCTTGTTTGTTGCTGTAATTCGCGATTACAGCGATTTGGGCGTTTAATAATGCCCTAGGTTGCCGACCGCATATGCGGTCGGCAATTCGGTCGGCAATGCCGACCGTCTGCCTATTGGTCGGTGTTTTGGTCGGTATTAGACACCCTCCCCTGTTAACGGCTATTTTTTCCCGACCGAGCATTGCGGTCGGGAAACCGGTCGGTAATGCCGACCGCATACCGACGGTCGGTAAATGCGGTCGGTATTCCCGCTTTTTCTTGTAGTGTAAGCTTTGAAATGGTTTCACGTGTCGTCCGGCCAAGCTCGAAATGGTTTCACATCATCGGGCTTCTCTCGCGTCGTCCGTGTGCTTGGCGTCGTCCCTCCCAATGAGTCTCGTGTCGTCGGTGCTCGGCGTTGTCCCTTCCTTAGTTCGCATAGTCCATCAGCAAATGTGCATTTCAAATTTCATTTGGCCAAACTGTTGGAAGGACTTGGGACTTGAGATCCCGCAAGCATGCATTAATTAAAGCTCCACCTGAGGGACCTCAAGCTCCCGTCCCTTGTTATGCAAAGACCCGAAACTATCTCATTTTGAGACGTCGCAAGCCTCCTTATTTTTGTTTCACGCCGTGCCTGTGGTCTCACGTCGTCTTCAACAATCATTTTGCCTTGTTTAATTTTATTTAGGACTTGTTTAATTATTCTAATAGGTTGATCCCCTAATTAATTGTTTAGCTTTATTAATCTTTGTAATTAGGGTTTGCCTATTATATGGCTTCCCCCAACTTCATTCCCACCTTTTGAAATCAATGAATATTTTGTTTGAAAGCATATATCAATTTTCTTGAGGTCATTTGAGAGTTTGTGGAAACCGAAAACCCTCACTTATCTTCAATCTATTGCATTTCTATGCTTCGATCCATGGCACCTTTGCACAGTTTGGACATGTTTGTGTCCCCTCGGCATTTCCGTAGTCCTTGGATATCTTCGTAGCACCTTGGGCACCTTCGTACAACTTGGCCACCTCCGTAGCCCCTAGGACGCTTTTGTAGTCCCTTGGGCATGTTCGTAGCCCCTTGGGGATCTTCATAGGGCTTGGAAAGATCCGTGGTTTCCATCCTAGATGACTACGTAGCCTCCATAGCTGTTATTTTGAGAGTCCGCAGCCAGCAGTGTCGTGCCATTTTTGGAATCCGAAGCCACCATAGCTGCCCTGCCATTTTGGGAGTCTGCAGCCACCCTAGCTGCCATTTTAGGAGTCCGTGACCACCCTAGCTGCCAGTTTTGGAATCTACAACCACTATAGCTGCCATTTTGGGAGTCCGTAGCACCCTAGATATTATTTTGGGGATCCACAACCACCCTACCTGCAATTTTAGCATTCCCTGGCCACCATATTAGGCTAACGAAAATGGATCTTGCCACCACATTAGCCTAAATTGGCCTTGCCACCACATCAGCCTTGCCACCACATTAAGGCTAACATAAATGTATCTTGCCACCATGAGCCTTCAGTCGTCAGCCGCCATCCGCAACTCTCGCAGGCGTATCGCCAATCTTCGAGGGCTGTCGGCCGCCATTACTCTGCCACAAACTACACAGCCTCCAAGGCCGCCGTCGATGACGTTCTCGGCCTACTCCGCAGGGTTATTTCCACCAAGGGACACTGCAGTAATCGCCACCCTTGGTTCGTCTTCCTCTTTAACGGCTTTTACTTCCTTGAATTGAGTCTCATATGTAGGTTGATGCTTCACATCTTGTTCCTTAAGGAACTTTTCTAAGCGGGCCGCCATTTCAGCCAGCTGGCCAAGGTCACTAGAGTCCTGCACAATTAGATATTCCTTTAATTTTGGCAACATATTTGCTATTGTAATGTTGGCTATTTCTCTATTTCCCTAGAAGGGACATCCATTGTGTATTGGCCCTTAAGTCTTTTAATCTATTAATATATGTACTTGTTGCTTCATCGACAAACTGTTTAGCATTAGTTAAATCTGCCAAACTAACCTGTGTTAATTGAGTGTATAACCTTTCGTGAAGGGCTCTCTAGAACGGCCCAATTTTGGATCGAGTTAGGCCGCAAGGACACTTACCAAGCGAAGACAGGTCCAGTAAGGGATGTACTGAACATCCTCAATTTCAGCCAATCTTTGGTTGCTATTTCACCACACTATGCGATGAATCTGTCCTTATGTTCTATGGTGGACTTGCCGTCATCCCCCGAAAACATAGTAAATTCGGGCATCTTGAACCCTCTCGGATAGGTTTGCATAGTGTCCACCATGTCAGGATAGTGTTTCCTGTTAGTAGGCCTCTCTATCGGCGTTAATTGGATCCCAAAATACCGGTGCAGCATCTCTGCTAGCTGTTAGGGTGACATTGCTGGAGACTGTATATGAGGTATTGCGGGCATAGGCAGTACGGTAGGTGCCATGGCCATATTCCTTTTGGTTGGCCGGTTACGCCCGCTAGCGTTGGAGGTGTCCAACTAAGATTTGGCAAGGGCACCAGTACTGCCGAGAAATTCGCTGCATACGGGGCTGTAGGCATGTTCAGCACAAGAGGCGTCGCTTGGCGTGGCTGCAAACTAGGCCCATTGGAGGCCGTCAAAGGGCTGGTGAAGCGTAGATCGGCATTGGAGGTGCCACATACGTGAAACTCGGCGTGCTAGGTTCCGCTGGTACATAGGCGGGAATTGTTTGGTAGGGCAACTGAAAGGGATTGGCTAGACCACCAAATTCTGAGTATGGCGGCTGGCAAGATGTGGCCGCCAAAGTCCTCCGCTGGCCATCGGATGGCCCAGGACATGGGAGATTGGGCGGCGCGCTTGCGCCATTCATAGTAGCAGTTCCATCTCGCTTACATAATCTACCGATTAGATCAGCCATTGCAGGCTGCAATACACCGTGAAGTGCTTGTAAGTAGGGGCATGAACACGGCTATAGATTCTGTTATCGATAGCCGCATCTGTTCGGAGACCGTAGGGGTTTGCGTAATCCCTTGTTGTGCCCTATTCTTCGCCCCATCACCGGCGTCATCTGCAGTAGTCCTGGTAGAAGTCTCCTCTTACAGGGACATTTCTTCGAATTTCTAAAAAAAGATCACTTACTAATCTTCCTGATCTGAGATGTATAAATCCTAAGCGGATATGACTTTCCACTCGAGTCTCATTGGGCTTGCCAATTTGTTGTATCGCAAAATTATTGGGGATGTGGATCCCTAACGAGGATGGAATGAAGGCAAACAAAATTAAAAAATGAAGAACTATAAAGGAGTTACAGGAAGTGAACAAAAGCTGCAAAATAATTAATTGCAGAAAGGGATAAAGAATTGAATTGCAGAAAGCTGTAAAGTAAAGCGGCAAAAACTATGAAAAAGAAAATAAAGTGCGGCTCTTGTAGGGGTGATTCGAGATGTCCATTTTATAGCCGTCTATCTTCAATATATAGTCAGTATGCCCTAGTAACTGCTAAAGTCATGTCCTCCAACTCCTTAATTGCCGTCTTCAATTCATCAAAATAATTATGCTGACTTGTGGACCAGACAACTTTTAATATGGATTGGACAAATTTATTGGGCCTAGCAATTTCTTGGGCCAACAATTGGGCCTGTAACTTCTTGGGCCAACAAAATTAAAAATTAATTATCCTTTTTTGGTAAACAGTCACTTTTATGTGTCGGCAAAGGTGTGTGGAGCCCAAATCACAGAAATTACCAAGGGGAATAAAGGGGAGGGATAGGGGGCCGGATGGTAATCGAACCTCCAACCTTTTGTTGGAAGTCGAGAGACTTAACCACTTGGCTAAGTCTCATCCCTAAAAATTAATTATTCTTAATTAAAAAAAAAAACTATTTTAAATGAGATTTATATAAAAAAAAGAAATTTATTTTTTCTTTGGATGTTTTCCTCTTACATTTTTATTTAAGTTTGGTCATAATATAATTAGCATTTCAATTTTGAAGGTTGAATTGTTGGGGCGTTATAATTAGTAGTATAGTTACATAACTACATTATTACATACTTTACCGAATATTTGAAATTCGTTTGATCGAGATTTAAACCAGCTAGGATTAAGTTACAAAAATGCAATTCCAACAGCAATAATGTAATAGTGAATACATGGAAAGAAATTTATTCAGACAGAGCTAGGACAAAATGATGTTGGACATATTTATAATTAACCAACTGATCGGACACAGTTACACAAGAAACAGAAAAAAAAAAAAAAAAGGAAAAAAAGAAAAGAAAAGAGAGAGAGAGAGAGTTATACATGGACGGATGGACATTTGCAGCCCTAGTCGATCGATTCCATGTAATTAAGATGAAAACCAATTAGGGTTTTATTTCAAAAGAGAAGGAACTGAACTACTAATACTAATAATAATAATAAGGCATGAAATTGATGGGGAGAGACTTCATCCATCCATCCTCATTGATGAATGAAATGTCAGTAAATTTACTCAACATGTTTGCATCCAACTTCTTCAACCATTTCACTCTCCCTGCAGTGTTTGCCCCTTCCCCATTACATCCATACTCTGCGAATGTTATGCTATTCCTGTTGTCCCAAACACAGACATATATATATATATGTAATAAGCACCTTATAAATTAGGTTGTAAGAACAAACTAAAAGCATGTAGTAAATCTCAGCGTGCATATAATATTAGATAGTAAATTTGACTAGTAGGAGGTCATGCATGCTTTCCAGTATGCTTTAAAATCTAGCATATTAATCAAAATCTTTCTACTTACCAAACAAACATATTGACCGGTCAAATATTGATAAAACAATTTGTTATACGCTCTTGAGATACTAATATATATTATATATATATATATATATATACTTCTTTCATTTTTTAAGTGATACATTTGACTTCATTATTAAACTTTGACCTATTTTTTTTTATCGCTAATTATGTCTTCGTTTGGTAAATAAATAGACTTTAGAGTTTAGAGTTTAGTTTCAAAGATTAGAGTTTGGCTTCAGAGATTAGAGTTCCCAAAACCACGATTTGTGGAGAAAATCAGCGATTCCAAATCTTGTTTTTCCGGAAAAACAAACAGATATAAATCTCTTAGAGTTGGGAATGGACTTTTAGCGTTTGGACCGCTTATTCCAAACGGGCCTATATAAGAAAAAACATAGTCAATTATTAATGAATTGAAAAGCTGTAAGATTTTTTAATCTTGTAATTTTAGAATATCAAACATTTTTTATTTATATAATTTTAACTTGTAGTACAACATTTCTACTAGAAATGTGTATTGGATTCTGTAAAAAGTGGATCATGTCATTTTTTTAAAAACACATAGGTAGTATATAAATGACTTACTCATTGCCATCCGAAAACCATGCATCCCATCCTTGAGGAACGACCACAGCTGACATGTAAGACTTGTAAAATATAACCCTAGCATGAGTCCTCCAAGGCCTTCCCAAATATGACTTGCCTTCTCCACCTATTCTGCATTCCTTAAACACGAATGCGCTCGTGTCCTCCTCCGTTCCTCTTCCCTGAGCTGTAATGAATCCGGCTCCTCCGTTTAGAGGTTTTCCTGCAACCGATATCGTGCATCCCTGCAAGGCCAACATTATACTATCGAGAAAACAAGTTTTTATAGCGACAGATTTTTATGTCAATATCATATTCAAAGTAGATATAATGTGCAAAAATTGAATTCAACTGAATCTCATAACCTAAATGCATTTTTATTTTTTGAGAAAAGAAATCCAATTTCTAATGAAGGTTAAATTGTCAAGAAGAGCTCTAGATATTAGTTCCTAGCTAAGTATGGTACATTAGCTAAAATGTATAAATAAAAAGGAAATAATCCAATAATAAAAGTTTTACATGTTGACAATTTGACATGCATAAATAAATTTACATACAGTAATTTTACTACCAAAAACTTTCTGCAATATAGATTTTATTAATTCTATTTAAGGGGAGTAGATTTTGAATAAATTTTGACATTGAATATAGTTGCACACCTAAAATACCCTTATAAGCATATTATGACATTGAAAAAACACTCCGCAAATTACAAGGGAAAAAAAAAAGGATCTTTCTAGAATGGATTCTTTAATTATTTCAATATCTTTTTATACTACTACGATTACATTTAAATATGGGGCAAAGATCCATGCGTTGGAAAATGTGCATGGAATCAATTAACTAAATTGAAGCTTTCCAAAAAAAATTAACTAAATTGAAAATTGAAAATTGAAAATTGAAATCAAATCAAATCAAATTAAAATTAAAACTGAAGTGTTGCCAAAAAAATTTAAATTGAAGTTGCCTAGCTAGATTATTGAGTCAAATCAAAAAATTAATTAGGAGAAATGAATTGGGGATTGATGGCAATTAATTGAATTAATTCAGTTACTATAATTTCAAATAAACAAAAAAAATAAATCAGAAAATAAAAATACTTGTTAAGTGTTGAGAAGATGATAGATAGATCGATGGAATTGATATGAATGAATTACTAGGGTTGAATGAATTGAATGACCTCATAAATAGATTGACCATCCCCAAAGATGAAATCAATGGCTCCTTGAATGGTACAACTTTTGAAGAAATGTCTTCCCTGAACATCCCATAGTGTGTCTTGAAATCCAAAAAATCCACACTTGTAAAATGCTGATTTATCACCAGAAATCATGGCTGCCAATGCTGGCTTTATTGGGTTTCTATTCACACCATCTGATGGAGAATTGTATGAATTCTGCACTCAAAATGTATATATCACAATCCGTTAAAAGAAAACCATAAGTAGCAATAAACCAAAATTATTGGAATGGAAACAATCCCTTATTCCACAATCTGGATTTTGGAATTTCTTTTTAAAGTAGTAATGGATTTAAAACCCCTTATTCAAAAATATGGATTTTCATTACCAAATGCCCTTTAAGCTTTGGGATGGAATTCTTACGCAAATCAATTTCAAAATAAAAATATGCACTACTATATATTAATAAAAATATTCATTCTTTTTTTAATTCACTGAGAATTATTCGGACTAAAAAATGATATGGTAAGAATCCCTTCCCTGAATCCACATTTGGGATTTTATAAAACCAATGGATTCTAAACCCTTAATCCACATTTGGGATTTTGTTAAACCAATGGATTTAAATCCCTTATTCCACATTTAGGGTTTTCAGAATTTTAAAACCAAATGCATTCCCTTGATTGGAGTTATTACACTGGATACTAATTAACTGATTAAACATCAAATCAAAACTGTCTGATTCTTACCACAAATGTGATGGACTTTGCAACAGTGTTGTTTGCAAGAGAAATGAAAGTAGCACTTCTGTCGATCTGATCGTGGCCATCCCACACAACAAAGGTCTTCTTTTTCCCAGACCCTCTTAGATAAATAAAGGGCTTCTCCCATGGAATTATAATCTGCTCTCTGCATCCAAACCAAGACCCATTTCTTAATCTGTCAAACCTTAAATCAACAAAAAATAAAATAAAAATAAAAACTCAGGGTTTCATTTTTTAGGGTTTTCTGACCTGTAAATCCCCGGGTTGATGTATATACAATTCCATGTCGTGCTGTATGCAGGAACTGAGTTTATGGCTTCTTGGATGGTTCTGAATTTGCCTTGGCCCTGAGGATCAACCACGATTGCCGAATAGTAGACAGATCTTCTCCACCTCTCTGTCGAAGAATCCACCGCAGACAATAGGGCAAGCAAAAACACAACTAGGACAAACACATACAAACCCATTTCTTCTTTGTTTTTATTTCTTAACTAGGAAAATGGAGGGATCTTATTGATTTATTTATCTTCCAAGAATTTATTAATTAATTTATTAATTACAAATCTGATTTCATTTCATTGTTCTTGTTTATATATGTAGGAAAATGTAGGAATAAAATTATTACTATGGAAGGTAATTGAATTGTGATTACATTAATCACGCATATATATGATTTTGAGAGTTTGATTTCATTTATAGAACTTTGTGAAATGTTACAAGTCAAGATTTTCTTTTCCTTTTTATTTTTTAATTTTAAATGAGGAAAAATTAAAGTAACTGCCGGTAAATAAATTAATATTCTCTCCTTTTTTTAATGAGTGACTCTTTTTAATAAATCTTATCTTTCACTAGTACTACCCGCCCGCGGTACCCGCGAGGATGTAAATTTAAAAAACATATAAACAATTTAAACGCCCGCGGTACCCGCGAGGATGTAAATTTAAAAAACATATAAACAATTTAAAGGTATATCAAATTTTATTATATTATTAAAGTTATAATCATTATAATTTTTTTCCTCAATGTAAAAAGAAAAATGTATACATTTGATTAAACTTAAAAAATATATTTGTGCAGGGGTGAACTGATGCATCGGAATTGAATATTTGTGCAGGGGTGAACTGATGATTGAGATAAAGGGTGATGCTTCATTTGCTGCTACTGTTAGTCTTGAGGTGGCATTGTAGTAGGGGGATTGGGCAGTACAGTTAGCTCTAAGTGGGCTACTACTGATTGTGTGTGTGGGATTATCAGTGCAATGATGGCCATTCCTATGTACTTGGCTATGAGACCTTTCGTTGTACCTTACACTCGGTTCCATGGTTGAATAAATTGTTTCTTTTCCCCTCAAAAAAAAAAAAAAAAAAAATATATACAATTACAATAAATAATTCGTTACGTAATAGAGTTTAAAATAATATTGAAGAATTTAACAAAATTAAAAATTATTATAATTTTAAAAAATTAACTTGGGTCAAAACTTCACCCTCCAAGACATTTCTTACCACTCCCGTCGGAGCCAATGTACTTACTGCCAGTCAATACTTCACCCTCCAGGATATTTTTCTCATTCTCTCGCGAGTCAATACATCACCCTCCAACACTCTATCATTAGACATGTATTGTCAACAGTTTTCCACAGATCACCAGGAGAAATTATGAAACACTACAGCAGAATAGAAACAAAGGAATTTCTCAAAATAGGTCCAAAAGGTCCAATGATATCTCATATAACACAATTTACCCTTTACCCGAATGCCTTATTACAGTGATGCAGCAATATATAACTGACCATGTCTAAAAACTGGATCCTTCAAAACACTCAAACATGCTTTAGAGATTGATCTTGGCTCTTGTTGATAGTCATAGCATAGCAAACAATTAGTGGAAACTGACATCTTGAAAATTTAAACGGTATTCTATAATCAGATGAGGTCACACTCATTCGTGGAATGAACACTCTATCTCCATTGCTTTCATGAGTCAATACTTCAACCCATGACATTTTTTCCATTCTTGTCAGAGTCAATGTACTGCCAGACAATACTTCACCCTCCAGGACATTTTTTCTCACTCTTGTTGGAATCGATGTACTACCAGTCAATGCTTCACCCTCCAGGATATTTTTTCTCATTTTTTCGTGAGTCAATACTTCACCCTCCAGCACTCTATCATTAGACATGTACTGCCAACACTTTTCCACAGATCACCAGGAGAAGTTATGAAACACGACAACATAATAGAAACAAAGGGATTTCTCAAAATAGATGCATAGGCCCAATGAGATATCATATAATACAATTCACCCTTTACCCTAATGCCTTAGTACATGTGATGCAACAATATATAGCTGGCTGTGTCTAAAAATTGGATCTTTTAGGAACATTCCAACATGCTTCAGAGATTGATATTAGCTCTTGTAGATAGTCATGGCATAGCAAACACTTAGTGGAAACCGACGTCTTGAAAATTTAAACGATGCTCTATGATCAGATGAGGTCAAACTCATTCGTGGAATAAGCACTCTATCTCTACTGCTTTCTTGAGTCAATACTTCACCCCATGATATTTTTTTCCCATTCTTGTCGGAACCAATCTCCTGCCAGTCAATACTTTACACTCCAGGACATTTTTTTTCCCACTCTTGTCGGAACCAATGTACTGTCAGTCAATGCTTCACCCTCCAGGATATTTTTTCCCATATTTTTGCGAGTCAATACATCATCCCCAGGACATTTTTTCCTATTCTTGTTGGAACTAATGTACTGTCAGTCAATACTTCACCCTCCAGGACATTTTTTCCCACTCTTGTCCGAACCAATGTACTGCCAGTCAATGCTTTACCCTCCAGGACATATTTCCCATTTTTTCGTGAGCCAATACTTCACCCTCCAGCACTCTATCATTAGACATGTATTGCTAACACTTTTCCATAGGTCACCAGGAGAAGTTAAGAAACACGACAGTAGAATAGAAACAATGAGATTTCTCAAAATAGGTGCATAGGCCCAATGATATCTCATATAACACAATTCAATCTTTACCCTAACGCCTTATTAAACGTCATGCAACAATATATAACTGGCAGTGTCTAAAAACTGGATCTTTCAGGAATACTCCAGCATGCTTTAGAGATTGATATTGGCTCTTGTTGATAGTAATAGCATAACAAACAATTAGTGGAAACTAACGTCTTGAAAATTTAAAAGGTATTTTATGATCAGATGAGGTCAAACTCATTCGTGGAATAAGTACTCTATCCCCACTACTTTCTTGAGTCAATACTTCACCCCCATGACATTTTTTCCCATTCTTGTCGGAAGCAATATACTTCCCGTCAATACTTCATCCACCAAGGACATTTTTTTTCCATTATTGTCGGAACCAATCTACTGCCAGCCAATACTTCAACCCCCAAGCACATTTTTTCCCACTCTTGTCGGAACCAATGTACTGTCAGTCAATGTTTCACCCTCCAGGACATTTTTCTCATTTTCTCGCGAGTCAATAATTCACCTCAACATTGATCTCATTCGAATTTCAGTTTCATTGAAGATGATCGCCAGTCAACCCCCCTCCCCCCCCCCCCCCCAAAGATCCCAGTATCATATGCATTTATTTAAACTGAGAAATCCAATTATATGCTTACATGAATGAACAGTACTTTCAAAAACATGTCACATATAAAATTAATGTTTTACCATATCCTTATAATACCATATCAATTTTTTTTTACCATTTTCTTTTAATATAAAATTTTGAGAAGCCCAATGGCATTGAAGGCCAATTTCATTCCATAATTAATCAAAATGATTGCCAGTGAAATAACCCCTCCCCCATGATCGCATTGGAATTTCAGTTTTATTGAAGATGATCGTCAGTCGAACACCCTCTCCTGATCTCATTATCATATGCATTGATTTAAAAAGAAAAATCCAACTATACGTTTATGATTGAACAGTACTTTCAAAAGTATGTCACATATAAAATCAATGTTTTACCATTTTCTTCTAATATAAAATTCTGAGAAGCCCATTGGCATTGAAGCTCAATTCCATTCACCAATTAATCAAAAAGATATGATAAAATTTCTTTGATAAGATGATCGCCAGTCGAACTTCCCCCATGATCTCATTATATATGCATTGATTTAAAAATCCAACTATTTATTTACATGAATGAACAGTACTTTCAAAAGCATGTAAGATATAAAATCATTTTTTTTACCATTTTATTCTAACATAAAATGCCGAGAAGCCCAATTTCATTCACCAATTAATCAAAATGATCTGACAAATTGCATTGATAAGATGATCATCATTCAAGCAACCCCCCCCCCCCCAATTGATATTATTGGAATTCCAATTTCATTTAAGATGATCGTCAGTCGAACACCCTCCCCAATGATCTCATTATCATATGCATTGATAAAAAATGAAAAATTCAACTATTTACTTACGTGAATAAACAATACTTTTAAAAGCATGTCACATGTAAAATCAATATTTTACCATTTCCTCGTAAATAAAATCAATGCTTTAGCATTTCGAGAAGCTAAATGGCATTGAAACCCAATTTCATTCACCCATTAATCAAAATGACCTGGTCAATGCTTCACCCTCCAGGATATTTTTTCCCACTCTTGTCGGAACCAATGTACTTCCAGTTAATGTTTCACCCTCCAGGACAATTTTTCCCATTTTTCGCAAGTCAATCATTCACCCTCCAATACTCTATCATTAGACATGTACTGCCAACACTTTTCCAAAGATCACCAAGAGAAGTTAGGAAACATGACAGCTGAATAGACACAAAGGGATTTCTTAAAATAGGTGCAGAGGCCCAATGATATCTCATATAACACAATTCACCCTTTACTCTAATGTATAATATTGATATGCACAATCCATTTAAATATAAATTTATATATAAATTTTAGTGACGTCTATTCTTTAAAAATAACTTTAGAAGGTTAAAATTAAAATAAAAATAAAATAATTTGGAGCAAACAATTTTGTGGTGTGTATATTTAATTTTTGACCAAATAACTTTTCTAAAGGGCCATTTTTTAATTAAAAAAAACAATGTCAGCCTGTTCCCCAGTGCTCGAGCCCTATACAATAGATTAAATCACAAATGAGGGTGCTGTCAAGAATTTTGTATATTTATACAAAATTAATCTATTATAAAGGGTTCTTTCTTCTTGTCAGTGGAGTGTGCTTAATTTGCATATGAATAACTTTACAATTAATCTATTTTATTAATATAACCGTTATTAAAATAAAAATAAATTCAATATAAAAAAATCACCACGCATAATATGGGAATAGATGAATAGCTGTAGTAGAATTAGAAAAGATATTAAAGAAACTCACCTAAAGAAAAAAAATCATGCATCAAAATATTATAATCCCATACGAATCTATTAAAGGACAACGCTCCATATTATTTTTTTGATTATAATTTTAATAATACTATACTTTAATGAAAATATAACTTTATATCATTAATCTATATAAATTGAATCATTAAATCACAAAAATGCATAATTGCATATTTGATCCATTATTTTGAAATGTATTAGAATTTGAATAAATATTTCTATTTTTTTTTCTTAATAGTTTATACAATTTAAAATAAACCCTAAAAAAGCTCAAGAATTGAATTTCTTTTTTGGATTTTCCAGTATTACATAGAGCCCAGCAAAATACATACTTTAATATTTGTTGATTATTATAGTTATCATCAATAATCCTCTAACATAACTCATACACCTGCATTATAGACCTATAAATATATGGAAGACAATATAAAAAAGCTAAAAAGAAATAGAGGCATTGAGAGAAATTTAAATAAAAGAAATCCATTCACGTACATTTCTCCATAATATTTTATTCCAATAATATTTTCATAAACATGATTTCATAAATATAATACTAGTGACTATAGCTGTGCGATGCACAGCGTATTTCGGGCGTACAACTGCCCATGAGAGAAAAGGAATAATTATACGTGGTTTATATGATATTTATTATGTTAAAAGAAGTTTAGTTATATTTCATTTACAATTGAAGTACGCAGGGCTTAGGAAGCCAAAAGTAGATAATATAAAATTTACTTAGAGTTGAAATTTTCTAACACTCGCAAATCAACAGGAACAAATGCGAAACACACGAAATTTAAAAATACATACGAATTTAATTTAATAGCAATGGAGATTCAGGGCAAGAAGTAGCACGGTGGAATACACCATATATATTTTGTAACTCTGATCTAATTTTTCCCTTATGGATGAGATCAATGTGGTTCTTATTGGCATCTTGTTATCTTGCACATTGAATCTTTAGAGCTTAATGATTGGTTTCTTAAATTATTAATTAATTATCATTTATCTAGGCATAGGTAAATTAATCAGATTAACTACACTGTTTTTACTGGATATTTAATGAAAACTGAACAGAACTACAAAATACTACAAAATATATAAGAACCCTTACTGGGTGAGAATGAACACGAATCTTTAATTGTAAATAAACCCTAAGCCACATCAATAAATATATTACAATTAAAAGTACTCTTAAAGTTTTCGACTTGCTTTTTTTAGGATTGGGTCATTCTACTATTTTGCATTATTCATAGTTTTACATTGATTTAAATTTTTATCATACTTATATAAGGAAAACCAAAATCAAGTAAAATTTTGTTAGATTCATCTAAACTGGGAGTTTTCGCTCATTAATTTTTGATACATTTTATTTATACATAATTTAAGTTATTAATTGTTGAAAATATGCATTGATATGTGTGGCAGTTATCCATGTCGTAATCCTAAGAAAATGGAGGGAGTATATACTTTCTCCATATTAAAATATTTTTTACCGCCCAATTTTTAACGCAATTAAATGACATTTTAAACTATTAATAATTCGAGTTTATAAAAGGCAGAATTCATAAAAATTATATATTTAAAAATTACATGACGAGACGAATGTAACAAGATTATAACCAATGACACAACTTTATACTCCTCAACCGTTTCAATTAATCCAAAGTCCCTATATTCAAACATATCAACAATTTGTATTAACAGGGAAGCCAAAAAAAAAGCCATTAAACAAAACCAAACACACTGTAATTCAAATAGCCAATCTTTGAATCTGACAATTCATTTGCCCATGTCTAAGATCCCTGCAATTTGCACCTACAAGTTCAGGGAAATTTAGAATGATTGTGAAGTGAGACAAGCATTGAATCTAACTGAATAGAGGAAATAATTGAATGCCATATCATGCCATAAAAGTACTATGAAATAACTATTGACAATGAATATTTAAGTGAATATATATATATATATAATATAAATATAATCATGTCAAACCAAACATGAATAATTAGCTATCTATTGCATAAGTATATAGCACGTGTTCTTTAAGTGCTATATAACCCATGTGTTCTATTTTAGTATGATTTCGCATAAGAGTCAAATTAGAAGGCATCCAGTTAAAAGGTCAAGAATTGCCAATAAAAACATTACACACTTACCACTATCGTCCTCCTACTCAAGCCCAGAATACAAAGGCATTATTTGGATCAATTCCAAACTTCTCTAGTATCTGCATTTGAAAAGCAGGAAAGCTTTTTGTTTAATATCAAATGATTGATTAGGCAAATCATAATCCACTTTGATAGCCATAGCCCATAAATCCATAATCACCCCAAAAAATAATATAGCATATAGATTTATGTGAAAATGGGACCTCCATAGCACTACCGGAAAAAAGATCATGGTTTAATAACATATGGCACACAGTGAATAAAGGAGATGCCAACTCCAATGGAAGTGAAAAGGTGTCTTCTTAGGTCAATCCTGTAGAAAAATTTGTGCTCGTATTTTTGATTTTACTAAAAGTGGGATGAAAATGTTAGCACAGGCGAAAGGGTCAAATCAAAAGCCTGAAGAAGATGCAACATAGGTCATTGCTAAGTCATTAGAAATTAGATATGTGGAGAAGAGAAATAAAAATAAAACTTTCAATCCATGATTTAATGGGGAACTGAGCCGTAGGCAAGAAAAACAGTGAGTCAAACATCCTTCTTGATGGAGGGTAGGTCAAACAATGATTTAATTACGTCCTTCTAAATCGTCCTTCTAAGAAGGATGTTTGAATTAATGGGTAACTGAGCCATAGGCAAGACAGGCGGTGAATCAAAGATTGCTCCAGAAAGCTCAAGTAAGATAGTGTCAGTCTTTCGGGTGCGAAAACTATAATATTACTCAAATCCTTCGAGATTAGTTCATTGGGAATTGGGAAGCAAGCAAAAAGTACAAAAGTACATACCTTCATGATTAGCGCGAACAAGCGCAAGCCTCACTTTCTCCGGCCTCACCACCAGACTTCTACGGTCCTTCCATGTCCAATAAAAACTTTTTGAGACACACTAAGTAACTTTACCTAAAAAATCCAATAAAAATACAAGTTTGAAGGCATTTTACAATTAATAGAAGCTATAATTAAATAATTTTCAGAATGTAACCATACCAAAAAATTGGGTGCCTTTTGGGAAATGAAGATAGGCCGACACATGAACCTGCTCAAATAGAAATTAGAAAGCTGCATCTTCACCACCATCAAAATGGAGAGCTTAAACTGCTTAACAGTAACACTCGAATATAGGACTTTCTAACCGAACTTTCCACTTGAATTTGGCCAAATCTATTTCAAACATCTGAATGTCTTTCAATAATTTTTTTGGAAAATATATTGCGATTGCACTCAAAAATTTAATACAAGTTCTTCACAAAAGCAGGAAAAATGAAAGCTCTCGGTACTCGGTAGGAGAAAAATCCTAAACGATCAGATGATTTTAGAGTTTAGGGTAAGCCTAGAGCAGTTGATATATTCGAATATGCAACTGACTATTGAATAAACACAAAAAAGAACACAAAAAAGAATGCAGAGATACTAAAGTGGTAAATATTCAACATTGCTTTTAAGTGGAAGCTAATTATTAATATTTTTTTCCTAGTGAGGCATTAAAATTTATAATCCTACATGATGATATATACAAGCAGAAGCTCCTCCTCTATGCATCAACTTGTTGCAAGCCATTGTCAAGTAATGAAGTTGCCAATCTCATTAATGTTTCAACATCCAACTAAACGTAATTGTATTTAACAAACACATAACCAATCACTTTAATTAATATCTTCTGGTACTAATTTTTTAATTCCCATCCAATTCGCAAAATCTAGTATAGAGGATTACTATCTCTTGATATTTCTTTTTGAGAAACTACACCACCAATAGAAAGTCAAACTAATAACCTACATCCCCAAATATCAAATAAGGAAATCAACAGGGTAACTTACATTGATGATTACAACGTTCTTGAACTTTTTCAATATTGTAGAGAGTCAAAATTGATGAAGCACTCCCCTTTGCTGTTAAACCTGAGCCTAAAACACCAAAATAGATCAAAATATGTGACAAAACGAAGAGCCCTTAGTTAAGAGTGAACTATAAGTGGCATTCCTTTATTCCTACTTTTTCGTTGAATGAAGAACATGACAAAACAACAGTTAATATTCACGGAAGAACTCAGGCATAAATCTAACAAAAACTCATTTTAGCATGAACGATGAAGCTTTCACACCTAAATTGTTCACTTCAGTTTTTGTAATAGAAAAGGGCCAAAGAATTTCACCACACCAAAATTAATCAAAATATGTGACAAAACGAAGAGCCCTTAGTTAAGAGTGAACTATAAGTGGCATTCATTTATTCCAACCAATTTGCAGAAGGTCTTCTCCTGAATTGTGGATTAGCCTTTGAAACCTGAAATCCAGAAGATCTTCAAAATACCATACCAAAATTCATAGTTAAATCTTCAAAATACCCACAAAAACATGTTACTTTTTAAAATGCACCAAACACAAAATGTTAAAAACCAACCACATAGCAAGAACAATAAATCCCACTGGAGAATCGCCTCACATACAGAAAATTGACTTATTATAAGTCAACTAGATCAGCCTCCTTTGTTTCTTGTGGGATGAGTAAACGGGAAAAGTAAAGTATCAAAACAGTTAAAATCCGGTAAAGATATAGCTTTGATATCCATGTAACCTAATTAACCCAATAGCAAGTTAAATTTGTACCCTCTAGGCCAGGAATGCTAGGCAAACCTCGGATTCTTCACCTCCATGTTAACGACTTCAACAACGCTGTTGAATGACCTCTAGGCCACGAATGGTCAAGGAGGATTGAGGAGTATTATACATTCCGGAAACTTTCAAGAAAAATGAGTAGAGAACCAAAAACCAAAATACTACAATAAGATCAGAAAAATCCTTCCAAGTTATTTTCCAAAAGTCCTAGTTTTTCAGGAATTGTATTGAGAAATGTAGCGAAGGACTAAGGAGTACAGAACCAAGAATGGCAAAATACTACCTTAAGATCAAGAAGAAATATCCTTCAAGTGTATTTTCCAAATGTCCTAATTTTTCAGAAAGTCAGAAAACTATATTGAAAAGCTATTTAAGGTCCTAATTTTTAAGCTTTCTTGTTGTACTTAATACCCCAATAATAAAAAAATTATTGTCCCTTTCTGCACCCCACAGGTTCCGATTAAAGCACAATAAGCCTTAAAATCATGCATAAGTTACACCAAAAAATGAGAAAATTTCTAGATGCACTTGAATTAAAAAGTACCGTACAAAAGATCTCAACCCACCCTACTCTACGGAATTGTATTAATGAAGTTGAAAAACCGTAATTGCCATTGACCATGGCTTCTTTAGAAAAAGTAAAATACAATAAATAAATAATAATCTAAATACAACACATAACCAGACTGAAACTTTTGACAAATTTCATTAACACGAGTATTTTTATAAAATATATCAGGATTGAATTTATTAAATGAAGGAGTTATGATTTATGGAATGTGATTAGGGATATATTAAGAGTATCACTCTTTATTATTCAGGTGGGGTGCTTTAATTTCAAATGGCGCTGCAGTCCTCTCATGTCATGAAACTTTTGACAAGTCTCATGGTACAACCGGGATAGATTGACCTTCAGCCTGTCACACTGAGGGTCCCCGGCATATGTGCCATGATACTTCTCATGATTTCATGTCATGAGATTACCTACCATGAAACTTTTGACAGACTCCCACTACATGAGTATTTTCTGAAAAATCACATTTTTATTTACTCGTGTTAAGAAACTGTGCCCCCGAAAGCGCACGGAGTCAAAAATTGCAGTATTTATAGTAAGTACCGGATCGTTCACTGGAGGATGTGCGATGGAAGGAGGGCCCACGCCTTTTACTAAGATTTTCCACTCGGTTACTCGATTAAAGTTTGTGATTTGACTACCAACTACTTGACAGAATTTAAACTAAGCTATAAAAGCAATTAAAATAAAGCAGATAAAAATTATTCTAGAAAGCGAATTAAATTTAATCTAAGAAAGCAATAAAATTATTCTAAGAAAGCAGTTAAGAATTATCTAAGAAAGCAGATTTAAATTGAGACAGAAGGGACAGGGAGAAAATAATAAAGATTGGACAAGATTCAGATGAAACACAGTTAAACTTCCATTTTAATTACACAGATCTTTGTTTGGGATAATCCTTCAATTAGCTAATTCTCATGCTCTCTATGCCATGTTCCCTTTAACAGACAGGTACTTACAGTAAGAGTTTACATGCTCTTAAGGCGACAAATTCTAAGATACCACAGACTCACAACTGCTCCCGTCAGAGCGTGTCATTTATCTGTGGTGGACAAGCAACACCTGACAAATCATTTATTGAAGTGTCAAGTACTGCTATCATTCCCCCATGTCACGCCCAAAGATTCTAATCAAGCCCTGAACTATCCCTTAACTCTCAGTCCTGGTAGCAGTTACACAACTCTCAATACAACCGAGTGACCTCTAACAAAAGCATTTAAAAGAAAGCGATAAAGAAAGCATTTAAAATCCTATCACTCGGAGGTTTTTGAAAGTCTGACCCTGGTAGTAAAAGAAAGCCCCCAGTCAGAATGACCGGATGTGGATCAAGAATTCCCTATTCTCGGTGAACCGCTCGCAGTGTTCACTTCTCGTCGGGTGGTTATGAGATACAAACTAATGAAACGAACTAATAAATTAGTTCGTTCCGGATGCACTCACTCAGGACTCAAAAATAGGCTTTGGCAGAAGAAGATAGCAGTTGAAAGAATACTCAACCCTACCTCAGAAAATAACCAAGGCCCGAATGTTGTTCCTCTAGTATTATCTGTCACACCTTATCGGAATCCAAGTGGAATCTGACCCAGTGCAATATTTAATACAAGATTTCCAACAAACAGCAATTTTGGAAAATAATAAATCTGAAAATCATTCCCTATCAGGTACTAGACTCTCAATTAAAACACAGATCCTTTCAGTCTAGGTGAGACTTAATCGCTGACTCTGCTTCTAATTTCCCAAAATCAACCCCCAGTCGGATATAAATTAGTCATAACTGTCGAATTTATCCCTTACTCAGATCCGGATTTATAAATGAATTTTTGTTGGAAATTTAATATGAGACATCTGATTAAAATCAAGACTCCTGTGTCCATGGGAAGGATCCCAAAATAATATCGACTACATTATCTACATAATAATATCATGCATAAATTTATAAGGAAGTGTAAAATTAAATTAACCCAAAATATAAGGTGGGTTTAGACAGAAGTTGGAACACAAAGATGAAATAGCCGGAGATGAGAAGAATTTTGGCTAAAGAGAGTGCCAGAAATAACTGGGGTGATCTGGACTGCAAACATCTGCTATCCAGTTCCCAATTATTCCAGATGGAAAGATTTTAGACAGCAGAATAATCTTAAATGACAGTGGTCGCTATCATTCAGACCCTTACTGTCTGTGAATCAGAGAAAAACCTACATGTTCTTTCGCTGTCTTAATTACTAGACAACATTGACCTATGTCGTCTAGTGTTGGCACAGTTTGAGATTCGGGTTTGAAATTAAGATAAAGAAAAAGAAACTGTATCCGGATAGGGGTTAGCTGAGCAGCTATTATAATCCCGGATGGACGAACCGCCAAGGCTTCCACCGACCACTATTCGGACCATGCAAAATAACATCTAATAATTGATATACAGACCACGAGCTAGTTATCCGTGTGGGAATACCCGCCAACATTAGTCTGATATATCTCTTACTAGCTGTTTCACACAACACGGAAAAGACAAAATAAATAAAAGAAAATATTTTTGGGTCATCTTGCATGAGAGACATTGGTTTCTCATGCAAGGTATGGAAATGATTCCATAATTACTCTTCATGGTCTAAATAATCACTCATTCCATAATTAATTAATTACAGTCCGGATTATATACTTAGATCATTAGAGTTTAATTTTGTAGAAGAATCTTTTAATGGGAAATTGAACAAAGTTCTCTATATCAAATTAATCATGGGTTGAGATCATTGGATTTCAACCTCAAAATATTAATATAAAGGTTCAATTAATTAATGGAGTGAGATGAAGAATAAAAATTTGGCAAAAAGGTGCCACTTTGTCGCGATGCAGAGTTTGTGTCGCGGAGCCACAAAGGTTTCGCGACAAAGGGGTGGGAAATAAGAGGAATGAAATATTTTTGAAAATTAGGGTATGTTTTGTCGCTAAGCAAAAATTTTGTCGCGGAACATGGTTCCGCGACAAAGGGGTATAGCGACAAAAGGTTTGAAAATTTGGTAAGGACATAATTCCTGGTCGTGGAACAAGGATTTTGTCGCGGTACGTGGTTCCGCGACAAAGGTTCCGCGACAGAGTCCTCCCAGAATAAAATTACAAGTATTTGGATCCTTGGTCTCTAATCAAGGATTTTGTCGCGGAACGTGGTTCCGCGACAAGAGTTGCATCGCGACCAAGGGGTTTTAAAATAATGGCAAGGCATAATTTTCTGTCTCGGAATAAGATTTTGTCGCGGAACGTGGTTCCGCGACAAAAGCCATGCAGACAAAATGCAAGAATTTGGTCCTTTGTCGCTAAACATGAGTTTTGTCGCGGAACGTGGTTCCGCGACAAAGGTTGCATCGCGACAAAGGGTTTTAAAAATTTTTATAAAGATTTCGGCAGCATAACGCCTAATATTGCATTACATGGGTGTGCGTTGTGATCCGTGGGATCACAACGGGAAAAATTACGTTGCAACCCGTGGGGTTACAACGTGATGCAATACAATATAGGAAATGCAATTTTTAATAAATATGCACACACTTTAATATATACCCCTTTTAGATCTAATGCACAAGAAAGAGAAAATAAAAAGTAACAAAAGTACCTAACACTATAAAGAACAAGAACAGTAAAGCAAGAATAAGAAAAAGACTTAAACTAGTGCATAAAGCAAAAATACAAACACACTATGCTAACACTAAAATAAAAATAAAATAAAATAAAACCTACATTAAATCTATCAAGGGTAAATATCAAATGTTTATGCATTTTATTAAATAAGGAAAGCAATAAAACCTAACTATAATGCCAAAACATGGTTCAAAATACACCCATTAATTAAGTGTTTGAAACCCACAAACTACAAAATATAAAACTGGAAAAATAAAAGTGAACACTAGCTACACTAATTTATTACAAAGCATAAATTAAACTAAGCTAAGATCTACTACATTGCATAAAATAAATAAAACTATCTACCTACACTAATTTGGAGAGCACAGTGGTGCCTCCAAAACAGTAAAATAAACTAAAGTGTAGCTAGGTTACTGTTCAAGGGGGTGGGAGGTTATATTTATAGAGTAGGATTAAGCCCTAGGCCCATTCAAGGCCCACCTGGTCGCCAAACAACTGCTTTGTCGCGGAACAAATTGGTTAGGGACAAAACACTTTTTAGCTCCAAGATGGCGCCCAGGAGGGGGCGGGACTTGAGGTCCAGGAGGAAAGGACAAACATGTTTGTGCTTGAGGGACTCCAAGTCCTGGGACCTTCTAACCGATTTGACATGTGAGGAAATAATTAAAGACAAGTCACGTGAGCTGCCTTTTTCTCTCACTGGCGCGGAGTACTGCTTGTCGCGGTAGGCTGTCTCTGTCGGGGAAGGCTTTGTCGCGGTCGCGGTACACTTTGTCGCGGAACATTGTTCCGCGACACACTTTTTGTGTCTTACTCCTCTCACAGTCGCGGAGCAATTTTTTTGGTCGCGGAGCATTTTTTTGGTCGCGGAGTACCCTTCCGCGACAAAAGGTTTATTTTTTGCTTTCTCTCTCACGTGTTCCCCATTTCTCTCTCTCTTGTCTCTTCCAAATTTCGTTCTTCTCTCCTCTTTCCTCCATTCTCTTCTTCTTCATTATTTCTTCTTTCCAGTTTTCCAAAATCTTCTTCCAACTCTCTTCTCAATTTCTTTCTTTTTCTTTCTTGCTTCTCTTATTTTCTGTTTTCTGAAATTGGTATTTGGCCGGAGGGAGCTTGGCCGGAATCTGGAGGAGGGCGTCTGGCGGTGGTGGTTGACGTCTCTGTCGACGAAGGATGGTGGGGCTCTGGAAGCGACGAAGGAGATGAAGGCGGTGGAGACGAGCTGGGGTTGGATCTGGAACGGAGGCGGAAGAGGATGGTGGTCGAGGCTGCTTCTGGTTGATGGCGGAAGTGGGGTGTTTCGTTGGCCGGAGATGGGTTGGAGAGGGAGGTGGTGGTAGTTTTGAGGGAGATGGGGGCTGTCGCCGGCGCTTCACGGAGGTGGGCGCTACTGTGGTGGTCGAACTGGAAGGAGGAAGAGGCGGCGGACTGTCGATTTGGTGGAGGGATGGCCGGAAAAGGGTATGGTCGGGAATGGGGTGGTGGCCATGGAGTGGATGGTTGGAGAAGGGAAAGGAGGAGGTGGAAGTGTTGATGGTGGCTGGCGGAAGTGGAAGATGGAGGCTGTGGTGGTTCGCCGGAGTTGGATGAGGATGGTGGTGGGAGGCTTGGGATGGTCGGAAATGGAGGGATGGTGGTGGTGAGAGGCGGCTGTGGAGCTCGGAGGGAATGACGGAGCTCCGGTGGTGGCCGCCGGCCGGCGGTGGTAGGGCGGCGGCGGCAGTATGGAGTTTTAGGGTTAGGGTTGGTTTTGGTTGGGCTTGGGCTTGGGCTTTGGTGTTTGTTTCAGTGGGCTAATGGTAATTGGGCCTGGAGCAAATTGGATTGGGCTAGGGGAATTGGACTGGATTGGACTTGCAACACTTGGACCAAATTACCTGTAATTAATTTAAATTAACAGTAATTAGTGGACCTAATAACACAGAATATATATAAACCAAAATTATAAATATATAAATATATAAATTATAACACAGAATGTTAAACATAAAAATTATAAATATATAAATCAAAATATAAAATAATATAAATAAGTATATTTATTCCACTTGACTATCTGGTTTGTGTTCCATTTCATAGACCCGTGTTCTACCAAATAGACAATCATCGAACCAAAATTAATCAAGTGGAGGATTTTTAATAATTTTATCATGTTTTTGGATTTTTGACATAAAATTACTGAAAATAACAATATTTTTGTGTTTTTCAATACCAGCTTATTATTTATACAAACTTGCATAAATCTGTCAAATTCAACTGCTTTCTTATTTAAATAAGACCGGAATGCGATCAAATGTCCGTATTAGACACGGAAATAGATTGAAAATAATGGTCAATTTTGGCCATTATCACAGACCATCATCAATCGCCAAATATAACTAGGAGAATATGCAACCATCGATCACCAAATAGAAGAAGGACAATATGCAAGTGGAGAAAAAAGGAAAATCCGATTCCATACACTGACGACACTTCAGCAGGAGGCAACAGGGGAGGAAGTGGGTATTTGTCCTCTATCACACCAACAATCACATCAGAGTCGGGAATCCATTTCTCATCGAATTTGATCACAGCCACCTTCCCCCTCAGGGTTCACTTCTAAAAACCTAAAAAATCCCAACCAAAAGAAAGCGAATTAATTAAGACTTGAGAGGAAGAAAAGAGAAACCATCTGAAACAGCAGATTTCAAAAAGGTCACCACTGGGGTTTCTGGTCAGTGTTGATCAAATGCAACTTGTAGGGGACTTTCTTCTCCTCCAGAGTCAGCAAACCCTCTGGCGGAAGGGGCCTAAACAATATGCATCACACACAAAATCATCTCACGAAATTGTAAAACCCTCTATCATTTCAAATAGTACTTAAAAATGCATAAAGGGAATGAAATTACAGTCGCCGAGAATGTCGGGGGTGCCGGTAGCAGCCTTAACGCAAAGCTCCAGAGCTAGGGCCAGATAGTTGAGTTGTGTGCTGCGTACTGAGAAGTGTACCTGTACGTTCATTTGAAAAAAATTCTAGATCTCAATAGACCCAATGCCAGATAGCTGCCAAAAAGCATGAGAAAAAATTGGATCTGATTGATTCAACTTATAAGACTTTGGAACAATTAGAAAATTACAATCGAAGTTACCTGAAGCACAGTATTGCAGTAAAAAGTATTGTTGAAATTCTCGAGTCCAAAATATCGCTCGGCTTCAGGAAACTGGTCTCCCAATGCTTTCTCCAGCTTCAAACCAGCTGCTCCCATTCCAATCCTCCTTCGCCTCAACTTCTTTAAAATTGAACTACCTTCATATGATTCTGAGATCTAGCTTCACGATTTACAGGGCTTGTTGCAAAAGAAGAAACATTAACGAAATCAGATAGGAGATAAAATGGGAGATGCAGCTTCAAGGATGGAAATTAAGGGTTTTAAGATGATGAAGCGAAAGAATGTTTGGGGAACAATTGGAGGCTTTATTACACTCGCAACTTGGCAAACAATAATCCATGAAGCTTTATATCATCCCACATAGCAAGTAGTAAATCAATATATGAATGATCACGCATAAACTTGTCTCACAGTAAAAATATGTGTTTTTTATAAATTATAAGTAGAATATAGGGAACACATTCGGTTGATCCGAACCGGCTATATAGCCTACAGAAAAGAGTTTGCATTATTAGCAGGTTTTTGTCTAAAAACTAAAGCACAAGAAAGAGTCCTAGCAGCAATTAGATATCACAATAATACTCTGGAAAATGCATACAGACATTATGCACCAATCTGGAAAGCCTTAAGGTTCATTAACATTTGAGGGGAATCGGCATGCACAAAGTATCAAAATATAGAAATAGTACTTCGTCGCCATACACATCAACAATGGTGTCTATAGCATACGAAGAACAAGGTAAACATTAAAAATCGATTGGACCAACTAAAGAAAATAGATCACAGCAAAACCAGAACCAACAGTTTCAAATAATACAAAACACAATGGGAACCAAAGGGCAACAATCGAAATTAAATTGGATAGCAAGTAAAAACCTAACAACGGGGAAGGAATTTCGCAAGTCCAAGAATCGAGGCCATCAGGCTACAGATCTGAGGTGATTTCCCGAATTCCAGGACGGGTTTAGGGAGTGGGCGAGTTTGCAGATAGGGGCGTGGGGAGGGGGACGCAGAGGGAAAAAAAAAAATCAGGTGAAGACATACACAATAGCAAAATTATAACTACAAATCTATAAAATGTAACTCAATATACAACAAAGAGAAATTAAGGAACTGAACATAAAATGAAGAGAATCAAGGAACATTCTTTACGGTAGAAACATAGAATGATGTCGGCGGATCGGATTCCGTGGCCAGCGGCAGAAAATAGACAGCAGCGGCTCGTGTTTAATCGGTGAGGGAGGTTCGGACACTGCGATGCCCAATGACCGAGTGAGAGAATTAGAGGTCGAATGGTGGCGCGGGAAGCAGCGAACGAGGGCAAACGCAGTACAAAAGGCTGAAACAATCACAGACTCTGTCGTCATGAACGAAAATACAGGAAGAAAGGGTTGTTTAATATTTTACCTTATGCCATTATTGAATTGGTGTAGTTATTCAGGAAATAGTTGCAGATGATAGATCTCTTGAACAGATATGTGCAGAGAATGTCCAGCTTTTCCTCATGTAAGACAACATCTTTATATGGTTTTTGTGTTCTTTAAAGCTCTCATTATATTTATACCTCATTGGTAATTGAGCAGCTCTATCCATGACATAAGGGATTTATTATTTATGTCCTCATAAAGTTACTGGTACAACAATTACAACCTAGCTTTACGTGCAGTCCACTACCAGATCCTCAATCCAAATAGAACCACAATTCGTCCATTGATAAGCAAATTGCTACATCTTTTTTCTTTTTTATTGTTTGATTTATAGACATTACAAAAAAAGTAAAACAATGCCCCTGTGTGCTTCTTGAATCAAAACTTTAACCTCTTCTATTTTCCTAATTTTAGAGTTTTTCCAAGTCACAAATATTGAAATTTCCAGGCACTCCCGTAGAAAATAATCAAAATAATAAAATATTCGTGTGATTATAGCAATATATTGTCATTTTGATTAATTTTGGTCTTACATAGTAGGTATGCACTCAATGAGGTACTATAAAAAGGCATTTGATTATCTATCTTCAACTCAAATGCATGTAATGGCTTGGGAAAAAGAAAATGATTAGATAATAAAAAAATACAAGCCATGAAAGGACCTTGGTTATTTCAATACTGTTGGTGAAATCAAGTTTTTTTGGGATCAATCTCATAGTCGGGTACCTGACGGACATTATCAACATGCATCAGGGCCATCTAATGAAACAAGTAGTCCCCAAATAGTAGAAGAGTAGATGAAAACAGTTAGCAAAAAGCAAGCTTGTAAACAAAAGAATTTTTTTTTTTTAAAAAAAAATGCAAGAGTATTGATTTAATAAATCACCAACCAATTGCTTAGAACCATACTTCTCCAAAAATTTGATCACTTCATAATTTTTGTAGTGCATGGCATCCGCAAGAGGCTGACAAAGCAATGGCAGCGATAAATGAATATAAGATAGATTCAACAAATGGGGTTTTAGATCCAACACCAGCATGTATGCACACAAAACTCAGAGAACTTCATAACCAGTCCACACTGTTCTGGAAAGCGATCTGTGTATGATTTAGGGTTCAGAAGATCCATCTTACTCATAATTTGTTGATAAATTACATAACACAATATCAGATTGCTCGCCCTGTATTGGCTCAGTCAATTGATAACTCCCAGGCATATACTGAAGATAACACTGCAGGATTCAGAACTCACATTCCTAAAGGAAATTGACATCAGTTCAATCAATTAATGAATCGTGACGCGTATTCTTGGCAGGGTCAGATTGAGCAATCTTCAATCCTCCATACTGATTGATACCGAAATGAAATCATGAACTCACACCACAAATAGCAAAAAAACAGCTTTCATGCTATTTGTCTGTCAACAGTTTATATACATGTAAATTTGTATATATGTAATGATATCCTATCCTCCAATATTATATACCACGAATGCACTGGACACGAGTAATACATCCACCAGATCATAGTATTATTAAAAAAAAAAAACAAACTTTTAAATATAACAGACTCATCGAAATACTGCAAAATCTAAGGAATAAATGTGAGCATTTCCAAATTCATATCAAGAACGAATGTAATTAAATGCAGTTTATTCAAGAAATCATACCGTGCTTCCCCATCGATCTTTGGGGTCTACTTGTGCCTCTTTTTCGAGCAGCATATTGGCGACGTCAAGATATCCCTGGCAGGCAGCAACATGAAGAGCTGTACGATGATCGATATCTCGGAAATTAACATCAGTGCCATCATCCAAAAGCTCCTTGATGCCTTCCAAATCGCCTTCATTCACCAAATACATCAGTTGCAGCCCTGGATCGACGTCGCTCAATGAGTCGTTCTCGCTTTCTTCCTCCAGATGATGGTCAATGTCAACAAATTCCTTCTCAGGCGCCAGGGACAATTGCTTCCACAGAGAATATGTCAAAACGGAATCCGCCTCCATTGTGGATATCAACCAATCAACAACTCTAACAAGAATCAAGATTCACTTTCTTGTAACCAATTACGAATTCTTGAAGAATTTTCAGGAAATCAAGAATTCAGATTTTGCAAGAAAGCGCGAGTTCGAACCGAACTGCGCCAATCAAGATCCTTCTATGCAAAAATTGTTAGGCTTACGAAGAAAAAGTTCGGATCCGTAAAAGATATAGCAAAATCAACCCCAATCGACAAAAAAAAATGACAAGGAAGCGACCCAGCTCCCCAAAAAAATCAAAACCCAAAAAAAATTGACAAAATTTAGCACGAAACCAAACGAAGAAATCAAAGCCCTAGATTCCCGAAAAGCCTAAACATAGAAATAAATGCAAAATTAACGACCAATATCACAAGAACGATAATTGAAATGAAGAATAAAACCGTATGCCCATAAAGTTTCGACAATCTGTAATCGACCTCACAGAGAAGACGCATCGCCGGGATGTGGAACGGAATGAGCGCCGGCGGCTTGATGGAGGGAATCTAGAGAGCGACGGATGGACGAGGCAAGGGAAGGATGAGACAGAGGGGACGAAGTGAAGGCCGGAGAGGATGCAGAAAACGTGAGGCGATTCGGTGATTCGATCAAGTGAGGGAATGCTAGCGATTGAGACAGATCTGGAATGCGTTACGAACTGAGCGACACGATGGAGAAACTTAAGAAGAAGAAGTGGAAGGGGAACAGACGAATGGGCGTTGGAGCGGAACCCTATTTTTTAGGCCGGACGAGCGGAAATCAATGCGAAACCTTGAGACCAAGGCCGGATCTTCTAGGGTTTGCATGGGAAATCGAATCGCAAAAGTCCTCAGAGACCTCCTATCAGAGACGACGGGCACAGGAAATGCACAAACATGAGCGTACAGGTTCGCCCCAGCAGGCATCTCCGAAGAGGTTTGATGACGAAACAATTTAGAATCGAACTCCACAAGGACGCGTAAGGTTTTGAACGAGAAGAGAGACAATTGAAATTGGGATTTCTGATCGAGAACGACGACGATTGAAATTGCGATTTTGAATCAACGGCCGAGATTAAAATTGAGTTTGAGATCTAAGGTCAGAAATGAAATTGGAGTATGGACGGTCCAATTTCAATTGAGCAAAGATCGAACGGACATAGATGAAATTGGGGATCCATCGGACACAAATCAAATTAAATCATGATCCAACGGTCCAGAATGAAATTCAGGTTGGCAGGATTTTGAACTACTCTCTTATATAGTATAGAGAGATATTATATAAATATAATTAACTATTAAAAAATAGTATTAATATACATGCACGGCCATCAACTTAATACATAAAGTGGCTTGATGAATAAATAGCACATGTATTATACCATATCTAATTGTTGCTTAGTTTTTTTCCCATAGCAGTGCATTGTATGGAATATGGAATAGTTGTATTTTAAATCTTATTAATTATCTTATGTTGAATTAAGATTTGAAATTAAGATATGTGGTATCAATCATGTGCTGGCATAAGGTATCGAAGCATCTTTCAGATAGATTGTGCTCCGATTTAATGTTTAACAACTTTGCAACTGTTGACAATAACGTCATTTTCTTACATCCAGGCCCAAAATCCTTGTCCGCTGCATCCAACATGTCATAGAACAATTTTTCTCGTAGGTTAGGCTCCTCAGGTGGCATAGGCTCATCATCAACGTTATTTGGTAATTCATGGGAAAATCCATACCCCATTCCATCAATTATCATCTGTCTGTAGTGTTTGAAGGTGGTTCTATGCCCGTATCTGCTACACCCCCCGACGGTGCTTCATCATCATAAAGAGGGCGAAAGTTGTGTGGCTCTCCCTGACAAGTCCATCATTCGTAATTTTCTACAAATCCTTTCTTATACAGGTGTCCTTGTATTTCCCTATCTGGTAGATAACATCTATTCCTACATCTTGCACACGGACACCTTATCATCCCTTCAGTAAAGCATGCTAATTAACTCAAGTATGTTATCTTAGACAACAAGAAAAACCCACAAACAATTCACAATTTCATGCGAAGTCTCTGATTTTGTTCTACAAAGTTAGACTTTAAAAAATTCATAACCTGAACACCATCTCATATTTGAGTTGTAACAGCTAACAACCATTACTTTGCTAAATATCCTAACAGCAAACAACTACAAAAAACTCAACTAAATGAAGAACTATTCACTGCCATTAGTTTGTTAAAGAATAATGGAACCAAAGAGCAAAATCAACACCCCAAACAATCCAAATGGGAAAAACGACACCTCAAATTTTAAAATTGCAACAATCTTAATCCTACCTCACAAAAACAAGATTCACAGCACATTCCCAAATAACAGTGGAACAGCCATCAACATGGAAATGAAGAAAACGATCAACAGAAAAAAAAAATTAACTTCTACTGATTGAAATTCCGAAACCAATGCTTAATTCTAGTGCAAGATTACAATTTCAAAAGAGATGAGAATGCAAGAGTCGAACTAAAGTTACCTATAACCAACAAATAAACTGTAGTCTCCGACCAAGCACTTCAAAATCGGAGGCGGCGGGGTTCTTCCGGAGAGTTTTAATGCTCAAGGGATACACGAACGTAGGGAGGCGGACGGCATTCCAGATGCCCGGAGACAGCGGGTTTTGGCAGTGGTACTCCGCTGGGCGCCGCGAACAGGGCCGTTCTTCGTACCAGTGCCGAGGACGTCTGGTTCGGGGGGTGGCTCTTAGCTCTTATTGAAAATGATGAAAAAGTTCAACGCTACGCTTCTTCTTTGCATAATTGCTTTGAACTTTCATTTGACTCTGTTCAAATACTCAAGTTGGAATCTGGGAAAGGCACATGCAAAACAAATCATTATGAGAATTAATTTAGCTAAACAAATAATTTATTGAATAACTCGTACAATATATAGTCTATATATTATTTTTCTTTTTTAATAAAATATAGTAATGAAAGTTAAATAATTGAATAATTTTTTGATAATTATGAGAATATTTTGTTCTTTAGATACGTTAGTTTTTAATGTAATAATAGATACACTGCATGCTCAGTCTGCATGGAAAGAACCGAGTCTATACGATTAAAGGAGGGTGGGAAACAGTCGTGGTTTGATTTGCATCGGAAGTTCCTTCCTACAGACCATCCATTTAGATCAGATAAGGCCAGATTTATAAAGGATCGGGTAGAGCAAGGGCTTCCGCCAACCTATAGAAGTGGGGAAGAGGTGTTGGTCGACATAGAGACACATGGTCTTAAGCATGTCTTTGAAATGGGTGGTGAGGAAGCAAACTCAACAATCAGCAAGACTTGTGGTTGGAAAAAGAATAGTATATTCTGGGATCTACCGTACTGGAAGACTAATTTGGTCCGTCACAACTTGGATGTCATGCATATCGAGAAGAATGTGTTTGAGAATGTCTTCAACACTGTAATGGATATCCAAGGGAAGACGAAGGACAATGCTAAAGCACGTGAGGACATCGTTACTTTGTGTAACAGGCCTGAATTGCATAGGGATGCCCGTACAGGAAGATATCCAAAGGTTGTATACACAATGGACAAGGACAAGAGGGATGTATTTCTGAAGTGGGTGGGAGGCTTGAAGTTTCCAGATGGGTGTGTGTCGAACTTGGGGAGAAGTGTGGACATGAATAAACACAGGATGTTTGGTATAAAGAGTCACGATTGTCATGTATTCTTGCAGCGTCTCCTTCCCATCGGATGGAGAGAAATACTGCATGTGACCGTTTGGGAGGCAATAACAGAATTGAATAATGTGTTTCGTGCGTTAACTGCAAAAACAATTAAAGTACATTGAATGAGAGGTTGGGGTTAGATATTCCAGTAGTGCTTTGTAAACTAAAAACTTTATTTCCACCTGCATTCTTCGATTGTATGGAGCATCTTCCTGTTCACCTGCCTTATGAAGCTAGTGTTGCTGGTCCAGTTCAGTTAAGATGGATGTGTCCCTATGAAAGGTACGAATACATAATTGTAATTTGGTCCATCACAGTTGTAATGACATTTTCAATATGACTAATACCTTTTTTTTTAATACTGATCATGTATTCTAGGTACCTAAACTGATTGAAGTGTACACTGCGCAATAAGGCACATGTTGAAGGGTCTATCTGCAATGCTTATCTGGTGCGAGAGGCATCATTTTTTTGCTCTCACTACTTTGAGAAGCATGTGTTCACCCGTGAGAGAAATGTGCCAAGGAATGACGATGGTGGTTGCCCGTTCGGTGATAATGGGCTTATTAGTGTTTTCAAAGTAGCGGGACGTGCATAGGGTAGGTCCAAAAGAAGGCGGATGACCGAGCAAGAGTTAAAGGCTGCCCACAACTACGTGCTCCTAAATTGCACAGAAGCAGAACTGTATATCGAGTTAGTACTTTGGATTTCTTATCTTTGCCACTCTTTTATGCTATATTCTAAATGTAAACATCTTTATAACCTATAGGTTGTTCCACCAACATATGCGTTCTATTAATCCCCGGATTACTGTTCCTGAGATCTCAGCTGCCGTGTCTGACCACTTTCGGAAATGGTTTGAGGAATACATATTGGGACATCCGCCAGATATACCATGTTTGTTCGAACTTGCACAAGGACCATTTCCCATAGCTCAATCATTTACCATGTATTTTGTAAATGGGATGAAATTTCACACCGAGAACCACGGTAGTCATCGAACCACTTACAATAGTGGAGTGTGCATTACGGGAGAATCTCGGGATTTCTATGGTATCATCGAAGTGATTTTAGTGCTAGAGTACCCTACATTGCCTTTAAAGCAAATTGAATTCTTCAAATGTAAATGGTTTGACACTCGCGAGGGGATTGGAATGCGTACTCATAAGAATTACAAGATTGTTGAGGTGAATCAGACGAAAAATCTGCCCTACTACTACCCATTCATATTTGTCAACCAAGCTGAACAAGTGTGTAATGTTCCATTTCCAACGAACAGACCAAATGCTAGGACTCGTGATTGGTTGGCTGTATGTAAAATTAAGCCCAGGGGTGTGATTACTGTAAAGGTGGGCGAAGAAGTTGAGGCATTTCAAGTAGATGTTGCAGAACAGCTTGGTATTGAAACTGCAACCATTACGTCTCATCGAGAACAATTAACAGACGATGTAGTCCAACTTGTAGATCTAAATCAGGATGAGGATAGTGATTCCGATACATCCCCAGACCATATGTCTACATCAGATGATAATGACATTGATGAATCATCAGAAGAAACATCTGATGAGGATTTCCAAGTTTGAATGATGAACATGTAACACAAATGTCTTTTGCTTGTATTCCATCTTGTTTCGTTGCATACAGTCCATAGATTTAACATATATGAATTTTTCACTTATATTCCATCTTGTTTTGTTACCGATGTCTGAACAGGGGGGTGGCTCGGCTTCAGGCACTCCAAGCCGGCCTGGATCGCAGCCAGGGTCTACGCCACAACAGCTTACGCCCGCTGAGACTACAAGATTAGTGCGGGAGGCACGCGAGCTACTCGCTCTACAGTTGACAGGTTAGTGTAAATAAACATATATTAATTCTTTTTATATATATATGTGCTTAACCTTGATTGTATGTTATGCTTATGCAGCAACACAAACATCTAGCCAGGAGGATCTGCCCGTTCATACGCCAGGCTCTGATACGGTGCCTGAGACTCCCCCGCCACAGACTCCAGGTATTAAACATATAACTTATAGCATACAGTTGAACGTTAAATTTAATTTCGTATATGTTAAATTTTTAGGATTGCGAGAAACATCACTTGCCCCACAAGCTCAACAGGCCCCACAAGCCCCCCAACCCATAGAAAACCGGACAGAGCTTAAGCCTAAGGATGGCGTGTAAGTTGTCTCACATGACTGTTTCATTGTTGTCTTTTTGTTTTTAATATTTTTCAAGTTGGTGGCTAATTTGTTTAATTGTTAAGTATCATCATCCCGGGTGCACCGGTGGAAAAGATATGGGATTGTTATCCCACGCAGTCAGATAAGGAAGGGATATCGTGGATGAAAGTTACGAAGAGGACGAAGGACTTCTACTGGGGTGAATTTGAAGTATGTAATGAATAGTTCCCAAATATATTTTTTACATGTTCGTTACTTTTTTTTATTACTAACAGCGATAAATGAATTTGAAATGAGTGAATAAGAAAATTGCTCGCTATGATCCTGCTCATGAAGTGCAAGTCAGGAAAGAATGGGAGAGGAAGAATGTACAAAGGTACATGTTTGCGATACTTTGAATATGTATTAAACTATGACTATGTACAATGAATTGTTCTTTAACGGTGTACTTGACACTAACGATGTTCTAGGTACAAGGACTACACTCTGGATATCAGACGTGGTAAAAAAAACCTTTTCCACTGGACAGAGAAGTTGCTGAGGCCTGGAAGAATTATTGGAACTCCCCGAAATTCAAGGAAACTCAAACCAGGAACAAATTGAACAGGCGGCGTGGTCAAGTGGACGGTGCATGGAAATGGCTGTTGCAGAATTAATGCATACAACCGAACCATATACTTGTGCGGCCCTTAGGCCACCGATGCGAAATGAGGCCAAGTTTAGGCCTGAAGAAGACCTCTTTGACATGAGTAGAGCAAACCAAGTGTTCGACTCCCTACTAAAAAATGGTGTGATTAAACTGCCTGAAGGGCAGAAGTTGCCAGCGACCGAGGATATTCGGGGCCAATCATTCTGTAAGTGGCATAATCCGTATACTGATAGCATAACTAAGTGTCGGAGTTTTAAATATTCCATTCAGAATAGGATAAAAGATGGTCGTTTGAAGATTGCAAGTATGAAAGTGGACATTGATCCATTCCCTCAATTTGAGGTTTGTGCTTCAGGATTTATCCCAAATCCAGAGGATGGCTGCAACAATGGCCGAACAGATCAAGGTGGGGAACGTATTGAAATAAACGAGGCTGCAAGATGGCGGCCAAGCTTGATGGCGCCTGACACTCAACGCCGGGCGCCTCGCGAGGGCACAACGGCGGCTGCAGCTCCCCTGGGTGGCGGCCGAGGCCTTAGTGGCGACTGGAGCACCGAGGACGGCGGCCGAAGCTCCGAGAATGGCGGCTGGTGCTCACGAATGGCAGCAGGCGTCCAAGTGGTGGTTGAGCGCAAGCTGCGGCGGCTGGTGGCACTCCTGTGACAGCTGAGGGCTTGCAAGGGGCGCCCTAGGCACGAGCGGCGGCCGTTGACCTCGAAGAGCCGCGGCCGGGAAGCAGAGCACGACTGAGGTCGAACAGCGGCTGAAGCTTCTCCTCCAATGGCGGTTGAGAGCAAAGGTGGATGGCGGCCTGGAGTGACACTGCAGTGGCTCGAAGATCCTCGAGTGGCGGCTAACGATGGCAAAGCGACGGCGGCGGCTGGCAAATCTTTGAACGGCGGCTGGATAACTCGAGTGGCGGCCGGGCACGCGAATGGCGGCTGAGCTACGGTGCGAATGGCGGCCGAGGCAAAGCTTTGTGGCGGCCAAGGCGATGCTAGCGGCGGCTGAGGCCTTGGGCACGGCGGCTGGTCCGGTACGCTCCCTTGGCGGCTGGGCACCGAGGGAACAGCGGTCGAGTGTGGGCTGACGGCGGCCGGGCTAGCGCGAAGGCGGCTGAGACAATTCTGGTGGCTGGCAACGTCTGACAAGCCTCCGAGGAGCTTCCGGCGAGGCTGCCTGTGATAGCGATGACGAAAAAAGAGAGGAAATCTAAAAAAAAAAAGTGCAATTTTTGTCCTCTAGTGGAAATTGGTAAAGGACTTTAATGGGTCAGGCCACACGCATATTTTTCTTAGAAACCCTAATCAGACAAATTGAGCGAGGGGGCATCTGTTGTCCCAATAATTATCCAAGCCCACAAAGTTAAGACCCAATACACATCGGTCCAAATGTCAAGCCCAGTCCACATTTCAGCATGAACTATCTCAAAAAGAAAGGAGCGTCATCAGAGGGAGAAGATCGTGGTAACATGAAGAAGGGCGCAATCATAGGATGCCATTAAAGCCTAGATTGACGCTGTAGAATCCTTATAAATACTGGAGGCTACAGCCATTGCAGACACTTCAACTCTTCTCAAAAGAAGCCGCATTTTATTTTTATTTTACTTTCTATAGTATTTTCATTCTGCATTTCATTTCATTTATTGCTTTCTGTCTTTAATTCGTTTACAGCTTTCTTTAATTTCCTGTAATTTCCATTCTGCAATTCTTGTAACTCTTTCAACACTGTTTCAATCCAAATAGAGGTTTCATTCCTCAAAAATTCTACGGTTAACATTATTATTATTAAAAAAAAAAATGAACGAATTAATACTTGCTATGACTTTACCAATGCCCAGTAATTCCCTTTTCTGTAGGTTTCTTTTTTACCTCTTTTTCTTTTTTCACTCATTTCTTTTATCAAATTGAAATGTAATAGCACCAACAGCAGTTGGTTTGAATGGATTGGAGTTCTAATCACTTAAGTTAGATTTCGGTTTGAAGCTTGTGAATGCAAAACAATGTTTTGAGAGATGCACCCTTCATTAGCCATGTAGATTTTCAAGAAATTAGTATTGGATCCAATGTGTTCTATGGATATCCGTTCACCCCAAAAAAAAATGTAACGTAATAGTAAATTATACCACATATATTTTCCCAAATATCAGTGGAGGAAAATTTATTAATTATTACTATCCCCAGTATTCATTTTATATCATACTAGTTGGACTTCTGTGCGATGCACAGCGTAGAAGGGATGTACAACTGCTCATGGAGAAAGAAAAAATAATTATAGGTAAGAAAAAATAATTATAGTTCATATCTTTTTTTATGCATTTTGCCATATTTCGCTAGCTCCTTGTGCCACTTCTACATGAAGAGATCCAACACAAAAGTAATGCCAAGGATGCAACTACTACTGTTTCATTGAACAAAGAAAAAAGAAAAGCACATAAAGTTTTAATCATATAAATATGTAGTTCAATTAAACAGAGATAATAAACTGAAAACACGCATGCTCAATTAAGTTTTCAACCACGAACCATCAATTGGTATATAAGAGAGTCGAAATATCAACTGAGGAACAAATTGGTACCTGCAAGAACATTTAATGGCAGTCAAACATCAGTTTTGAATCTAATCGTAACAAATGTACATGAACTAATTATACCCAAATGTAATTGGTTATTTACCTAATCTTAAATATGCATTAACGGCTAGGCTACTATCAAGAATGTGCTATATGGTAAAGCAACAAAAAAATTTACATTGATGAACACTTCGCCCAAAAAAAAGGAGGAAAAAAAGAAACCTTCAAATAAATGGTTAAACCTACCAAATGTCCAAATCACTTCGAAAATATTTGGCATTATAGTAACTAAGAAATCCAACCAAAGTCCTATCAACAGCAAACGACACACAAGAAAATCACACAACGGAAACCATTAACAAATACTCTAGGTCATGCACGAATAAATAAGTTGTACAAAGGCGAAAAAAACTGAACAAAATACCCTACCTCGTCTGATATTTCTTGTCCGCATTCGTGGATGCGGGAGCTCTTGTTGTCGGCGGCGGTGGCGGGCGTGAGCGATAAATAGAGGCAGAAACCAACACAAGTAATTATAAGTGCTTAGATTATAAGGAATTTACTCGATTAATTTCATCAGGTTGAAGACTTGAGGTTGATAATCCATATACGTTCAACACAAGCAATTATCACTCTATCAGCCACAAACCAACAATATTTTATTTTCAATTTGTTTTGATTTATATATAAAAGTGCTCAATGCAACAAACTATCAAAGCATCCATAAGCTAGCTAGGTTTAACAACTAAGATCCAATACTATCAAAGCTATAAATAGAAATTAAAAATATAACGTCACACTTTTAAACACCGGGCCTTTGAAGTGGCGCCTTGGAGACAAGGTCTCAAGCTCTATTACCCCAAACCACGACACCGAAATTTGAAATAGAATCAAAGAACAGATTGTCAGATACAACAATAGCATGGAATCCTCATTCATTGAAGCTAATCACAGAGCAAGAATCAAGTAATTCCAATTAAAAAAAAATTAGCAAGCACCTAGTACACCACATCAGCAGAGATAACAAACAAATCAGCACAAGGTGTAAAGACTGCAAAAGCAAGCGACGGGATTAGGGAAACAAATTAATGATCAAACGGTCCACAAGCCCGTGTCCTTGCAGGCCAAGTCGCGCAACGAACAGTGAAATTTTAAATGGTAAAAACAATGACAAGAACCTTAGCGAGGCCTCCGATTTCTTAGACCGCTTGGCCAAATCAGTCTGCCAAGAGAAGCAACAGAGGCAGCAACATAGACCCTCGTTACGCAAACTAATCGGTGAGAAGGCGGCGTGGAGCAAGGTAATTACCCCTTCCAGATAACCCATACACTCCATTTCAAGACAAAAAATTCGATCAATTGATCAAATAGTTATTTTAGAAATCCCAATTAGAAACAAAAAAAATAGATCAATTGATCAAATTGTTATTTTTTAGAAATCCTAATTAGTAATTATAACAAGAATTATTACTAATTAATTAATTAATTGATTACCTAGAATAAGCATACCATCAGGAAGTGTTCCGACCAAGTGAGAAAGAGACCGCTGACGATTCCAGGGGAGGGGAGAGGATCTCGAGAAGAAGCTCACTCCTGGCGAAGAGATACGTGTCAGTGAGGAACATCAAGTATCCATAGACAACAATCGAGATTCAGGAAGTGGTATGAGCGACCATAGGGTTTCATCGATGGTAGGAGGCAGAAAACAGAGGCTTGAAGCCTTGAACAAATCCAAGATCTCCCTCGGCAACCTGGGTAACAGGTTGAAATCTTAGAACTCGAATGGAGATTCTCAACCCTAGTTCATGGAATTGGAATGTGACCGACCCAGATTTTTACCATAACTTCCCAGAGAGCGGATGAGCGTTGGGGTGTCCCGGATAAAAGAGAGACTGGGATTAGTATACTGCAAAAAAAAAAAAAAAGACTGGACATGTTCCGTAAGAATTTCCACTGACCTTAGTAACAAAATTTTCCATAATTGTATTTCAAAGACGTTCTGGAAATTCATCATCCAGCATGCCATATACTAAGGTGAATTTTGCTTTGATGTGTATTAACACCAATACAAACCATAAATAAACCACCCCTCAAAAAATGAAATCATAATCATAAATGAAAAAACCACCCTTCCCAAGGCTATCATAAAAGAATCTATCACAGAATGAAATCTAATGAACAATCCCGATAATTACCAAGAGATACAAACTCTAAGCTATATTGGTTTGGTAAATCTAAACCATATATAAATCAAAGTAAAGAATCAAATCAAACTTTAACAAATCTAAACCATATATAAATCAAAACACCAACTTCAATGCTACTTCTGACCATGTTTCACTAAAAAAAAAAAAAACATTTGCAGGAAATCTTACCTGGGCTAATGGTTTAGACGGAATGAATTCGATCATGCCCTCATCATGTCCAGTTGCTAACACGGTGTAAGGTGTTAAATGCAAGTCAAAGTTCTCCAACTTGATCGATCTACTAATAGATAACCATTTGTAAGCAACAAACACATAGGCTCACATAAACACAGCATAGGGTGGCTACATTCTTGGAATTCTTTGTCACTTATACTACTTTATCCACATTTCTACATGTCAGGATTTCTTGTATTATCTCGAGTCTGTGGATAGAAAGAGAGAGAGAGAAGCACACTCTCTGGTTGGAATAAGAAGACAAACAAATAACAACTATAGAAGCATAAAAATGCCACAAACAGGGATGTGGAGGCCTTGCGCGCATTGCGAATCTACAATCACAAATGAATGATCAAAGTTATAATTAATAGACATACAACATATAACCATTCAGATCTACTAAACAAGGAAAACAAATAAGGACTCTTTTGATATCATTTTACTCACTAATTTTTCGAGAAGTTGAGCCAGACAGTTATATCTACATATTACTCAGGAAAAATAAATTAAACCTGAAAACATTTCTCATGCTATATGAGATAGGTATGTCTACATTTTTATATGAGATAGGTATGTCTGCATTTTATTCACAAAATAAAAGTAAAGAAAATTGGCAGACTGTTGGTAAGTTAGTAGTGAACGCAAAGGGAAACCAGGTGAAACAAAAGCTACCTAAAGAAATAATTTAGGTTGATTTGAACAAGATCATAGAGTGCCCAGAACATTGAAGCAATACCTTTTGTTTATACACACATCAACATCACAAGATTAAGCATAAATTTCTCGGCCCAGCCAAACAACGTAGAATAGAAAGATAGCCTCTAATCCAAAATTTTTATTTGCATCAGCAGCTTCAACGAACCTGGCCTACAAACACAGATGAACCATAAAAGACAATTTCTTTAAGAAAGAAAAACTAAAAGCATAATAAAGAATTTGTCCACTCTACATCCCTATCAACAAATACAAAGTCACAAGCCGGAAAGAAATATACTTGAGCCGGATTGAGAAGAGCAGTTGTAGATGCTACAGCAAAATAATTGAGTTGCCATTTGATCAAACAAATACAATGCATAAATTCACGAAGATTTAGGTTCAAAACCGACGCAAAGGCAAGATAGACACGGGCAGTTCAAATAAAATCACACACCAAGACATGCCAAAAAAATTAACAAGAACTTTGATTGAAGTCCAAAGCCTCTACTGATGTTATCTAGTAGTACTTTGTTTGACATTTGTCGTTATTTACTTACTCCCTCCGTCCCAGGCAAGATGTCTGGTTTGACTTTTTGGCACTGTTCATTGTTTAACTTTGACTCAATATTATTCTAAGTATATTTTTGAGAAAAAATAATCGAGTTGGATCTTGTTAGAATCTTATAATCATGTAGTTTTATAATATATATTTTACATAATTTTTTGTTGTATATATTTTGAGATATTAATGATTGAAAAAGTGCATTGGATTGTGTGCAGAAATGAAACAAGACATCTTAAATGGGACAGAGGGAATATTTCTTATAGTAGAATTGAATTTTAATAATTTAATTCTCAGACTATTTTCCATATGCCCCAAGTAAAAATTAGTAGTAATTTTTCATTCTTTTTTATTTGCAATTCGCATATGTTATCAGAATTTTTTTAAGATCTTACAATATTCTGGCTTCATTGCACTCAATGACTCCTATACACAGACAATGATCAACACCAATCCTTGATCACATCCAGCTATATATCATATAAAAACCAAGGAAATCCATATAATATGTCAATTGTTGTCAAAAACATTATATATTTCACGCTCTACTCATATATATACAAGAGTTATTTTTCACGTAGATTAAAATCTACATATATTCAAGAATCATCATTAACCCACAACAAAACCAGCTAGTTTCGTTACAAAACCGACCTCAATATTAAAGACGAAAAATAAAAAATCAAGAATTTCGCTTTATAGAAGACGCCCTACATCTGCGGATGTAACATCAATGAAACACCAAATCAAAATTCACACGGGGAGAAAAATGGTATTATTTCTTGTTTGTACAGAAAAATGGTATTATTTCAATAGCAAACTTATGTAATAATCATACAGGAAATGCGACCTGAAAACGTCTCAGGCTATCTGAATACAGGAAGAAATATGTTAATGTAACAAATCCTTGCAATCATCATAGACACATTTTGTTCCAAGAAGTTACCTGTTTGAAGAAATCTTCAAAACCCGTTTCTCCTGAACTTGGTTGTCTCTCCATGCCCGTGCCACCCGCGCCCATTTCAATATCGCCATTTCTATTACCTTGATCCTGTGAGGCCACAAAGGAATCCTGCAAATAAAATGCACCATTAAAGTAAAAGATAAATAAGGTCATGATAAATCTATGTATAACAATATGCAGCAAACACAATATGGAAAGCTGGAATGACTTAGACTTCATAATATATTATGGGGATGTTTGAGGAGATTCGGGCTCTGAACCACAAATGGAAGAAAATGAAATGGTATCCTCTTTGGGTATGGCAACAAAGTTCAGAGGAGCAGTTGTGAGTCTTCTTGTTTTCTTGAAATAACCATTTTGGTTGCCAGAGTAAGATCGTGGTGTGAGGAGCTCCGAATTTGAACTGCCAACTGAGTTCCGGCGTGGTGAGGGGGTCGCCGACCCATTCCCATAGGTGCGGTACCCATTTCCATTCTTAAAGCTGCTGCTTCTCTGCGGGCTTTGCTTAGACCCATAGATGGATTCTTTCTCAGCGAGGAGCATAAATTCAGGAAATGGAACCATCATCAGCGTATCCTACATAAATATGACTGAGCCTACCGAGGGATAAAGATATGAACCTGATAGAGTTGGATGGCCAATGAGACCAGAGAAAATGAGAGAGGTGCAAAGGGTAACATGGACAGCAAAAGCTTCACTGAGGAGGTGACAGAGAGGTCAACTTTCATTCAGTTACGAAAAAAGCATCTTGCTGTTGCTGCAATGGTAAGATGTACCCTGTTTTTAAGTCCACCCAATTGTTTTTACTATTTTCCTAATTCTAGTCCCACACAATCAGTTACGAAAAAAACATCTTGCGTAGTAGTTGATAATTACATCACCAAAACCAGCATTCGGAAATGCAATGACAAATGTTGCAGCCAAAAACAGCGTTTTAGTATATACAACTGCACATGGATAAACCCTACCTTAATGCATATTCAGCTGGATCAGGTAGGGTTTATCCAACTGCCCATGGAAACCGACGCTGACCAGAATACGCATTCGCACAGTTTTTTGTGAAGCAATCAAAATTATTTGTAGTCCACATTTTTTTTGCCGACCTGAATAAGGACTTTTTCTCCGTAGTTCTGCTTCACTGCAGACATAAACTCATCGAAGAGCTCATAGTACTCCTGTTTATAAACATATATTAAGAACCAGCATTCACGCATGCCAGGATATCATGAGAAGTAAAAAAACTGCATACCTGCCCCGTAGCACTTCTCCTTCGAAGCCCAATATAAAACTCGTCATTTAACAGCTGCTCGTTGTTTGTTCCCACATCAATGGTCACTGGTAAGCACTGCAATGAAATAAAAATTATTAACAAAGTGAACAAACTTAAATTCAGAAAAAATAAATTGGACTTGTGGCCCAACATTTCACAATTTGGAATCGAGGCTTTCAGAAACAATAAAATCGAGTGTTTTTAGACACTTACAGCAGAGGGACGGATGCCGGCAAGAGCTGAATATAGCGAAAGTTTCCCAACAGGTATTCCTATTCCCTGGTGACATTACAAGTTTGAGACTTGAGAGACAGGCAAGACAGTGTCTCAATGTATGATGAAACTAATCAACGAAAGGAAATTATACGATTACCTGACGGCCAAGATCACCAAGCCCCAATATCCTCTCACCATCCGTCACACAAACGACTTGAATCTTCTTCCCAGGCCAATTCATCAGCACCTGCCGAATTCTTCCCCTAGAATTACAACACTGGTAATCAACTTAAATTAACAAAAAAACAGGCTAGCAGTAAATTCATTGGGGGATGAAATAAATAATTCTCTTTCAGGCTGATGAAGAGACCCTGAGGTTGCCGGAAGATGCTCCCATATTTTTGGCATGTTTCACCCACAGTTGGAGTGTAGACAACCGGGAGGAGCTCCTCTACATTGTTGATGAGAAGCTTGTAGAACAGGCTTTCGTTCCTCTCCTGAAAATGATAACACATAAAAATAAAATAGAACACATAAGCTTGCCACTCAAAATAGTGTCAAAATTTTGCACTCGACTTAGTATGGTGAAATTATTTCATGGTAGATCACAGTGTATGCAAGTACCTGAGGATCCATCACAGCCATGTACAATTGCAGGGGCACTTGATACTGGTAAATACTATGCTTCATTATTTTAACCTATGTAAAATAAAAAAACAAACACAAGGTTAATACCACAAGGATTATCAGAGCAAAACATTAATCTAATGAGTTGACTGTGATAACCTGGATGCCTTGGCTGATAACCGCTGGTGGAAGAAGACCGCGCAAAAAATGTGCATCCCTCTCCTTTTCTGTGAAGGCAAGGCCCTTATTGTAGTGAGGGTCGCGCAACAGTGGATATCCGCTATAAATTGAATGGTAGAGTTTAAGTTAAAGCATCACGAATATGTGAATTGGTCAAGCAATTTGATTGCAAATGTATTTTTTGGATTAGTTCAATACAATACAAATTACTAATTTATGATCTAAACTTTCTAATGATCAAACTTGAGCAGTTCCTACAAACTTCTAAATTTATTTAGCTATAGTTAGAAGCAAGTATAGTCTAACACAAGCTCAAACTTGGAACTTATGTTCTCAACTTGCCCTTGAGCTCGAGCTCGAATTTGAAAATTTTACATTTAAGTGAACCTAGCGAGAATTTTAGTACTCGAACTCCCCATATCTTGCCAAAGACCAAATTCTCAAATTAGTAATTCATTAACTTCATCAAAACCTCCGAATGAAAGAGTTAAAACTTGCAAGGACTTTCCCTCCTAGTTATCTTCATCAGCTTTCAGTGACTTTTTTCTTTCTTTCTTATTTATTTATTTATTTTCCATTAACAACATTAGACTTTGCACACCACATAAAAGGATCTGGGATTTGGCGTCTTCATCTAATTAGGTTGATAAATCTTTTCAGCAAAGTTTGTCCGCAGAAAGGAATTTTCAACAAACCATGCCAATTGACGATTTTATTAACGACCAACCGTAAAAACTAATTGAGCCTAGGCAAGTTCTCATCATTGACGAGGCTTCACATTTATATCCTAGTTAAAAGAAATACACACAAGAATTCTCCATAAAAGATTCAAGATTCTTCTATTTCATAGAATCAGCTCCAACAGAATTTAAAGGAATGAGTTCATTTAAAACTCTACCTTCACCAGGCAAGGGCGGATGGCTGAGGACGAAAGGTTAGCTTCCTTTTGAAACCTATCTTCAAAACCTGTACAGAAAGCAATAGGTGATAAAATAACAATAGCAGCAGAGTATCAAAAGTCTTATGAATCCATAAGCTAGGTTAGTCATTTATGTGAAATTAACAGAAAAATTACTGATCCAGTCTGTGTCATACATTTAAGAGAAGTGAACATGTTACCTGCCATAGAAGCACTTCCACCACAAAGTACAGTATTTTCCAGTAGCTGTCGTTGATTCTAAGATGACACGGTCGCAACACAACGAACAAGTTGTTGCCTCTAGACCCAAAATAGATTGTTGAAATAAGGCCTCGCCAATTGTATACCTCTCTCTTACAATTTTTAGCACCTGAATAAGATTTCAGCAAATTTCATTAATGCAAAGATTGGAGTTCAGGAAGTGTATAGGCGGTGAACAAAAGTACTCCAAATGCAGTACAATTGAAATACAAAAGTAGGAAAAACACAGTTAGGTAAAGAAGGCCACATTTCAGTAACACGACCATTTATATGTTGCTAACAAAGCCAATACGCATCAACTAACCAACCTCCACAACATTATATTCAAACAGTTAATGACGACAGCACCTAGCAACTTTTAACCTCAGTGAAGAAATTCATACAAGAAAGCGCTCTAATTTAAAAAGCACACAAGAAGTGGTAGCACACGATTTCTTTAAGCATGTCACCACATTCATCTGGCTTCCACTAATACTACATTTTCCAGGTACAAATGGGACTTTTGGTTTGAAAGTCTGGGGAAATCATAGGATAATATGTTTAATGTTCAATAATTTGCCATTGGTTTAGTTGATTTTTCACTCTAAAGGCCAATGTAGCAAATCAGAATTCAAATTATTGAACTGATTACCAATTTGAACCAAACTTAGCCTTTCAATATCATCTCTTAACATAAAATTGTTCCAAAAACATCTAGCAAGTAGCAACAATCGGAATCAATCAATTAGATAAGAAACTTTAAACTTGAATGAAAAATTGAGTTCCGTCATTTAAGAGTAAAATATCATAAAAATCATAGTGCACTATCATGTAGAGTATATATATATATATATATATATATATATACCTGTGTATCAAGCAGAGTGTATTCCTCCTCGGGGCATTCATGCAAAATTTTCTCATATGCAATCTCATCCTCAGCACAACATGAATATTGCTCCTTCAATCTTTCAATATCTGATACACTAATGTTCACCAGGGGATTGGATTTCTGGAGCTCTTGAGCAAACAAATTTGTCAAATCCAAGCCCCCTATTTCAAATCTTCTAGAGGATATGTGCTGAACAGCACCTTCAATTACTGATGCAATGTCTGAAAACATAGATAATCTTTTTTTAAAAAAAAAAAAGAAAAGAAGAAAAAAAGCATAACAAATTTTAAGTTTTGATTTAATGAGATTTCATAGCATGGATATCAAAAATATTATAAAATAGTAAAAATAAGACAAATCACATAATTAAGTAATGATTAGAATTAATAAGATCCAATACACCATGATACCGAAACATTAGGATTGTCCTTTGATCCCCGGCAGCTTTCCTTGACTCTACCATGCTTTCCCTCTTGGGAGAGGATCTTGCCACCGGTGGCGGAGCCAGAAATATAACTCAAGCAATAAGATCCTATATTACCTTCGACCACAAATAGCATGAAATGTTGGAAATGACTTCCTACTCACCATAAGATCTATTTCAAACTTCTCTTCTTTGTGATTTTCCAAATCAGACACCATTGAGTTCCTAAATTCCAGAAACATCATCAAACGAATTGACAAGACCCAATAAAAATTAAATAAAAGAAAAGTACAAATCCTCCCAACTTCAGCCACGATTTCAGGGCCTGATTTCAGCCTACATTGACGATTTTCGAGTCTCGATTTCAGTGGCGATTCACAACGCCCAAAATCAACACCCCAAATTCAAAGAATGTGCAGTCCTTGTACTGGAATAATTTCAATGTAAGAATAAGATCAGTCAATGGTCGAAAAGTGAGAGTTTCTAGCTGATGGGAGGTGCTGTAGATATGGTTAAACTGTCATGCTATAAACATTTGCTTCAAGCTATTGAGTAAACTGGGCCTGAAGTGTTCTGCATCAAGCAAGTAATGCTATCAGGCTTACCGGTCACTCAATGCTTACACAACTCAGTTAACTTTCATTCTTAATAAAGGCCTGTATCAGGTGTGAAAAGGAGTTAAATACCTGGCCAGCTGGAACAGAGGCATTCCAGTTAGCTTAACAGCCTCAACATATTCGTAAAACTCAAATTTTGAGCTCCTTGTGTTTCCATCCTCATTCCATGACCAAATTTACGCTTCATACAAATAACTTCTGAAGTGTAAAGGCCATGGGCACCGATGTATAGTCCTAAGAAATGAACATAGTTACCATAAAAATACTGACATAGCATGAAAAGACATATAAGTACGTGATAGGGCTGCAGCACAGAGGAAATATATACTTCCAGGTACCATTACGATATTAGTTAAAAAAATAAAACTAATCACCAGTAAGAGGATCTGAAGATGATGGAACATCAATTCGGTTGAATGTTGTTGAACCAGAAAGGGGTTGACGATTTCGAGCTTGAGTCAATGTAAGATTTATTAATTCACCAACATCTTTAAGAACCTATATACTTGAAATTAAAGTTATTTTCTGAATAGACAAAATCAGGAAACAACATTAATGTTTTTTTCTGGGAAAAAGAAAAGGATGACTATTCCAATTCGCAAGGAAAACACCAACCTTTGATGTGGATATACAGGGTCACGAAATTTACAGTAACATGGGGGAAATTCAAAAACAAGTTCAATTAACAATCAATTATGTACTGTTATTACACTCAAATTCTAAAGCAAAAATCAAGTGCTACCAATTAACCAACTGATTGAAAAAACAAAAGAAATATACCAGAAGTAGAATGGCAGGCGCTTCCTCGATCGAGCCCCTGCGAAATTCGCCTCACCACCACGAACGATCCTCCACCTCTATTGTCCATTCTCCGACCCCCGATTCTGTCTTCCACAGAGATTCCGAAGGAGGCACGCGCAGACAGTGGCGCGACGGAGAGGATGCGAGCGGGTAGAGAAGTAGCAGAGGTAATGGAGGAGAGGGGACAACGACGGGTTCGGCATGGAGATGGGCGGCGGGCGTCACTCGTGGTTCGGCGCGGCAAAATCGCTAGGGTTCGTTGGGCATTGACTTCGTGAGGCCCGATCCACAAGTTAGGGCACTCAATTTCGTGGTTTGCTGAAGTAGGTGAGGCGACTTCGTGAGGCCGGAAGTCGGTGGGTGAAGGAGACGACGACGGATTCGAGAAGAAGTAGAGAGCTTGGGAACGATCGAAACGACGGCGGAGGAAGATAAGTGAGTTATATTTGTTCACTAAACACTCATTATTAAGAATGTAAGTGTACACGGCGGCCCAGGCGGCGAACCCTATGGAACAATCGAGCGGCGGCGACTGAAGAAGCTAGGAAGCGGCGGCGGCGCTCGCCTGCGAATGGACGAGCGCACGGAGTCCTGCGAATCGAGCGGATTGTGGAAATATTTTTTGATGTCGAAGACGAATGCCGAGCGGAGGAAGAAAATTGAATAAAACGGGTTGAACCCGACCCATGATTAGAAATGGAGCAAATGAATCGGACTGAATCGGACGGACAGGAATTCAATTAGGAGGCTCATCCAACGGCCAGAATTAAGATTCAGCATGGGGGATTGGGAGCTCTCCCTCTTATAAGATATAATAGATATACACACACGTATATGTGGAACAAATAGGTACATAAAAAATTTCGCAATATAGCTGGGATTGGAGTTGGGCAAAGAATTTATCTGACAAATTAGTCGGAGTTGTGAATTGAAGTTGGGAGTTGTGTAATTATTAGTAGGTGGGTATTAATAGGGACAGAAGTTTTAAATTTTATATAAAGTATTTGTTAATTAGAAATAAATATAACTTCTGAAAGAGTTATAAAATTCCTACATTCGTATTGGTATGTTTTTTACATTTATTTAGGTGCTATAATTCACACACAAATTTTCACCTTAAAGTTTTATCATAGTTATACAAATTAAAATATAGTCAAGTGGGACCTTTTTAGATTCGTCTTATCGTGTAGTTTTTAAATATCAAACTTTTAGAATTTCTATTTGCACCAAACTTGAGTTATTGATAGTTTAAAATGTGTATTGAACTACGTGAAAAGTGAATCTGTAATAAATATTTAATTTCAATACTGAGGAAGTATATTAAATTAGAGAAGAGCTTCTGAAAGTTACAAGCGGTAACTTCTATTTACAGAGCTCGCGTTAGAAGCTCAAGCTTTTAAAAGCTTTTTCATTTTGGTAGAACTTATAAAAAAGTCTAAAGCTCTTAAAAGATGCCAAAAGAATTTAAACCCCTAGTGGCCAAGTCTTTTAGCTGCTAACCTTTGGGTTGAGGGTTCAACCTTTATTGACCTTTGTTTCTTCGTATCCATCATAGAGAACTATAAAGCTAAGTGTGCTTGTCTTGGAATATTTCTATGATGGGTAACCTCCTCCCAAGGACATGTATGTATGAGTGAGACTAAATCGTACAAGAAAGAGTTTATGTTGGTTTGTAAGATAAACCTTCACATTCGAGCCGATAACATCTAGAGTAACATCATATCTTTACATTGGGCCTAATAAAACTAAAAATAATAATAATTCATTTTTCACTTAGTTAATTTTAGTGATTTTAATATTTAATTAATTAAAGCTTATTTAAAAAATTGTATACATTAATTCATTGAGTGGTATATGAATCACATATTACAACATTGAATTAGATGAAAAATAATTTTCTAATCATTGTAATTGATGTTGCTGAATTAAAAAGATGGTCAAATATAATTTTGAAGTGAGATAAATTATCTCAATTTGGAGATGAAAACTTATAAAAATGATCAAGCTCCACATCCAACCTCCTACTCTTTCCAATCTTCATTTGAAACTTGTGTCGTATGGGTTCCACGCACTTTTCCCAACACTTGTTTGTCAATTGTCACAACAAAAATTGTGTTTATTTAAAAGTAGAGTCATTAAATATAATTAGTTAATCACTAAATTTAATTAAGAGAGAATGAGAATTAATTAGAATATTTAAAATATTAATAATAATAATAATAATAATAATAATAATAATAATAATAATAATAATAATAATAATAATAATAATAATAAAAGATTCAGTCATATAATAATTTATAAATCTTTGGTATAATGTAAAATTATAAAATACTATACTTCTAGAAAAAGTGGGGATTTGATAGCTACAATTGTAGTAGCTAACCTCTTTAGACAGAATTTTACCAAAATTTTCAGTCGTATAGTACTTATTAAGTTGTGTATAGTTATCAAATACGTGCATTAGATTCAGTACTTTAGATTCATATAAATTTTAATAAAATCTCAATTCAATCGTTTAATAATTTAATTATTTAGATTTTAGATTTTAAACTTTATTTTTATCAAGTGGAAAATTTTTAAACTATGTTTAACTTATATATGTGATTGGTGAAAGTACCGATAAATAATATATTTGGAAGAAAAGAAAAGCAGTGAGGGACAAAATTGGGTGGAAACATAAAAGTCCTTAGCGGTTGGGAATTTATTGGAAAAAAAAAAAACACTATTGGTCCCATAAATTTTTCAAATTTCGATTCCAGTCCCATATTAATTTGATTAACACAATCAGTCCATTGTTTATGCTAATTTTTGCATAATTCACCCCAAACCCCCTTAATGATGCTTTTTTGCTGATGTGGCGCATGATTATGCACACTAATCATGTTGCCACGTCAGCATAATCATACGCCACGTCAGCAAAACAGCGTCATTAAGGAGGTTTGGGGCGGATTATGCAAAAATTAGCATAAATAATGGACTGATTGTATTAATCAAATTAATATGAGATTGAAATCGAAATTTTAGAAATTTATGGGACCAATGGGGTTTTTTTCTGGAATTTATTAGAAAATGATAAAACTATAGGAATAAAAACTGGATTTTTGATTAATGAAAGAACAAAAGGGATGATACGCTGTTCCTTAGCATTTTTTTGTTTTTTTTTTTTAAAAAAAAAAATTCACGAGTTTATGTTTCAAGAAGCATTTCGAGCGAATTGGGGAAATCAATGTTACTTCTCATGTGTTTTATTTAGCTTTTTCTTGAGTTTGTTGTTAATAATTACTATATGTTGTATTTTTTTGGTGGGCTTCATTATATGTTAATAATACAATAATAGTATAATGCAAATTTAATGGACAAGAATAATTGCATGAATAAAGTGGCCCAAGTCTGCATATTCTGCGGAATGCGGAACAGGATTCAGCATGCAAGTGTATATATATGTGGTTACATTGTTTGAGAATGAACGGATCCGATCATTTCTAAATAACCCGATACTGGTGTATGCATACGATCGAACAGAATAACTAATCTGAAATGGAATGAATAGGAACTGGTAGATATTTAATTACAAGAATATATAACTGGGTAGAATGATCAAATGTACTTAATGGTGAAGGATTAAGAACCCAAAAACACCGAATATGAATGAATTGCACAACTCGAAATTACCCAGAGATTGAGAGTGATGAACCTTTCTATGAATTCTGACGTGAAGAAACTCGGTTTTGATTGAAAAAATAAGTAACCCTTGTAGTAATCTCCAGGATGATGATTCTTATTAAACTCAAGAGAAATAAGAAACAGAGAAATTGCATTGATGAAGATTGAATCACCGTTCAATCAATGTAAGTGTTTCTCTAAACTTACCAATCCTAGACACAAAAGTGTAATTACAAAGAAAATACAAGTAAGAAAAAGAAAAGGATTCTAATGTTATAATCCTCAATATATTGTTGGAAATGATTCCTTCATGTAAATCTTGGAATTGTTGGGGAAGAAATGTGAATAGTATTAGTATCCATCACTCTTCTTTTTTTTTTTCTTTTTTTTTTTTGCAAAGCCGCAACGCCAGATAAGGAACCATCACTCATTTTTAAAAGAAAGCAAATGTGTTCAACAGAAATTTAATAATAATTGTGGACAATTGAGGCACAAAGTAGCACCCAAAGGAAAAAAATTGGTGCCCGAGAGCTTGACAACGCCTCATGCAAAGCTGGACTTCTCTTCGAGGTGATGTTTCAAGGAGGCTTGGGCGCTCCCCAACGCGTGTTCTCCATTTTAGGCGCTCCACACCTTAATTAGTAGCGCCTCTTGCAGAGAGTTTGTTTTTGAAATGGATTTTCGAGGGGCTCTGGGCGGCGCGCTCCAAGGTCCAGTTCTTGATTTCCGGTGCTCGATCCAAGGTGCCAGTTCTTGATTTCTGGTGCTCGATCTAAAGCCAAGTAGAGCCATCTCTGGCCTGTTGTTTCTGTTGACAATTGCTTCTCCTATTGGATTTGTTCCTCTACTCGGAGCCAATTTTCCTTGACTATCTCTATCAAACACATCTTGATATATCCTCATGGTGGATACACCATATACTTTAGCAATGAGTTTGTATATATTGTAACGTCCCAGTCACACTTGTTGATATTGATCGCTTTGGGCCAACTCCCTTCACGACTTCAAAATGCGTGAGGTTTCCACACAGTACCCATATAAGGCATGCTTCATTCTCAACACACACCACGACACGCGTCCGCAACAAATTGCTAGTTTTTTTGGTAAAGATTTTAATACGTAAATTGTATGTGTAAACACGTGAAATTTATTCGCCACTAAAAATGCAACACGTGCAAGTTTAAATATTAATTTAATTATTTTCTAGGCATTTTAAATAAATTAAATGCTTGAAATAATTATTAATATTTATTGCTATTTGGATCAACAAGCCAAATGGGTCTATGATTGGGTCAATGTGGACAAGTCCAAATGCAAGACCCACAAGCTCCATGGCTCAATAATGGATGCTCGAAGTAGGCCATCCCATGAAAATTAATTGATGTGGATAAATCCAAATGAAAGACCCACAAGCCTATGGTCCAATGGACACTTGAAGCAGACCGGTCCAGGGAAATCAATTAATGTGAACAAGCCCAGATGAAAGGCACACATGCTCAATGACCCAATAGAAACATGGATCGGACCAGCCCATCGTTTGGCCCATCATCCACAATCCCTAGGGTTTGTCTCTATAAATAGAGGCACCCTGTCACACATTAAGGATACGTCTTCATACCCTACTCACCCTCAAGGCTCGAACACTTGAGATCTACAGCAACAAAACGCTGTAGAAATTCCAAGAAGCCAAAGAAGAAGCACAGAAGCATCTCGACGTCTTCAAGATTGGAGGAACCAAAGGAGTAACAGAAGTCGAACGCAAATCGTTTGATCTTCACATATTTCTTTTAAATTCATTCAAATTCTCTGTAATTTGTAGACATTTCTTGTGAAATTAATAAAATTATTTTGCAGTTCCTGTCTATGCATTTTTGCAAATAAAGATTTTGGCACGCCCAGTGGGATACTTCTGCCTTTCATCTCCTCCAAACGTCGCCAGCAAAATTCAATGGCTTCAAGGACCACAAGGAGAACCTCCAAGAGCAATTCTTCGACATCCGGTGCCGCCACACCAAACATCACCACAAGGAATATGAAGAAGGCTATGGAGATTGCGGAGGCTGCACGTGGAAAGGAAGTCGATGTGGATATGCCGTCGTTAGAAAAGAGAAACGACCATGCATCGGGATCCCCCACACCGTCGTCAAGCCCGCGAGGAGATCAAGAAGAGACATCCTGTAACACCCCGGTTTTTGGTCACCCAGGTCGGGATGTCACCGCCACATCTCCCTAGTAAGACACGGTTTCTCCGAGCTTACTAAAGAGATGCAAGGCTAGGTATTGCAGTATTTAAAACATTTAAAGCATTCAAAATAGCCCATACAATATAATTCGAAAATAATAATAGCATAGCGCAGCGGAAATATTTAGCTTAGTACAGTATCACAGCGGAAAATATATGTAATACCCGAGAATTTTCCAACATAACATAAAACAATAATTAAATAAATAAATAATAAATAAAACTAAATACTATAAATAAATAAACAAATCCAGCAAATAAAAGAAATAAATAAAGATAAGGAAATGAGAAATGAGATTTTTACTTAAAAAGGAATTAAAGGAATTTAATTCAATAAAAGGATGGATAAATGGTACACCAAAACCCGACACTAATGAACTCGAGTATTCGAGTCCAAAACATCCAACTAGACTAAGAATAAAATTAGAGAGAAAGTATGAACCCGAATATACCCCGGAAATCGGAATTCGGGAGCATAGAGGGATAGAAACCCGAAAGAGAGGCGGAAAAGCACGACGGATCGCACGACCCGCCCGGACCGAAGTCCAGGCGAAGACGGCGCGGTGGCCGCGCGCCCAATGGGGAAAACCGCGCCACGACCGCGCCACATGACAGATTTGGTTGTTGCGTGAATCTCTCACCCGAACGCGGATTTTTCGACTTTCGGTTGAACATCTCTCGACTCCAGACCTTTAGGTCGGTTGTGGACGCCCTAGGGATTGAGAATTCTATAAATAAGCCCCTTGGGAGCCCCGAACAAGTTTACAAAACCCTAAAACATTCTATACGTTCGAAACCCTAAATCCGGAGTCGTCGGAGGCACGAAACCAAGACGAACGCTGTTGGACGAGTTTCTCTACAGATCTCCATAGTCGTGGTAAGTCTCGGTCCAATCTTTATTCAATAAACGATTCGAAAACGAATCCTAATCATCTCCTTTTTCTTTCTACACCCTCGTATCGAATCTAGATCGTAGAACCCGACGAACGGAGAGGAGAAACGGTGATCTGGAAGCCACGCCTCCGAATTGGACATTCCCGACGTTCATAGACACTGTAAGTTAACCTTACATGGTTTTGGGAGATTTTAAAACATTCGAACCCTAAAAGATTTGACAAGAATCATAAACCTGTCCACTTTTGTTTTCCTACCGACGCAACAGAATTGTTGAATTTTTCCAACCTTTAAAATGAACTCAAACGGAAAAACTTAAAAGACGAAAAACGTTCCTAAGACTTAGACCTAGCTACTGTAAAAATTTGAGAATTTTTGGAGTTGATTTGATATGTTAAAACCTGTCGAAACCGAACTGTTTGAACCTAGTTCTTGAAATCTTGGACAGAACTTAGGAATGATCTTGATCACGTTTTTGAGATAGGATCTAGGCTGTTTTAGATCTTTGGCCGAACATGAAAGTTGTAGATAAATGTCTTAAGATGATCCCTGTCAAATTTCATTAAATTTGGAGTTGAATTGATGTGGTAGAAATTGAAATCTTTGACCTGTGATGTATTAAACTCGGACAGATTTCTTCTTATGCGAAAATTGGCGTTTTTGACCTACTTAGGTATCTCGGATTGAAAAAGTTAAAACACGAAAGTTGTAGATTTTGATGTTTCCGAGTCAGATATGAAATTTTGGAATTTTTGGAATTAAATCTGATTTTAGACGAATTTTGGAGTAAACTGTGATTTACCGAACGAAATCTTGAAATCTTGTTGAAACATGGAATTAACCTTTAGGGTTGAAACGAATTGAAATATTATTTCTAAATTAATACATTGGAAGGCAGATTTTAAAAACTAAATCCCCTTACAAACTTGAAAAATTAAAATTAGGGGTGAGTGCTCTGCAGGGTGCCCCCTAACGATTCACTTCGTGCCGTAATGGACGATGGTGACCCCGCGCGCTATACTTGAAATGTGATATTGCCAAAACGGCGAAACTTAGAGCCTACACTCTCGTGAATATCCGTATGGGTTTCCCGAGGCTCCGGAGTGGTACTGGGTATGGCTGATACGGCTGCGGCCGCCGGGCTACCGGCTAAACTTGTTGACATCGAGATTTCTATCGTGAAACTTGAAATACCAAATCGGGAATGTAACGGGGATTCTAAATTAAATTAAACTAGATTAAATTATATTGTTGTCCAATTAAATTATTTAAATGCTTTATTTAAAAGTATGGCTTTTATGATTAAACCATGTGATATGTGTTATTAAATAGAGCCTGAGATAGATTGTGCTATATGATATGGATTATATGAAATCAAATATTATGTTATTATCATGCTTTTGTTAAATTATTAAAGTTATGGCTTTTAAACCCTACGATCATGCATGTGTTAACTTACTCAGCAATTTTGCTGATCAAAACCATTTTTATTCCTTTCTTTACAGAATATGTGGAATGAGCATGTGTGAGCACGAATCATGCATGGGATTTTGGGAACATTTATTTTGCTTTTAAATTTCGTACGTAGACTACATTATGAACGGGCCTGTTTAACCCGTGTTTTGGCCATGTCGGCCCTTTTTATATTTTCCGCTGCGATACTGTACTAAACTAAATATTTCAGCTGCGCTTTGCTATTATTAATTTTGAATTATATTGTATGGGCTATTTTGAATGCTTTAAATGTTTTAAACACTGCAATACCTAGCCTTGCATCTCTTTAGTAAGCTCGGAGAAACCGTGTCTTACTAGGGAGATGTGGCGGTGACATCCCGACCTGGGTTACCAAAAACCGGGGTGTTACAAGTTGGTATCAGAGCTCGGCTATTTTTAAACTATTATTTTTAAACCATTACTATTTTTAAACTATTATTTAAATCATTATTATTTTTAAACTATTATTTTAAAACCATTATTATTTTTAAACTATTATTAATATTTTGACTATTATTTTAAATTTTAAATTTTTATTTCCATGGAGAAATTTTATTTTACAACCCATGGGAAAAATATATATGGTGTATTAAATTATTATTGGGGGGGGGGGGGGAGTATCATTTGCATATGCATGTTGCATCTCTGCTATGAACTTAGAATCTTTGCGAAACTTGAACTTAGAATCTTTGCGAAACTTGAACTTAGCATCTTGGCGAAACTTGAACTTAGAATCTTGGAAACTCGAACTTAGAATCTGGGCGAATTGAACTTAGAATCTTGGCGAATATTAACCTAGATCTCTTGCTTGCACTAGATGGCTAGTCAAGACATGATGCAGTTGTTGGTCAGGATGATGAGTGTTCATCTCGATTCCCACCAGACCCTAGAGCAGATGAAGTACCGTATGGCTCAATTGGAGGCCAATTTACATCACATGGGCAACTTGAGAGAGGCGGATCATCACCGCATAAACCAACTCGAACGCCAAGTCCAAACCCTCACTACACAAAACTTAATACTAAAGGAATACATCGATGCCCACGGGCAAGACTTAAACACTATCTTTGACGACCTACTACCGCCGAGTTCGGAGGAGGAAGATCCGGAGGAAGATCCTGCTACCCCGCCGAGAGACGTCATGAGGCACTAGAGATTCTACTGTTAGACATTGTTTTGCTAGGAAAATATTTCTACTTTTGTACTAAAATTTCTTTTGAGGAAATAAAATGCCGATTTATTTTTTTTAATCAAAACAAAACAAAACAAAATAAAATGAAACCCCAAAACAGACGATGCCTCTTAACTCGAGCAAAGCACCACGTGCTAAATTACTACACACATATACATTCATAGAAATTGCTTAGACCATATGCTAAATTCATCAGTCCTAAACTATCCTATTTGTACCAGAATGGCACCCAGAGGAAGAGGAAGGACTCAAACCGCTCCCCAAACCACCACTGAGATACCTACTGAGACACTACCAAACGTCACTGAACCGATTCAACCTGAAATGGAACAACCCCAAGGTGCGCAGGACGCCCCCGCACCGAACAATGTGGGCGATCGTCTTAGGACGATAGAGGAAGTGTTGATTGCGCTCGGAAACGCGCAAGTCAACCAGGGTCAAGCTGCGGCGGTACCTCCGCCCCAAGCTCGCCCTAACTACCTGGCGATGGTGAATCCCTACCAGCCGCCCCACTATGCTGGTGAGGAGGATCCAGCTAAACTGGAGGAATGGATCCGGACTTTTGACAAGCTGCTAGGAGCGGTCAAATGTCCGGAAGGAGAGGGTGTACATGTCGCTTCGTACTACTTGGGAGGCGAAGCTGATGACTGGTGGCAAGCAACGCAAGCCAAACTGACTGAAGATGACGAGCCTTACTCGTGGATGGAGATGATGGAACTACTCAGGGATCGATTCTATCCCTTGAGTACCAAAGCTGTCATGTACGAGGAATTCCTGTCACTGAAGCAAGGAAGCCAAATGGGGCAAGAATACTACACCCGCTTTAAGGAGCTGGTGAGGTTCGCACCAAGGCTAGTGCCTACTGATGCGGAAAAGGCACAGAAGTTCGAGATGGGACTGAACCTGTCTGTGCGCGAGGTGATCGCGGGGGTACACTACCCCGATTTGCAAGCCGTATACGATCGCGCTGTAGCGGTAGCACGTGTGCAGCAGCTGAAAAGAAGGGTGAGTGGGGAGTCCAGCAGGGGTCCTCAAGACAAGAGAAGTCGAAATTCACGAAACGAGAACAACACTGGAAGGAACGAGCAGCGTAGAGGGTCGAATAGGCCCCAACAAAACAACACTGGGAGGAGGTTCAATCAAGAAGATCCGGTACCGCCTTGCCCGCGATGTGGACGACCACATCTGGCAAGGGGATGCCCGCAACAAGGCGCCTGTTACCGATGCGGTCGAATGGGTCACGTTCGACGGGAATGCCGAACTAGGCTCGAGAACATAACAAAGAGGGACGACTTAGTCGCGGGGCAAGAACAGCCTCAAAACCAAAACGGGCGAAACGGCAATAACCAAGGGTACAGACCCCCTCCAAATAGGCCGCAAAACCAGAACCAGAACCAACGACCTCCGCCCCCACAGAATCAAAACCAGCAACAAAATCAGCAGCCGAATGCGAATCAGCAGGGCAATCAGGGACGCCCTATGGGGAGGCTGAACGTGGTAAACCAAGCGGACGTGCCTGCGCAAGGAGAAGTGATGGCAGGTACATTTCACGTTTTGAATACACCCCTTAGAATTTTATTTGATTCCGGAGCTAGTTGCTCAATTATTGCATCAAGGATAGTGCCTGAGTTAGATCTACCTAAGTGCGAGAGAATTAGCTTAGGAATTCAATTGCCTTCTGGAGAAGTAGTGTCTTGCTCTAAACGATATAACGGAATTCCTATAGTGATAAAGAACGTAGAATTCTTCGCGAACTTGGTAGAATTTAACTTAAGAGACTTTGACATCATACTGGGGATGGATTGGCTATCCCAGTATAAAGCGGTGATCGAATGCCAAAAGCAAAAGATCACCTTGTCAAAAAGTAGGGGAAAGAGAGTGATCTTTTACTTTCAGCCCCCTAAGAAAAGTAACAAAATCGTTAGTGCACTTAAACTAAGTAACTTGATGCGTAAGGGGTATGAACTATATGCGTGCTATGTGCACAACCTTGAGGCGGAAGAGAACAAGGTTGATAGCATACCAGTGGTAAGAGAATACCCGGACGTGTTCCCTGAAGACGTTCCGGGCATGCCACCTGAGAGAGATCTTGAATTCACGATAGATCTCATTCCGGGGACAGAGCCTGTCTCAAAAGCTCCGTACCGGATGGCACCACTGGAGATGAAGGAGTTAAAGGAACAACTCGAGGAACTATTGGGAAAAGGCTACATAAGACCGAGTACGTCCCCTTGGGGGGCACCGGTTTTGTTTGTCAAGAAGAAAGACGGAGGACTACGTCTTTACATAGATTACCGAGGACTAAACCAGGTGACCATTAAGAATAAATACCCCCTTCCGAGAATAGAGGATCTGTTTGATCAACTGAAGGGAGCTTCAGTATTCTCGAAGATCGATTTGCGATCTGGGTATCATCAATTGAGGATCGCCGAGAAGGACATTCCGAAGACGGCATTTCGAACGCGATATGGTCATTACGAGTTCACAGTGTTATCCTTCGGGTTAACGAATGCTCCGGCCATGTTCATGAATCTCATGAACAACGTGTTCCGAGAATTGTTAGACCAGTGTGTCGTAGTGTTCATTGACGACATCCTGATCTACTCGAAGAGCGAGGAGGAGCATGCGAAGCACTTACATCAAGTGTTAGAAATCTTGCGAAGAAACCAGCTATACGGCAAGCTGTCGAAATGTGACTTCTGGCTGAAAGAAGTGGCATTCCTCGGACACATAGTATCTGCTGATGGAGTATCAGTGGATCCGGCAAAAGTCTCTGCCGTAACTGAATGGGCAACTCCGAAAAGTCCGACGGAAATAAGGAGTTTCCTTGGATTAGCCGGATATTATAGAAGATTTGTAAAGGACTTTTCAAGGATTGCACGTCCTTTGACCCAGCTACTTAAGAAAGGAGCAAAATACGAGTGGACCGAAGCATGTGAGACATCGTTTCAAGAGCTGAAGAAACGACTCACAACCACACCCGTACTAACATTACCATCAGAAAATGGTGACTTCGAAGTATATAGCGATGCTTCGAAGGAAGGTTTAGGTTGTGTCTTGATGCAAGACTCGAGAGTCGTAGCCTATGCATCACGCCAACTAAAACCTCACGAGGAAAATTATCCGACACATGACCTGGAGTTGGCAGCGGTCATTTTCGCTCTGAAGATATGGAGACATTATCTTTATGGGCGGAAGTGTCGAATGTTCACCGACCACAAGAGCTTGAAATATATATTCACTCAGAAGGAGTTGAATTTGAGACAGCGAAGGTGGTTGGAACTTATTAAAGACTACGATTTAGAGATAGCGTACCACGAGGGGAAGGCGAATGTGGTAGCCGATGCCCTAAGTCGGAAAATCCAACACGTGACAAACTCGTTGGTAATTCCGCCGGCATTGTACATGGATTTGGCAAGATTGGAGTTAGAACTTGTGCATCCTGGCACAGTGAGAGAAACGGTCAATGCCATGGTCGTAGAAACTCCCATATTAGACGAGATTCGACTCGCTCAACCGGGCGATCCGAAACTCGAGAAGATAAAAGAGTATATTGCCGAAGGAAAGGCAATAGGATTTGCTGTCCACGAGGATGGAAGCATCCGTTTTAAAGGTAGATGGTGTGTGCCTCTTAAATGTGCCGAGTTGAAGCAAAGGTTGATGGAGGAAGGGCACAACACGCCATACTCCGTACATCCCGGAGGTGACAAGCTATACAAAGATCTGAAGAAGATCTATTGGTGGCCGGGAATGAAGAAGGAAGTGGCAAATTTCGTGGCGAGATGTCTCACCTGCCAAAAGGTTAAGGCAGTGCGACATAAACCCTTAGGATTGATGCAACCACTAGAGATTCCAAGTTGGAAGTGGGATAGCATCTCAATGGACTTTGTCTCGGGATTACCCCGATCACCTAAGGGCATGAATAAGATTTGGGTGATTGTGGATAGGCTAACGAAGACAGCCATATGAAAGACACGTGGACTATGGACCAATTGGCCCGAGCCTATATTGATAACGTGGTACGACGACATGGAGTACCACACGATATCATTTCCGATAGAGACAGTAGATTTGTCTCTCATTTCTGGACGGAGTTACAAAAAGCTCTCGGTACTCAAATCAAGATGAGCACCGCATTCCACCCGATGACGGATGGACAAACCGAGAGAACAATCCAAACACTAGAAGACATGCTGAGAGCATGCGTGTTGGAGTTCAAAGGAAATTGGGAATCTCATTTACCCTTGATTGAGTTTTCCTATAATAATAGTTACCATGCTAGTATCGGCATGGCACCTTTCGAGGCGTTGTATGGACGAAAGTGCCGAAGCCCTTTGAGCTGGGAAGAAAACGATAAGTCCGTGGTAGTGGGACCACAACTTATCGAAGACATGGCTCAACAAATCAAAGTGATTCAAGGGAAGATGAAAGCCGCTCAAGACCGTCAAAAGAGTTATGCCGACGTGAGACGACGAGACCTAGAATTTCAAGTGGGAGATAGGGTCATGCTAAAGATATCACCCATGAAGGGGGTGATGCGCTTTGGCAAACGAGGGAAGTTAAGTCCTCGATACATAGGACCTTACGAGATTCTAGAACGAGTCGGAACTCTAGCCTACCGATTGGCTTTACCGCCACACTTAGATAGAGTTCATAACGTCTTCCATGTCTTGCAACTAAAGAAGTATGTGCCGGACCCGACACATGTACTTCAACCGGAGATAATTGAGCTCGATGAAGATTTGACTTATGAGGAGGTCCCAGTGCGTATAATCGATACTAAGGAACGAGTGACGAGGAACAAAACCATCAAAATGATCAAGGTTCTTTGGTCAAATCACGAAAGTGAGACGGCAACTTGGGAAGTAGAATCCGACATGAGAGAACGATACCCGACATTGTTCCAAACCGATTCCGACACAGTTATGGGGACATAACTGCAATCTTAAGGGGGAGAGGATGTCATACCCCCTAATTTTTCGTGCATTTTTGTAAACTTTTGAACTACGTTATGGCTTGATCCCTTTACCGGGTACGTAGGCAGCTTAGAAGTTTAATTCTAAGTTCAGTCACAACATAATAAAACAAACACAAGACCTTAGCACGAGACGAGAAAAGCCGAAACACAACTTCGAGGACGAAGTTGATTCTTAAGGAGGGTAGACTGTAATACCCGAGAATTTTCCAACATAACATAAAACAATAATTAAATAAATAAATAATAAATAAAACTAAATACTATAAATAAATAAACAAATCCAGCAAATAAAAGAAATAAATAAAGATAAGGAAATGAGAAATGAGATTTTTACTTAAAAAGGAATTAAAGGAATTTAATTCAATAAAAGGATGGATAAATGGTACACCAAAACCCGACACTAATGAACTCGAGTATTCGAGTCCAAAACATCCAACTAGACTAAGAATAAAATTAGAGAGAAAGTATGAACCCGAATATACCCCGGAAATCGGAATTCGGGAGCATAGAGGGATAGAAACCCGAAAGAGAGGCGGAAAAGCACGACGGATCGCACGACCCGCCCGGACCGAAGTCCAGGAGAAGACGGCGCGGTGGCCGCGCGCCCAATGGGGAAAACCGCGCCACGACCGCGCCACATGACAGATTTGGTTGTTGCGTGAATCTCTCACCCGAACGCGGATTTTTCGACTTTCGGTTGAACATCTCTCGACTCCAGACCTTTAGGTCGGTTGTGGACGCCCTAGGGATTGAGAATTCTATAAATAAGCCCCTTGGGAGCCCCGAACAAGTTTACAAAACCCTAAAACATTCTATACGTTCGAAACCCTAAATCCGGAGTCGTCGGAGGCACGAAACCAAGACGAACGCTGTTGGACGAGTTTCTCTACAGATCTCCATAGTCGTGGTAAGTCTCGGTCCAATCTTTATTCAATAAACGATTCGAAAACGAATCCTAATCATCTCCTTTTTCTTTCTACACCCCCGTATCGAATCTAGATCGTAGAACCCGACGAACGGAGAGGAGAAACGGTGATCTGGAAGCCACGCCTCCGAATTGGACATTCCCGACGTTCATAGACACTGTAAGTTAACCTTACATGGTTTTGGGAGATTTTAAAACATTCGAAACCTAAAAGATTTGACAAGAATCATAAACCTGTCCACTTTTGTTTTCCTACCGACGCAACAGAATTGTTGAATTTTTCCGACCTTTAAAACGAACTCAAACGGAAAAACTTAAAAGACGAAAAACGTTCCTAAGACTTATACCTAGCTACTGTAAAAATTTGAGAATTGTTGGAGTTGATTTGATATGTGAAAACCTGTCGAAACCGAACTGTTTGAACCTAGTTCTTGAAATCTTGGACAGAACTTAGGAATGATTTTGATCACGTTTTTGAGATAGGATCTAAGCTGTTTTAGATCTTTGGCCGAACATGAAAGTTGTAGATAAATGTCTTAAGATGATCCCTGTCAAATTTCATTAAATTTGGAGTTGAATTGATGTGGTAGAAATTGAAATCTTTGACCTGTGATGTATTAAACTCGGACAGATTTCTTCTTATGCGAAAATTGGCGTTTTTGACCTACTTAGGTATCTCGGATTGAAAAAGTTAAAACACGAAAGTTGTAGATCTTGATGTTTCCGAGTCAGATATGAAATTTTGGAATTTTTGGAATTAAATCTGATTTTAGACGAATTTTGGAGTAAACTGTGATTTACCGAACGAAATCTTGAAATCTTGTTGAAACATGGAATTAACCTTTAGGGTTGAAACGAATTGAAATATTATTTCTAAATTAATACATTGGAAGGCAGATTTTAAAAACTAAATCCCCTTACAAACTTGATAAATTAAAATTAGGGGTGAGTGCTCTGCAGGGTGCCCCCTAACGATTCACTTCGTGCCGTAATGGACGATGGTGACCCCGCGCGCTATACTTGAAATGTGATATTGCCAAAACGGCGAAACTTAGAGCCTACACTCTCGTGAATATCCGTATGGGTTTCCCGAGGCTCCGGAGTGGTACTGGGTATGGCTGATACGGCTGCGGCCGCCGGGCTACCGGCTAAACTTGTTGACATCGCGATTTCTATCGTGAAACTTGAAATACCAAATCGGGAATGTAACGGGGATTCTAAATTAAATTAAACTAGATTAAATTATATTGTTGTCCAATTAAATTATTTAAATGCTTTATTTAAAAGTATGGCTTTTATGATTAAACCATGTGATATGTGTTATTAAATAGAGCCTGAGATAGATTGTGCTATATGATATGGATTATATGAAATCAAATATTATGTTATTATCATGCTTTTGTTAAATTATTAAAGTTATGGCTTTTAAACCCTACGATCATGCATGTGTTAACTTACTCAGCAATTTTGCTGATCAAAACCATTTTTATTCCTTTCTTTACAGAATATGTGGGATGAGCATGTGTGAGCACGAATCATGCATGGGATTTTGGGAACTTTTATTTTGCTTTTAAATTTCGTACGTAGACTACATTATGAACGGGCCTGTTTAACCCGTGTTTTGGCCATGTCGGCCCTTTTTATATTTTCCGCTGCGATACTGTACTAAACTAAATATTTCCGCTGCGCTTTGCTATTATTAATTTTGAATTATATTGTATGGGCTATTTTGAATGCTTTAAATGTTTTAAACACTGCAATACCTAGCCTTGCATCTCTTTAGTAAGCTCGGAGAAACCGTGTCTTACTAGGGAGATGTGGCGGTGACATCCCGACCTGGGTTACCAAAAACCGGGGTGTTACAATATAAAAAGGGCCGACATGGCCAAAACACGGGTTAAACAGACCCGTTCATAATATAGTCTAAGTATGAAATTTAAAAGCAAAATAACAATCCCCAAAATCCCATGCATGATTCGTGCTCACACAGGCTCATTCCACATATTCTGTAAAGAAAGGAATAAAAATGGTTTTGGTCAGCAAAATTGCTGAGTAAGTTAACACATGCATGATCGTAGGGTTTAAAAGCAATTAATTTAGTAATTTAACAAAGCATGATAATAACATAATATTTAATTTAATCTAATCAACTATCCAATAGCATAATTTATCTCAGGGCTCTATTTAATGGCACATATCACATGGTTTAATCATAAAAGCCATAATTTAAATAAAGCATTTAAATAATTTAATTGGACAACAACATAATTTAATCTAATTTAATTTAATTTAGAATCCCCATTACATTCCCGATTTGGTATTTCAAAGTTTCACGATAGCATCGCGATGTCAACAAGTTTAGCCGGTAGCCCGGCGGCCGCAACCGTATCAGCCATACCCAGTACCACTCCGGAGCCTCGGGAAACCCATACGGATATTCACGAGAGTGTAGGCTCTAAGTTTCACCGTTTAGGCAATCCATATCTCAAATTTAGCGCGCGGGGTCACCATCGTCCATTACGGCACGAAGTGAATCGTTAGGGGGCACCCTGCAGAGCACTCATGTTTGGCCAAAGATCTAAAACAGCCTAGATCCTATGTCAAAAACGTGCTCAAGATCATTCCTAAGTTCTGTCCAAGATTTCGAGATCTAGAATCAAATAGTTCGGTTTCAACGGATTTTCACATATCAAATCAACTCCAAAAATTCCCAAATTTTTACAGTAGCTAGGTCTAAGTCTTAGGAACGTTTTTCGTGTTTTAGGTTTTTCCGTTTGAGTTCGTTTTAAGGGTCGGAAAAATTCACCACATCTGTTGCGTCGGTAGAAAAACAAAAGTGGACAGATTTATGGTTCTTGTTGAATCTTTTAGGTTTCGAATGTTTTAAAATCTCCCAAAATCATGTAAGGTTAACTTACACTGTCTATGAACGTCGGGGATGTCTAGTTCGGAGGCGTGGCTTCCAGATCACCGTTTCTCCTCTCCGTTCGTCGGGTTCTACGATCTAGATTCGATACGGGGTGTAGAAAGAAAAGAACCGAAGTTAGAATCCGTTTTCGGATTGAAACGTGAAAAGATTTATTGGACTAGAGCTTACCACAGCGTTTGGAGACCTTGGATTTTCGTCCAAAGCTGCTGCCTCCGTTTGGTGCTTTCCGTCGACTCCGAATTTAGGGTTTCGAACGTATAGAAGATTGTAGGGTTTTGTAAACTTGTTTGGGGCTCCCAAGGGGCTTATTTATAGAATTCTTAATCCCTAGGGCGTCCACAACCGACCTAAAAGTCTGGAGTCGAGAGATGTTCAACCGAAAGTCGAAAAATCCGCGTTCGGGCGAGAGATTCACGCAACAAACGAATCTGTGGGGTGGCGCGGTCGTGGCGCGCTAAAGCCACTTCACCGCGCGGCCACCGCGCCGACTTCGCCTGGACTTCGGTCCGGGCGGGTCGTGCGATCCGTCGTGCTTTTCCGCCTCTCTTTCGGGTTTCTATCCCTCTATGCTCCCGAATTCCGATTTCCGGGGTATATTCGGGTTCATACTTTCTCTCTAATTTTATTCTCAGTCTAATTGGATGTTTTGGACTCGAATACTCGAGTTCGTTAGTGTCGGGTTTTGGTGTACCATTTATCCATCCTTTTATTGAATTAAATTCCTTTAATTCCTTTCTAAGTAAAAATCTCATTTCTCATTTCCTTATCTTTATTTATTTCTTTTATTTGCTGGGTTTGTTTATTTATTTATAGTATTTATTTTATTTATTATTTATTTATTTAATTATTGTTTTATTTTATGTTGGAAAATTCTCGGGTATTACAGTCTACCCTCCTTAAGAATCAACTTCGTCCTCGAAGTTGTGTTTCGACTTTTTCTCGTCTCGTGCTAAGGTCTTGTGTTTGTTTTATTATGTTGTGACTGAACTTAGAATTAAACTTCTAAGCTGCCTACGTACCCGGTAAAGGGATCAAGCCATAACGTAGTTCAAAAGTTTACAAAAATGCACGAAAAATTAGGGGGTATGACATCCTCTCCCCCTTAAGATTGCAGTTATGTCCCCATAACTGTGTCGGAATCGGTTTGGAACAATGTCGGGTATCGTTCCCTCATATCGGATTCTACTTCCCAAGTTGCCGTCTCACTTTCGTGGTTTGACCAAAGAACCTTGATCATTTTGATGGTTTTGTTCCTCGTTACTCGTTCCTTAGTATCGAGAATACGCACTGGGACTTCTTCGTAAGTCAAATATTCATCGAGCTCAATTATCTCCGGTTGAAGTACATGTGTCGGGTCCGGCACATACTTCTTTAGTTGCGAGACATGGAAGACATTATGAACTCGATCTAAGTGTGGCGGTAAAGCCAATCGGTAGGCTAGAGTTCCGACTCGTTCTAGAATTTCGTAAGGTCCTATGTATCGAGGACTTAACTTCCCTCGTTTGCCAAAGCGCATCACCCCCTTCATGGGTGATATCTTTAGCATGACCCTATCTCCCACTTGAAATTCTAGGTCTCGTCGTCTCACGTCGGCATAACTCTTTTGACGGTCTTGAGCGGCTTTCATCTTCCCTTGGATCACTTTGATTTGTTGAGCCATGTCTTCGATAAGTTGTGGTCCCACTACCACGGACTTATCGTTTTCTTCCCAGCTCAAAGGGCTTCGGCACTTTCGTCCATACAATGCCTCGAAAGGTGCCATGCCGATACTCGCATGGTAACTATTATTATAGGAAAACTCAATCAAGGGTAAATGAGATTCCCAATTTCCTTTGAATTCCAACACACATGCTCTCAGCATGTCTTCTAGTGTTTGGATTGTTCTTTCGGTTTGTCCATCCGTCATCGGGTGGAATGCGGTGCTCATTTTGATTTGAGTACCGAGAGCTTTTTGTAACTCCGTCCAGAAATGAGAGACAAATCTACTGTCTCTATCGGAAATGATATCATGTGGTACTCCATGTCGTCGTACCACGTTATCAATGTAGGCTCGGGCCAGTTGGTCCATAGTCCACGTGTCTTTCATTGGGATAAATATGGCTGTCTTCGTTAGCCTATCCACAATCACCCAAATCTTATTCATGCCTTTAGGTGATCGGGGTAATCCCTAGACAAAGTCCATTGAGATGCTATCCCACTTCCAACTTGGAATTTCTAGCGGTTGCATCAATCCTAAGGGTTTATGTCGCACTGCCTTAACCTTTTGGCAGGTGAGACATCTCGCCACGAAATTTGCCACTTCCTTCTTCATTCCCGGCCACCAATAGATCTTCTTCAGATCCTTGTATAGCTTGTCACCTCCGGGATGTACGGAATATGGCGTGTTGTGCCCTTCCTCCATCAACCTTTGCTTCAATTCGGCACATTTAAGAGGCACACACCATCTACCTTTAAAACGGATGCTTCCATCCTCGTGGACAGCAAATCCTATTGCCTTTCCTTCGGCAATATACCCTTTTATCTTCTCGAGTTTCGGGTCGCCCGGTTGAGCGAGTCGAATCTCGTCTAATATTGGAGTTTCTACGACCATGGCATTGACCGTTTCTCTCACTGTGCCAGGATGCACAAGTTCTAACTCCAATCTTGCCAATTCCATGTACAATGCCGGCGGAATTACCAACGAGTTTGTCACGTGTTGGGTTTTCCGACTTAGGGCATCGGCTACCACATTCGCCTTCCCCTCGTGGTACGCTATCTCTAAATCGTAGTCCTTAATGAGTTCCAACCACCTTCGCTGTCTCAAATTCAACTCCTTCTGAGTGAATATATACTTCAAGCTTTTGTGGTCGGTGAACATTCGACACTTCCGCCCATAAAGATAATGTCTCCATATCTTTAGAGCGAAAACGACCGCTGCCAACTCCAGGTCATGTGTCGGATAATTTTCCTCGTGAGGTTTTAGTTGGCGTGATGCATAGGCTACGACTCTCGAGTCTTGCATCAAAACACAACCTAAACCTTCCTTCGAAGCATCGCTATATACTTCGAAGTCACCATTCTCTGATGGTAGTGTTAATACGGGTGTGGTTGTGAGTCGTTTCTTCAGCTCTTGAAACGCAATCTCACAAGCTTCGGTCCACTCGTATTTTGCTCCTTTCTTTAGTAGCTGGGTCAAAGGACGTGCAATCCTTGAAAAGTCCTTCACAAATCGTCTATAATATCCGGCTAATCCAAGGAAACTCCTTATTTCCGTTGGACTTTTCGGAGTTGCCCATTCAGTTACGGCAGAAACTTTTGACGGATCCACTGATACTCCATCAGCGGATACTATGTGTCCGAGGAATGCCACTTCTTTCAGCCAGAAGTCACATTTCGACAGCTTGTCGTATAGCTGATTTCTTCGCAAGAGTTCCAACACTTGATGTAAGTGCTTCGCATGCTCCTCCTCGCTCTTTGAGTAGATCAGGATGTCGTCGATGAACACTACGACGCACTGATCTAACAATTCTCGGAACACGTTGTTCATGAGATTCATGAACATGGCCGGAGCATTTGTTAACCCGAAGGATAACACTGTGAACTCGTAATGGCCATATCGTGTTCGAAATGCCGTCTTCGGAATGTCCTTCTCGGCGATCCTCAATTGATGATACCCAGATCGCAAATCGATCTTCGAGAATACTGAAGCTCCCTTCAGTTGATCAAACAGATCCTCTATTCTCGGAAGGGGGTATTTATTCTTAATGGTCACTTGGTTTAGTCCTCGGTAATCTATGCAAAGACGTAGTCCTCCGTCTTTCTTCTTGACAAACAAAACCGGTGCTCCCCAAGGGGACGTACTCGGTCTTATGTAACCTTTTCCCAATAGCTCCTCGAGTTGTTCCTTTAACTCCTTCATTTCCAGTGGTGCCATCCGGTACGGAGCTTTTGAGACAGGCTCTGTCCCCGGAATGAGATCTATCGTGAATTCAAGATCTCTCTCAGGTGGCATGCCCGGAACGTCTTCAGGGAACACGTCCGGGTATTCTCTTACCACTGGTATGCTATCAACCTTGTTCTCTTCCGCCTCAAGGTTGTGCACATAGCACGCATATAGTTCATACCCCTTACGCATCAAGTTACTTAATTTAAGTGCACTAACGATTTTGTTACTTTTCTTAGGGGGCTGAGAGTAAAAGATAACTCTCTTTCCCCTACTTTTTGACAAGGTGATCTTTTGCTTTTGGCATTCGATCACCGCTTTATACTGGGATAGCCAATCCATCCCCAGTATGATGTCAAAGTCTCTTAAGTTAAATTCTACCAAGTTCGCGAAGAATTCTACGTTCTTTATCACTATAGGAATTCCGTTAAATCGTTTAGAGCAAGACACTACTTCTCCAGAAGGCAATTGAATTCCTAAGCTAATTCTCTCGCACTTAGGTAGATCTAACTCAGGCACTATCCTTGATGCAATAATTGAGCAACTAGCTCCAGAATCAAATAGAACTCTAAGGGGTGTATTCAAAACGTGAAATGTACCTGCCATCACTTCTCCTTGCGCAGGCACGTCCGCTTGGGTCACCACGTTCAGCCTCCCCATAGGGCGTCCCTGATTGCCCTGCTGATTCGCATTCGGCTGCTGATTTTGTTGCTGGTTTTGATTCTGTGGGGGCGGAGGTCGTTGGTTCTGGTTCTGGTTTTGCGGCCTATTTTGAGGGGGTCTGTACCCTTGGTTATTCCCGTTTCGTCCGTTTTGGTTTTGAGGCTGTTCTTGCCCCGCGACTAAGTCGTCCCTCTTTGTTATGTTCTCGAGCCTAGTCCGACAATCCCGTCGAACGTGACCCATTCGACCGCATCGGTAACAGGCGCCTTGTTGCGGGCATCCCCTTGCCAGATGTGGTCGTCCACATCTCGGGCAAGGCGGTACCGGATCTTCTTGATTGAACCTCCTCCCAGTGTTGTTTTGTTGGGGCCTATTCGGCCCTCTGCGTTGCTCGTTCCTTCCAGTGTTGTTCTCGTTTCTTGAGTCTCGGCTTCTCTTGTCTTGAGGACCTCTGCTGGACTCCCCACTCACCCTTCTTTTCAGCTGCTGCACGCGTGCTACCGCTACAGCGCGATCGTATACGGCTTGCAAATCGGGGTAGTGTACCCCCGCGATCACTTCGCGCACAGACAGGTTCAGTCCCATCTCGAACTTCTGTGCCTTTTCCGCATCAGTAGGCACTAGCCTTGGTGCGAACCTCACCAGCTCCTTGAAGCGGGTGTAGTATTCTTGCACCGTTTGGCTTCCTTGCTTCAGTGACAGGAATTCTTCGTACATGGCAGCTTTGGTACTCAAGGGATAAAATCGATCCCTGAGTAGTTCCATCATCTCCATCCACGAGTAAGGCTCGTCATCTTCAGTCAGTTTGGCTTGCGTTGCTTGCCACCAGTCATCAGCTTCGCCTCCCAAGTAGTATGAAGCGACATGTACCCTCTCTCCTTCCGGACATTTGACCGCTCCCAGCAGCTTGTCAAAAGTCCGGATCCATTCCTCCAGTTTAGCTGGATCCTCCTCACCAGCATAGTGGGGCGGCTGGTAGGGATTCACCATCGCCAGGTAGTTAGGGCGAGCTTGGGGCGGAGGTATCGCCGCAGCTTGACCCTGGTTGACTTGCGCATTTCCGAGCGCAATCAACACTTCCTCTATCGTCCTAAGACGATCGCCCACATTGTTCGGTGCGGGGGCATCCTGCGCACCTTGGGGTTGTTCCTCATCAGGTTGAATTGGTTCAGTGACGTTTGGTGGTGTTTCAGTAGGTATCTCAGTGGTGGTTTGGGGAGTGGTTTGAGTTCTTCCTCTTCTTCTTCCTCTGGGTGCCATTCTGGTACAAATATGATAGATTAGGGCTGGTGAATTTAGCATATAGTCTAAGCAATTTCTATGAATGTATATGTGTGTAGTAATTTAGCACGTGGTGCTTTGTTCGGATTGAGAAGCATCGTATGCTTCGGGGTTTTATTTTATTTTTTCTTGTTTTGTTTTGATTTAAAAAAAAATAAATCGGGCATTTTATTTCCTCCAAAGAAATTTTAGTACAAAAGTAGAAATATTTTTTCTAGCAAAACAATGTCTAACAATAGAATCTCTAGTGCCTCATGACGTCTCCCGGTGGGGTAGCAGGATCTTCCTCCGGATCTTCCTCCTCCGAACTCGGCGGTAGTAGGTCGTCAAAGATAGTGTTTAAGTCTTGCCCGTGGGCATCGATGTATTCCTTTTGTATTAAGTTTTGTGTAGTGAGGGTTTGGACTTGGCGTTCGAGTTGGTTTATGCGGTGATGATCCGCCTCTCTCAAGTTGCCCATGTGATGTAAATTGGCCTCCAACTGAGCCATACGGTACTTCATTTGCTCTAGGGTTTGGTGGGAATCGAGATGTACACTCATCATCCTGACCATCAACTGCATCATGTCCTGACTAGCCATCTAGCGCAAGCAAGAGATCTAAGTTAATGTTCGCCAAGATTCTAAGTTCAATTCGCCAAGATTCTAGGTTCGAGTTTCCAAGATTCTAAGTTCAAGTTTCGCCAAGATGCAAAGTTCAAGTTTCGCCAAGATTCTAAGTTCAAGTTTCCAAGATTCTAAGTTCATAGCAGAGATGCAACATGCATATGCAAATGATATTTCCCCCCAATAATAATTTAATGCACCATATATATATATTTTTTTCCCATGGGTTTTTAAAAAAATAAATTTCTCCATGGAAATAATACTTTAAAATTTAAAATAATAGTCAAAATATTAATAGTAGTTTAAAAAAAATAATAATGGTTTAAAAATAATAGTTTAAAAATAGCCGGGCTCTGATACCAACTTGTAACACCCCGATTTTTGGTCACCCAGGTCGGGATGTCACCGCCACATCTCCCTAGTAAGACACGGTTTCTCCGAGCTTACTAAAGAGATGTAAGGCTAGGTATTGCAGTATTTAAAACATTTAAAGCATTCAAAATAGCCCATACAATATAATTCGAAAATAATAATAGCATAGCGCAGCGGAAATATTTAGCTTAGTACAGTATCGCAGCGGAAAATATAAAAAGGGCCGACATGGCCAAAACACGGGTTAAACAGGCCCGTTCATAATATAGTCTAAGTACGAAATTTAAAAGCAAAATAACAATCCCCAAAATCCCATGCATGATTCGTGCTCACACAGGCTCATTCCACATATTCTGTAAAGAAAGGAATAAAAATGGTTTTGGTCAGCAAAATTGCTGAGTAAGTTAACACATGCATGATCGTAGGGTTTAAAAGCCATTAATTTAATAATTTAACAAAGCATGATAATAACATAATATTTAATTTAATCTAATCAACTATCCAATAGCATAATTTATCTCAGGGCTCTATTTAATGGCACATATCACATGGTTTAATCATAAAAGCCATAATTTAAATAAAGCATTTAAATAATTTAATTGGACAACAACATAATTTAATCTAATTTAATTTAATTTAGAATCCCCATTACATTCCCGATTTGGTATTTCAAAGTTTCACGATAGCATCGCGATGTCAACAAGTTTAGCCGGTAGCCCGGCGGCCGCAACCGTATCAGCCATACCCAGTACCACTCCGGAGCCTCGGGAAACCCATACGGATATTCACGAGAGTGTAGGCTCTAAGTTTCGCCGTTTAGGCAATCCATATCTCAAATTTAGCGCGCGGGGTCACCATCGTCCATTACGGCACGAAGTGAATCGTTAGGGGGCACCCTGCAGAGCACTCACCCATAATTTTAATTTATCAAGTTTGTAAGGGGATTTAGCTTTTAAAATCTGCCTTCCATTGTATTAATTTAGAAATAATATCTCAATTCGTTTCAACCCTAAAGGTTAATTCCATGTTTCAACAAGATTTCAAGATTTCGTTTCGGTAAATCACAGTTTACTCCAAAATTCGTCTAAAATCCGATTTAATTCCAAAAATTCCAAAATTTCATATCTGACTCGGAAACATCAAGATCTACAACTTTCGTGTTTTAACGTTTTCAATCCGAGATACCTAAGTAGGTCAAAATCGCCAATTTTCGCATAAGAAGAAATCTGTCCGAGTTTAATGCACCACAGTTTAAAGATTTCAAATTCTACCATATCAATTCAACTCCAAATTTAATGAAATTTGACAGGGATCATCTTAAGACATTTATCTACAACTTTCATGTTTGGCCAAAGATCTAAAACAGCCTAGATCCTATGTCAAAAACGTGCTCAAGATCATTCCTAAGTTCTGTCCAAGATTTCGAGATCTAGAATCAAACAGTTCGGTTTCAACGGGTTTTCACATATCAAATCAACTCCAAAAATTCCCAAATTTTTTACAGTAGCTAGGACTAAGTCTTAGGAACGTTTTTCGTGTTTTAAGTTTTTTCGTTTGAGTTCGTTTTAAGGGTCGGAAAAATTCACCACATCTGTTGCGTCGGTAGAAAAACAAAATTGGACAGATTTATGGTTCTTGTTGAATCTTTTAGGTTTCGAATGTTTTAAAATCTCCCAAAACCATGTAAGGTTAACTTACAGTGTCTATGAACGTCGGGGATGTCTAGTTCGGAGGCGTGGCTTCCAGATCACCGTTTCTCCTCTCCGTTCGTCGGGTTCTACGATCTAGATTCGATACAGGGTGTAGAAAGAAAAGAACCGAAGTTAGAATCCGTTTTCGGATTGAAACGTGAAAAGATTTATTGTACTAGAGCTTACCACAGCGTTTGGAGACCTTGGATTTTCGTCCAAAGCTGCTGCCTCCGTTTGGTGCTTTCCGTCGACTCCGAATTTAGGGTTTCGAACGTATAGAAGATTGTAGGGTTTTGTAAACTTGTTTGGGGCTCCCAAGGGGCTTATTTATAGAATTCTTAATCCCTAGGGCGTCCACAACCGACCTAAAATTCTGGAGTCGAGAGATGTTCAACCGAAAGTCGAAAAATCCGCGTTCGGGCGAGAGATTCACGCAACAAACGAATCTGTGGGGTGGCGCGGTCGTGGCGCACTAAAGCCACTTCACCGCGCGGCCACCGCGCCGACTTCGCTTGGACTTCGGTCCGGGCGGGTCGTGCGATCCGTCGTGCTTTTCCGCCTCTCTTTCGGGTTTCTATCCCTCTATGCTCCCGAATTCCGATTTCCGGGGTATATTCGGGTTCATACTTTCTCTCTAATTTTATTCTCAGTCTAATTGGATGTTTTGGACTCGAATACTCGAGTTCGTTAGTGTCGGGTTTTGGTGTACCATTTATCCATCCTTTTATTGAATTAAATTCCTTTAATTCCTTTCTAAGTAAAAATCTCATTTCTCATTTCCTTATCTTTATTTATTTCTTTTATTTGCTGGGTTTGTTTATTTATTTATAGTATTTATTTTATTTATTATTTATTTATTTAATTATTGTTTTATTTTATGTTGGAAAATTCTCGGGTATTACACATCCGCCCTGTGTCACGCTGCTGCGATGACAACTCAAGCAAGTACGCTTGAAGAGCAAATGGCCAACCTGACAAAGGTCGTGGAAATCCTTTCAAAGAGGTTTGAGTTACAAGATGCGCGAATGGAGCAAATGATGAACAGACTGGATGGCTCAAACGGCGGCCAAGTGGTGACAAGCCCGTGGAGATCCGCGACGATGGAGAGACTTCCTGACAAGGTGCTTCGGCGAAGGGAAAGGCAACCGCTGACGTCCAAGTCACCCCTGACGGCTTCATCTCTGCTGATCAACTGAAAGAGTTCATCATGGGAACGCTGAAGGAAGAAGTCTCGGCGGGATCAAAATCCCCCTTGACGTATCTCAAGCCACACAGTGCATGCATCGATTCATTAAGGATGTCGGCAGGCTACCAGCCACCTAAGTTCCAATCATTCGACGGCAAGGAGAACCCCAAGCAACATATCGCCCATTTCGTGGAGACATGCAACGAAGCAGGTACGTTTGGAGATCACCTCGTCAAGCAGTTCGTTCGCTCGCTAAAGGGAAATGCGTTCAAATGGTATACTGACTTGGAACACGGAAGCATCGAAAGTTGGGATCAACTCGAGCAAGAGTTCTTGAACCGTTTCTACAGCACGCGGTGTACCGTTAGCATGATAGAACTGACGAATACACAACAATCAAAGGGGGAGCCGGTGATTGACTACATCAACCGCTGGAGGAGCCTAAGCATCAACTACAAGGATCTTTTGTCTGAGACGTTGGCGATGAAATGTGCGTCCAAGGCATGCAACGGGGTCTACGATACATCCTACAAGGCATTCGTCCCGGAACATTCGAGGAGCTTGCAACTCGTGCCCACAACATGGAGTTGAGCTTGGCATCAAGTGGGGCCTATGGTCCACCTATTCAACAAACTCATACAAACAACCGAGTCGAATGGGAGAAAGGAGGTGAACCACCGTCAAAGTTGCCAACAAAGGATGCGATGGCAACAAGCGTCACTTTCGTGAAGGTATGTCCTAAGGAGCCGGTGACAAGCGACAAGCTGAAGCCACCACAAGCTCAACGTCAAAAGTCGACATTGGAGGACAGACAGGCTAAGACGTACCCATTCCTTGACTCCGACTTACCGGGCATCTTCGATGACTTGATGAAAGAAAACCTCATCGAGCTACCAAGGATGAAACGTCCCGAGCAAGCGGAGATGACCAATGACCCACTATAATGCAAGTACCACCGTTTGGTGAGCCACACGATCCAAGATTCCTTAGTTTTCAAGGACAAAGTTACGGATCTCGTTCAACAAGGCAAAATCACCTTGGCAGGCGAAATGGATAATACCAACACCGTTTCCATCCAAGTTGGCTCAATTGAAATCGAAGTTCCCGACAAGTCCACGACGTGCAACACCGTCTTCGAAGTTGGGAGCACGTCGAAGAAAAACCACGCCAAGCAAGTTAAGGACCACTCGCATCTCAAAGAATGCATGCTTTCCATCATGTTCAGTGACGACGACATGCCAATGGAGCTAGAAAATTTGAAAGCTCACAACCGACCATTGTTCATCGTTGGATATGTTGACGACAAAAGAGTGAATCAGATTCTGATAGGTGGAGGTTCCGCCGTTAACATCATGTCGCTTCACACCCTGAAGGAATTGGGCATCTCGGAGGAAGAACTATCCAACAGCAAAATGTTGATCCAAGGCTTCAACCAAGGGGGGGCAAAAATCCCTTGGCGCAATTCCGAGTCCGCCTGCAAATCGATGAGATGGTCGCAAACACATACTTCCACGTCATCGATGCAAGGACATCATACAACATGCTTCTTGGTCGGACATGGATCCACGAGAACGGCGTCGTCCCTTCAACATGGCACCAGTGCTTCAAGTACGTGCACAAGGACGTCGTCAAAAGGGTTATCGCCGATGGCAAACCATTTGCGGTGGCCGAGTCCTATTACGGAGACGCTAAGTACTACCTTGAGCCGTCCAAAGCTAAGGCACCTTCGTCGGAGGAAGAAGAACGTAAAGAAGGTCAATCAACCCGTGAAGACAAAAGAAAATCCATCCTAGAAGAAGCATTCGAGGGACTTACACTCCCACTAACGCCCATTGATCCCCGCACATCGTAGAAAATGGTGAAGATTCAACTCAAGGGCAGCGAAGCACGTTGGCTAAAGAACGACAAAGAATTCGGTCCAAAGGCATTCAAGCTGTTCACTAAGTCGGGCTTCAACCCAAATGAGACATCACCATTGGGAAAGCTGTCAGACAACAATCGGAGAAAAGGATATCGGAGTGGCCTTGGGTATGTTGCGGAATTCGACACGGCGCCCCAAGCATCGAAGGCGCCCATATTCGTCAAAGCTGAACAAACAGTGAAGGCACCGGTTCGTATCGTTATAGAAACGAGCTACGACCAATTACATCACTAAAAAAGCAAATAAGGAGATGGCACCCCAAAAGACCAGCGTGAACGAAAGTCGGTGTTTGATCGTATCGGTAGCCTGTCGAAAGAAGAGCAAAAATGGAGTGTCCTGCTATTGCCAAAGAAGAATCTGCGAAATCCGTCTTCAAAAGGCTAGGTTCTACAAAACGCCAATTGCAAAACAAAACATTGGCTAGCAAAGATCGGTCTCCGGTAAAGCAAGGGATATTGGACTACCCTAACTACGACAATGATGTGAGGAGTACAGTGCCTTCCTGCATGAAACGACAAGTCGAGTGGACCGTCTCATCCGACGAATGGTTGAAGCTCAAGAAATGGACCATCATCTTCACAAAGCATGATGAGGATGACCAAGCTGATGGAGTTGAAGCCATCAATCACATCACTGTTGGATATGACGAGTCAAATGAGAAAGATGCTAACGCAGCACAAATGCAACTTGAAGAAGAAATCAAGGTCACGGTGGATGAACTGCGTGAGGTGAACTTAGGCGATGAAAAAGATCCTCGCCCAACGTTTATCAGTGCCCTACTGACTGTAGATGAAGCGGAGAGGTACGTGGTGCTCCTCCAAGAGTTCAGAGACGTCTTCGCATGGTCCTACAAGGAAATGCCCGGTTTGGACCCCAAGATAACAGTCCACCGTCTTGCAGTGAAGAAAGATGCATGACCCGTGAAGAAAGCACAACGTCGGTTCCGGCCTGAACTTCTGCCACAAATTGAAGCTGAGGTGAACAAGCTGATCGAAGTTGGCTTCATTCGTGAAGTGCAATATCCCACTTGGATCTCAAGCACGTCACGGTGAGGAAGAAGAATGGACAAATCCGAGTCTGCGTGGACTTACTTGATCTGAACGAGGCTTGCCCAAAAGACGAGTTCCCGTTGCCAATCACCAAGTTGATGATTGATGCCACCACTGGACATGAAGCCCTATCGTTTATAGATGGGTCTTCCGGGTACAATCAAATAAAGATGGCGCCCGAAGACGAAGAGATGACTGCGTTTCGGACCCCTAAAGGCATATACTGTTATAAAGTTACGCCCTTTGGCCTAAAGAATGCGGGGGCAACATACCAACGTTCCATGCAAAAGATCTTCGATGACATGCTGCATAACTTGGTTGAATGCCACGTCGATGATCTCGTAGTAAAGACAAAGGAATTAGCCAATCACCTGCAAGACTTGAGGACCGTGTTCGAACGCCTTCGCAAGCACCAACTGAAGATGAATCCGTTGAAGTGCGTGTTTGGCGTGTCCTCTGGAAAATTCCTCGGCTTTGTTGTACGGAATCGCGACATTGAAATCGAGCAAGCCAAAATTGATGCAATATTGAGGATGCCGGAACCACGAGATATCCACGAGTTGAAGAGCCTTCAAGGCAAACTTGCATACATCCGGAGGTTCATTTCCAATCTTGCTGGAAGATGCCAACCGTTCAGCAAGCTCATGAAGAAAGGTATTCCGTTCGAGTGGGATGAGTCCTGCAAGAAAGCATTGACAACATTAAGGTGTACCTGATGAAGCCACCATTGCTAGCTGCTCCGGTGATTGGGCGACCATTGATCCTGTACATAGTTGCCCAAGAAAACTCTGTTGCGCCTTGCTGGCTCAAGAAAATGATAGAGGCAAGGAAAACGCACTATACTATCTGAGTCGGATGATGACGCCGAACGAGCTAATTTCCGCCCAATCGAAAAGCTTTGTCTAGCCTTGGTCTTTGTCATTCGTAAGTTAAAGCATTACTTCCAAGCTCACACGGTACATCTCGTATCTAAAGCAAATCCTCTCAAACACGTGTTGTCACAATCGACATTATCTGAAAGACTCTCGCGATGGTACTTGTTATTCCAACAGTTCGAGATCGTATACGTGCCATGAAAGGCCATCAAGGTACAAGCCTTGGCTGAATTCCTAGCGGATCATCCGATACCCGCTGAATGGGATCTTTCCAACGACCTTCCGGACGAAGATGTGATGCTAACTGAAGCTAGGCAACCGTGGAAAATGTACTTTGATGGAGCTGAATACCAAGCGTTGATCTTGGGACTCGAAATGGCATTCGACGCCAAGCAGCTACATCTTCAAGTCTACAGCGATTCCAAGTTGATAGTCAACCAGCTACTTGGCGAATATGACGTCAAGAAACTGGACCTGGTACCATATTACAAATACGCACGTACGTTGATGGCATATCTCCATGATGTGACCATCGAACATATCCCAAGAAGCCAAAATCGACAAGCTGACTCCCTTGCAAAGCTGGCGTCAACACTTACCTCTACAGAAGACAAGATGAGTATCACATTGACTAAGGGATGGGTGATGCCTCCAGTTTTTTAGGACAATGATGACTTCGATGAGAACACAGCTGTTGAAGTGCTTGAAATCGAGGAAGAAGAAGATTGGAGACAATCTTTGATGGACTACTTGCAGCATCAAAAATTACCGGAAGATCCAAGAAGAAGGATCAATGTCCGAAGCCGTGCTACTCGATTTTTCTACTTTAACGGAACCTTGTACAGAAGGTCGTTCGAAGGGGTTCTGCTGCGTTGTTTGGGCTCCACTGAAGTTGTTCAAACATTGGAGGAAGTACATGTCGTGATTTACGGTGCCCATCAATCGGGGCCGAAGCTACATTTCCGTATCAAAAGGATGGGATACTATTGGCCGGTGATGGTTAGAGACTGCATGGAGTTTGCTCGAAAATGCCAAGCTTGCCAATTTCACGCCAACTTCATCCACCAACCTCCGGAGTCGTTGCATCCAACTGTGGCATCATGGCCGTTTGACGCATGGGGCATGGATATCGTTGGACCACTGCCAAAGTCTTCCGGGGGGCATGGCTACATCCTTGCTGCTACGGATTATTTCTCCAAGTGGGCTGAAGCTACACCTTTTAGGGAAGTCAAAGGGGAACATGTTGCAAGTTTCATCCGAATCAACATCATCTACCGTTATGGCATCCTGCGCTACATCATGACAGACAACGGACGATCGTTCGTCAACAGCACTGTCACCAAGTTGTGTGAGAAGTTCAGTTTCACCCAACGAAAGAGCTCTGCATATTATCCGCCGGCAAATGGACTCGCGGAGGCCTTCAACAAAACTTTATGTAGTTTATTGAAGAAAGTTCTCTCCAAGTCAAAACGAGACTGACATGAAAGGATCAACGAGGCTCTATGGGCATATCGCACGACCTTTCGCACACCCACCAAGGCAACGCCATACTCGTTGGTCTATGGAGTGGAAGCTGTGTTGCCACTAGAAACGCAAATCCCGTCGTTAAGAGTCGCCATCCAAGAAGGGCTCACTGAAGAAGACAACGTCCGGCAGTGTTTGGAAGAATTGAAAGCCCTTGATGAAAGAAGGCTCGAAGCAAAACAAAGATTGGAATGCTGCCAAGCCCGTCTGTCCAAGTTCTACGACAAGAAAGTCAAGGCACGTTCGTTCCAAGTCGGAGATCTCGTTCTCGCCATACGGAGACCCATTGTCATCAACTACCGCAGTGGAAACAAGTTCACCTCCAAATGGGATGGACCATATGTCATCACGGAAGTCTTCACAAACGGAGCCTACATGATGATAGATAACGACGGAGTGAGCATCGGACCGATTAATGGACGATTCTTGAAGAAATTCTATGCTTGAAGAATGCACAAGTCATGCTCCTTGACGCATGAGCCTAAACTGCACGTCACCAAAAAAAATAAAATAAATTGTAATACTCCTGGCTCGCAAGAGTATAAACTGTGTACGGCTCAAAATAAACAAATTCAATTGTTTTGAACTACGTAATGGCTTGATCCCTTCACAGGGTATGTAGGCAACTTGAAAATTATTTTTCTAAGTTCAGTCATGTCTTGAAAAAAGAAAAAAAAAATCAAGTGATTGGATTAATTATGTTGGTCCATTACTTGATACAAAAAAAAATGTAATTGGGTTAAGTTAATCCATTACACAAAAAAAAAAAAATAAGTAAATGGGTTGATTAATTTTAATCCTTTACTTGGTGCAACAAATTTGAGCATATGAGTTAATTTTGACACATTGCTTAAAAAGGGACAAACAAGTTGAATGGGTTTATTAAATTAATCCATCACTTGGTTTGGAGAAGTTATATGGCGACGTACACTAAAGCACTTAAATTTTAATTAAAGTCTTTGAGTGTTCAAAGTTTGAGGGATGACGCGAAGCTATGCATCGGGGTTCACATATAAATAAAAAAATAAATAAATTTGCACAACAAGGGATAATGAAGAAATGAGATCTTTATTTCACCAAAGGATCAAGATACAAATTCCATGTGAACTAGGCAATGAGGAATGCAAAAAAACAAAATGAAAGAATAAAGAACAAAAAAATGGTGAAGCTAGAAAGGCTGTAGATGTAGCAACTCCTCTCGGGACCTCTTGACAGCCGCTTCCATTACCTTCATGTTCGTAGAGACTTCGGCTGATGGGCCCGGGGAATTCTTGATCTTCAAAACGGCCGCCTCTTGAGACGCGCGGGCCTCGCTAAGAACTTGTTCATCTCTTGTAGCTCGCTGAAGAGAGGAATCCATTTCGGCCACTTATCTCTTCAATTCCTCTAATTTGGCGCCCAACTCTTTAACCTCCTCTGTCTTGGCTTGCAACTCACCGTCTCTCTTGGCCAGCTCTGCTTCAGCTAGTTGCAACGACTCGTGGGACTCCACCTTTGTGCGCAAGTCCTGAAACATCGTAGCCCCATCGAAGAAACGGTGCAATGATAACTCCAGCCGAGATGTGTCCTGCCCGCAGTCCCTCATGGAGTTAAGAAACTCCTCCGCTGCAGCTCGACCCCTCGCAAGCTTCTTCAAGGGCGTATTCTCAATTATATCTCTCACTACATCCCAATAATAACTCATTATCTTCAACTTACTTGCCTCTTCATTTCATCAGGGGTAATAATAGTTGCTGCAGGAGTAGCCGTATCCAAGGGACGCACCATGGGAGGTGCTAAGTGTGCAATAGGATCGGCCACAACTAAAGGAAGGGTCGGTGATGGTGCTGGATCTGCTCGAGGAACGCGCGGGGTACGTGTCAAGGGTGTAGGAACACTGGCACTGCTTCCTGCATCATCGTCGCCATCATCGGGCACTGATGTATTGCCCAAGCCTACAACCTGAAAGGAAATAAAGAGAGCATAAGTACAAGTAAAGAAACCAAGGAAAGGCAAAATTAAGGAATAGAATGAAGACATCAAAACTTTCATTTAGAAGTTCTGTTAAAGGTGCTTCTTCCTCAAAAATGCATGAAGGGATACTAAGATGGTCTAATTTAAAAACCTCATCCCTCCCTTCCTCAGAAAAAGATAAAGCAGAAATTACTTCTTCATTGCTAACATGGGCAGCGGAGGTCGAATTGTTGGTGGGAGGATCATGACAGCGGGACCACCACTTGGCATAATCTCGGCTTGTCGAAAGAATGGAACCCAATACACCAGGATATGTAAAAGATGCCTTCGTGAGAAATTGGGTGCTCACCAACCATAACCGGTATAACTCACTCGGATCTCCAGAAAGGATCTCTTCCTTCAATAGCCCCGGATTGTGCTGACAAAACCCGAACCTCCGGCTAAAACGATGTGGACTGTATGCCTCAACAATGCAAGAAGACCCGCATCTAAACGTCAAGTAAGCCGAACGTACACAAATAAGGAGGTCTCTTCTGGAGGACTTGATAATGGACTCATTGTCATGAAAGGTGAAAGGAGCCATCACAGTGTCGAATCGGAAGCACACTAAAGAAGAAGTCGAGATGTCAGTAAATAACTTCTAGGCGGCAGTATAGCTGATACGCCTGAAGGCATTTACACCCGAAAACCCCACCATAGGCGGGTTCCCGCAATCTCCATCCAATCATGGGTTGCCAAGTGCACCGCGAGCCACGGATAAACAAAGTGAAGAGAGAAAACCGCCTTGCACTGCTTCAAGTCACTGGACGAGCTTATCATCCTCAAGCCTTGGTATATGCTCGCCAACACGGGGATAGCCAAGGAAAATTGTGTACCACGCGCCATGCGGCTGGCAACTCGAAAGATAGATGGTCGAATCATGCCTACACGGCCATGCGGAAGCGCAAATCCATAAATCCAAGCAGAAATAAATGCTGCCCGATAAAGCTCATCACGGTAAGGAACTTCCACGCCTAGAAAATCCATCATGCCATTAACAAGCTCTTGCAACTGCGTTCTGATTATTGTCCCACTTGGGATGGACGGCTCCTTAGGTGCCCTGCCTTTCTTCTTTTGAGACTGAAGTGTCGGGCTAGAATATTTCTTGCCTTTCCCAAACCAAAAGTCCACCCACGCCGCAATGGAAACCGCTTTATCCTTTTTTCAGATCGAGTGGTACGCCAAAAACAGATATCTACAAGCAAAGGATAATTAGTCAAAAAAGGGAAACAAGAAAAAAAGAAAAATAATTGGATCGTACTCGCAGGTAGCTGGGGTTTGGTCGTTCCCATAGTTCAGGGTCTTTTCACTCGGCACAACTTCGTCATAAAACTCGCCCTATAGGGGAAGCCTAACCAGCTCATGGATATCCCACAATGAAGGGGAAAGCTCACCAATGGGAGTACAGAGGGTGTTGGTGATTGGTCGCCACCGCTCAAGAAAAGCGCGAAGTACTCCTTTGCTGCAGTAATATGTGAAGAGCGAAGCCTGTACACCATCATAGATCTGCGCATACTTCAAATGCTGCTTGTGGTGCCAAAGCATATGCTCAGTCCGCTCCCAATAGCCAGAGTAGAAACAAAACATGCCGAACATAGAGTCAGGGAAGTTGGCGTCGGCGCTAAGATCCGGGATCGCGTTCGGGTGAAATGGCTCGAGCTCATGGCTACCCAATCTGTGAAGGGTAGATCGAAGTGAGAGGGCGGTCTCCTTGCCTTCTGATCCATCAACTCGCACAATTTTCCATACAGACCTGCAAGTCCAATGCTCCGGGTGTTCAACATCAACCCCTGAATGAGGTGAAATCACTGGAGTGTCGATAAGGATACGAGTCTGGGCATCCTTATCACGATCGACTATAAGGTGATTCCCGTCACTCCGGATAAATTGTTTATCCATGGCGTCACTGCAAAACAAAAATTTAGGAAAATTGGTTATCATCCAAGAAAATGGGAGTTATTTCCATGAAAAAGAAAAGGTGAAAAAAGTATACATTTGCGAAAAAAGGCAAGGTGATTTTTTTGAATGACATGAAAATATTGCAAGATGAACGCAGTTTAAAAAATGCATGTCAAATTTGGAAAATTAATTTTAAGTTCATTTTAAATATTTGGACTTGGAATTAAATTTCAACAAAATAAAGATTTGGGCACTACAAAAAAATAAATATCTACATGTAGACAAAAATACATGTTAAATATTGTTTAAAATTAATTTTAAGTTCACTACTAAATTTTGGACTTAAAATTAAATATTTTGGGGCCTATCCCCAAATACCAAATGTGTTGGGGTAAAATGCGGTCTTCCAAAAAGCCTAGGGGCTCAATTTCTATTTCCTAAAAGTCAGGGCTCAAATTCTAGGGTTTCAAAACTAGGGGACTAAATTGCAATATGGCAAAACCTCTCCGCTTCTTCCCAAAAAACGCACAGCATCCCCAAATCAACAAAATCACTTTCTTCCCCCCAAACCAAATCTGCAAAACCAACACATCTCCCTCTCCCACCGATCCAACTTCGGCGATGCGGCGGCGGCAGGGCGAACGGCGGCAGCCTCCGGAAGCAAGCGCGTGAGCGGCGGAGAGCTTCGCATCTCCTTCCCCGGCGGTGCGGGATGGGGCAAGGAACAGGCGACAGAAGAGTGGATGGCGGCGGCAGGCCCAGGATCCAACCGCGGCAGTGGCAACGTCCGGCAGCAGCGGGGACCGGCGGCGGCGTCTCTTTCGCGTGAGCAGCGGCGGGCGCGAACGGTGAAGTGGCACGGCATCCGACGTCCTCTCCCCTCCGGACGGCGAACGGAGAAGCAGCAACGGACGGCCTCTCCAGCAGCGGCGACAAGCGGCGCTCTCCCCCCCCCCCCCGGCCTTTTTCCTCGCGACGGCGGCGGCACCCGACGAGCACAACGGACGCGGTGGCGGCTGACTCCCGGCGGCGCCTCCGTTCGCGAACTCCGGTGTGGCATTGGTGGCGCGGCAGGACATGATGGTGTGGGGCGAACAGCGGAAGCAGCAGAGTGGCTCCGGCAGCGTCCTCCCTTGCACAAGCACGGCGGCGACCTCCATCGAGCGGCGTTCCTCCGGCTGAGCAGATAGCAGCGGCCACGCGAAGCGACGAGCGGAGGCGGGCCTTCTGAAACAAATAACTATTGAGGTGAATGGCAGCGCCGCGTCACTAACCCCGCCATTGTCAAAGTCTTGTTGATGGCGGGTAGAATAAGGATTGAGGCCAACGGCAGTGCCGTGTTACCAACCTCCCCTTCTACCATGACGAAACGGCCTTCCCTCGCGGCGTACATCCTGCAGCGGCGTTGGACCTTCTGAAACAAATAATGGTTGAGGTGAACGGCAGTGCCGTCACAAACCCCGCCATTGTTAAATGCTTGTTGATGGCGAGTAGATTAAGGATTGAGGCCCACGGCAGCGCCGCGTGACCAACCTCCCGTCTACTATGACGATCAGGTACATGGCTCATCTCGAATCAATAATGATGTTGAAGTAGAAAGCTGGGGTGAAGATGTTGGGTCGGGTGTTCTGTCTTCTTAATGTTTGATTGAAAAAAATGGGACAAACAAGAAAGCAAGAAATAGAAAGAAACAGAAGAACAAAAAAGTATATATGAAAGGGAAGGCTTGCGGTATAAATTAGTGTTAATATTTACCTGGTTGTTCCATGCCTGCTCGCTGGGGAATAGTTACCGGTGTTTCTTGTTGGTAGTGTATGCTTATTGGTTCCCTATAAATAATCAATTAGGCAATTACAAAAGAAAATGAGGAAGAGTTGATTCGGGTTTGAGTGCGTTAGAAAGACCACAACACCAGTTAACGGTGAAATTTTGGAGGAATATAATCTCTCTTTTATTGATGAACTTGGGGAAAGATTACTGGAAAAATAGAAAAGCGAAGTACAGGAATTGAAAGAGAGCAGTAAAGGAATTGAAAGAAACAGAAAGCAGTAAAAATTGCAGAAAATTAAGATAAGTAAATGCGGCTTCTTTCGAAGTGTGTTGGAGATGTCTGCCCTCTGGTGCCACATTACACTTATATAAGAGAAGGGAACCCGGGTTCCCTCAGGCCCATAACGCTTCACCCTGATTTTCTTACTTTGGTGGTGCCTCGTCCTGATTTATTTCCTTAGATGACGCCTCTCATGCTGATACCTTCCTTATATGGTGCCTCTCACTACGATCTTCTTTCCTTTTATGAAGCTCCATCCTACTGACTTGAGGATCACATCCTCTTCTTCAGTCCCTTCTTCTGGATATTTCTTTACGGACTGGGCCGAGTAATCAGACCAAAAATGGATGGGCCTTAATATTTATTTTTATTTGGTTAACAGATGCCCCCCTCGCGCATTTTGCCTGATTGGCATTTTTAAGACAAATTTGCGTGCTTTAAACTTAGGGTTTGAATTTCGGCCCATTAAGGCCCATTAGGGTTAACCCTAGCACTATAAAAGCCTTCTCCACCAAAATTTGGCAAGCTTCCAATAATCACTTCACTTTCCAAAATTCTCTCCTCCTTATCTTTTTCTTACTCCGGCCGCCGGCCGCCGCTAAGAGGATCCAGCCGCCGCCACCGTCAACTTCTCGGCCGCCACCTTCGCCCGCGCTACGTGCTACTCCAGCCGTCATTGGTGATCTCGTCGTGCTCGTTGGGGAACCGCCAGCCTCTCGCTCGGCCGCCACCACCCTCTCGCTCGAAGGTCGCCACCTTCACCTCGAGTGCCACCAGCATCGTTGGACAGGGAGGCCGCCGCCATCCCCTTCACGAGCGCCGCTATCCCCCGTTGAGGAGCCGCCAGTCTTCTTGTTCGAGCTCCCCAGCCGCCATCTTCACTCCGGAGGCCGCCATCCGAATTTAGGTGCCCTTGAGCACCAACAGCATCGTGGGAAGGGGCCATCGCCATCCCCTTCTTTCTCCCGAGCGAGTGTCACCATCCATCTTTCTCGGCCGTTGCCGCCATCCTCGCACGAGCCGCCATCTCCCCTCCTTGAGCTGCCAGCCTTCATTGCCTAGGGGAACCGCCGTCTTCATCTCTTCAGGCACCGCCATCCAAGTCTCTTCCGCCACCCGAGGGCCGCCACCACCAGGAATCACCGGAGGCCGCCACTGCCCGAGGGCCGCCATCGCCCGAGAGCCGCCATCTCCACCTCCACGGGCCGCCATCCCATTTTGCTTGGGGTGCCACTTGCTTCATGGATCAGGTTAGTCAACAGTCCTCTATCCTTGTCATGCATATTTTATTTTGTTGGTGGAGACTTATAGCTTGTGCTGGTAGAGGGATCATGGATTGGTGACTTGAGACTAGGACTTAGTAATTTTGGCATTTCTGAACTATAGATGGAGATGTTGGACTGAATCTTGTGCCGAACTTGTTTCTCTTGATTTTGCTGAATTCATGCTTGCATAGTAATCTCGTCTTTTCTTCTGATGCGCATTACATGTCTGCTTGATGACATAGGACCTAGCAAAATCATTCACCCATATCTCGCCTGTTTCTTCTTGATGAACATCGCCGATCAAATCCTTTGTTTATAACCTAGGGCTTTAGAGAGCCATACTTAGGTGTTAGGTTGATCCAGGTTTGTTTCTTTGGTATCCCACATCTTCCTTATGATATAGGATTTAGTAGACGAGACCACGTCGGCCGCCTCTCATTTGGCTCGAGCCGCCACTGATAGTCACCTCAAGACATCGCCGGCCACCACCCAGGGGTCACCAGCCGCCACTGCTCAGGCCGCCACCCCATCAGCTCAAGGCGCCACCCAGAGCCCTCAGCCGCCATCATGTTCGGGACAGGCCGCCATTCACTCAGCCTGGGTCACCACTCCTTTGACAGGGTTTGCCGCCTCGTCGTCTCACGGCATGGCTTTTGAGGTTTGAATGTTTCCCCGGCTTTACTTCCATATTTTGGTGCTAACTTATTTGCTTGTTGACTTATCCGGGTAACTTTGTGGTATAGGATGTTGCCAGATCCGTTCAGCCTCAGATAGCCAGTCAGGCCGCCACTCCTAGTACTCAGACCACTACTCAGGCCGCCACTCTAGTATCTCAACCGCCAGCTTTGTCTACCATGACTCAAGTTTGTCTTGCCTCACATTACTTGCTTTGTGTGGCCTATGTTCGCATCCCTTAATCTCGTGTTGTTTGCTTCGTGCAGTGTCCGCTTATTCCGGACTCTGATGATGAGGCTTACGATTTCGACCACCGGGAGTCGGAACCTTTTCTGCGGCTGTTTCATAGTATGAGTGCGCACGCAGATGAGGCGAGAGGGTTTTTATTGTGTAGGTGCCCGATTACTGAGGCTGCATTCACTAGTGCCTTTGCGTCCCAGACTAAGGCTATTCGGTCTCAGCAGTGCGGTACTTCTGCTCCCAAGTCAAAGGCCAAAGTTCCCAAGACCGGAATTGATGATGAGAGCAGTTTAGGCAAGTATATTTCATGGGTGCACCGAATGAGTGGACATTCTTTCGATTGGCGTGAGTGGGGGATTGATGACGCTATCATCCTATCCACCAAGCCCGTGGTGTTAGATCACCGCATGATCTACTATCTTATGGGTTTCTGGAATTCCACAGTTAATGGCTTTCAGCTTCCTTGTGGCTTCGTTGGTCCTACCCTCCTTGACGTCGCGATGATCATGGGACTCCACGTGGATGGAGCTGAGCTGACACAGTCGGGCATTGATGATCCTATACTTGGTGCGGCGATTTGTCCCCCGGGCAAATTGGCCAAACAATATTCGACCTACATTGACCACAACAAGACAACCGGGGCTTCTCCATCCACACGGGACGAGCATATGGCTTTTTCTTTTATTGTGGTTCAGCCGATTCGTCATTTGCTCCAGTGCTCGTACTGTTCTGCGCACTGCCCTGCCCCTCGTCTTAGCTATCAGGAGTACAGAGTCTCGAGCTACAGGCTCATATTTCCTTGGCACCCTATTCAGTGGTATGGCCAAGCTTTCTGACATGTTGGCTAGTGGGCGAGATCCCACTAATTCGGCCTCCGGGCCGTTATGGTTTCTACAGTTATGGATTCAGTTGTATTTTCCTCAGTTGTTTACCGGTGTTTCTCGCCTCGGCCCGAGGGAGGTTTCGGAGGGTAATCCGCTAGTTATACTGCTGGCCGCTGATTCCGTGAGGATTAGCCAGAATGGCCTTTTGAGGCGGGATAGTCTAGGGATTGTCCGTTGGTTCTATAATCATCGCTCGTCTTACCATGACTTGTATTTGTACGCCCCCATTGGGTGGTTGTTGTCTACACTTGTGTGCCAGCCCGCTCGGCCACGCGGTGTTCATGGGGAGTCTACTTGGAACATTAGTATGAAGCCTCACATGCTTTTGAGTGGGGTGTGGAGGAATGATGCTTCTAATCCGTTCATAGCTGAGCCGTATTGTCCTCACTTGCTTTCTCGTCAGTTCGGTTGCCATCTTGGACTTCCTCGCAGAGTAAAGTGGCCGGTTCGTTTTACCAGGAGCGAGAGGATGACAGATGCGGGTATTAGGGCTGTGGTGGCGTTCTCGTCTCGCCTGACACTTTCTGGCTACCTCCCCTTTACTCTGACGGGGTCGCTTGCTGCTGGTTTTATGGCGTGGTGGACGCCATACATTACTTCTATTTTGCTGCCATATGATCAACTGACAGCTCATTTCGGAGTCCCGCAGCATGGCTCTTCATGGCGGCCCAGTGCTTCTGCCTCTCGCGGTGTTACCATGAAGTCTAAGTCAGGTGCAGCTTCTTCCTCTCGCAAGCGCCGAAGAGGTATGTCGAATCACTCCTCTGTCAATACAGTACTTTATACACTGCTCCGGTCCTTTAATGTTGTTTTTCTGTCTACAGTTGATGATGAAGCAAGTGATGAGGATGCTCCAGTTGATGATGAGCAGTCCAGCTCTGATGAGGAGGAGGCGAGCTCCGGTGATGAGGAGTCACGCTCTGACAAGGAGGAGGATCTTGCAAGTGATGCCGGCACCAGGGATGATGATGATCACCATGTAGAAGATGAGTATGTAGATCCCCTCGTGATGATGGTCATGCGGAGATTGTGGGTGATGAAGGCAGCGCTGATCACGGCCAGGCGGATGATCCTATTGCTGATGTTCTTGTGGCCGTGGACTCTCGATATTCTTCCTCTTTTGGCAGACCTTCCGATGATCCCTCCTCGTCTATGGATGAGTTGTTAGCTCGTGCTAATTACATCATCCTTCATGGTGACGATCCCAAGTATCAAACTGATGTCATGGTGACCGGCATTGATGATTCCTCGCCTACTACCGCTGCCCAGATATGCTTCACCACTTTCAGGTTTTTATTCGTATTACTCTTAGTATTGTAATAACATCCTTCTTTATTGTTCAGGTGGACCCACATTCCTCTCGGGTTGACGATCATTCCCCTGCAGTTGGCTCAGTTGACCACGAGTTGGTCTCTCAGGTACTCCTTGGTTATGTCCCCTCTCCTTTTCTGCTATTTTGTTTAAGAAAAATGTTCTAAGGGTAGTTGTCTTCCAGATCCCTGCGGATCATACAGATCATCCTTTTTCTACTCAGGCCGCTGATCATGCCTCCACGACTAGTGAGGCTGGCCCCTCGGTGATCTCTCAGGTACTCCTTAGTTGCATTCTCACTTTCTCTTTTCCTTCTCAAGGATATGCTCTAAAAGCTCTCCTCTCTAGATTCCCATCGATCAGGCAGATCACTCTGTGGCTGATGCTCCTGCGACTTCAGCTGATTTGGTCGCGCCACCTCCTCAGGTATGCTTCAACTCGTCTTTTGTGACTGTAAGATTTCCTTGACATATACTCATGTAAAGCTGTCCTAAGGTACCCACGGCTACTCTCTCAGTTCCGGCGACCTCTTTGTCTTCAGGTCCTCGGGCATCTGCCCCCATTGATGGAGCCATCATTTCGGCATGTGAGGCGTTTGACCGCCTTCTATCCATCCAGACCGATCTACTCTCTGCTGAGGTGGTTTCTGGTCTCGATTGCCTGCTTGACGATGTTAGCGCAGTTCCCACCTTCGTTGAGGATGTTGACTTTCTTGACTTTTCAGAGCTCATCTCTGATTTGTCTATTTCCTACCCTACTTTTAGCAGCACCGCGGACCAGTCTGCCCAGGATCTGACACTGCTTGATGATCTCGAGGCGCGACATCGTGATGTGTGTTCTCAGATAGAGGCCATCCATCCTCAGCGCGAGCAGTTGTCTGCTGATCGCGGAGCTAGAGAGAGTCGCAGATCCCAGCTTGAGAGTGTTATTACGCAAGCAGAGCATGATATCGTGGAGGCAGAGCGTATCATTTTGGAGAGGAGGCACACCATTCAGGGGGCCAAGGATGAGCTCACTACATTGGAGCCTGCCTTAGCTGACATTTCCTCCCGAGCTGCTATGTTGGAGACTACGTATGATCGTTCGGCCGCAGATGAGCGTGATCTATCGTCTGAGTTATCGGGAGCCCAGGCTCGTTGGCTTCGGTTATCCACTCGTGCTCGTGCTTCTGCGGCTGCACTTCATCGTCTGACGGACATCTTCAGGCATACTCGTGATCAGTTGGCCATCATGCGTCGTCGTATACTGGGTGATGGGATGCAGCCTCCCCCTTAGTATCTAGCACTGCTTCATTTTCAGTACACTTTTGGGTCAGCCCATCGGCCTTGTGGTGGGCAACTCTTGTCTTTGCTTTAGGATATTATTGCTACTTTTTGGCTGAGCTTGTGATTGGCCACTTTTGATGCAGTTATGTTATTTACTCAGATTCCCAGACTGATGGATAGAACACTTTGAGATATTTTGCATTTATGCTCTGTTTGTGCTTTTGACCATCAATGTCCATCAGCTTGTATGCACCATTAAGTAGTCTTTGTGTTACAATGAATGGTCCTTCCCAATTTGGAGACCACTTGCCTGTCTCATTATCGCGCACCCCCAAGGGTAAAATCACTTTCCATACTAGGTCCCCTTCGTTAATGGTTTTGCCTCGAACCCTCTTGTCATAATATCATGCCATCCTCTCCTTTTGACGACTGATATTCTCCAAGGCCGTAAGCTTGTCACCATCTGCGGTCTCCAACTCTTGCAACATGGCCTCTTCATATTTAGTTAAGTCTAAATGATGTTGCTGGGCCACTCCTAGAGAAGGGACTGTGATCTCTAAAGGTAGAACAGCGTCATGACCATATGTCAGGTAGTATGGTGTGAATCCAGTGGCTGCAGATTTAGAATTTCTGTAAGCCCATAAGACCTCTGACAAAGCCTCGTGCCATTTTCTTGGTTTCTCGCCTACTGCCTTCTTGATCATACTTATCAAGATCTTATTGGTGGCCTCAACTTGACCATTTGCTTGGGGGTGGTATGGAGTGGAGTGATATATGCAAATCCCGAATTGTTTAGCAAAAGCTAAAAACTTTTCACCAGTGAACACAGTACCTTGATCAGCAGTGATTGTTTGGGGAATTCCAAATCGATGTATGAGCTCAGTTACGAACTTAATTACATCGTTTTGGTCGATCTTCCTCATTGGCCATGCTTCTACCCATTTGGTGAAGTAATCAGTGGCCACTAGTATGAATGCGTGATTCTTAGACGATGGCGGATGAATTTTTCCAATGATGTCCATTCCCCAGCCACGAAATGGCCAAGGCTTAGTGACTGTGTGTAACTCTTCCACTGGTACTCTTTGAATCGGCCCATGTTTCTGGCAAGTCTCGTAACCTCGAGCATAGATGATGCAGTCTTCCATGATGGTTGGCCAGAAGTATCCATGGCGATGAATACTCCATCTCATGCTAGGCCCTGCCCGATGAGAGCCGCATATCCCTTCATGGACTTCTCCCATCACCTCCTTAGCTTCTTTGGGACCCACGCATTTGAGCAGCAATCCATCAACCGCCCTTCGAAATAATTCGCCATCAATCAGTGTGTACCGCAAAGCTTTGACCTTTAGCGAGCTATCTCCTCCAGATGATGGGTCTTTGAGGTATCGTGTGATCCCGATCCTCCAATCATCATTTGAATTTTGAGGTTGGACTTCTTGTTGGTCTTCAGACTCATTTGTGATTGCGGCGATGCATGATGCCCCCCTAGGGTAACCCGTCTGCCAGCCTGAAGCAAGTTGAGCAGCTTCGCTGGCCTCTTGATGTTGACTTCTAGGTACGTGGGTGATGGTAGCGTCCGAAAACTTGCCCAATAGTTCTAGTGCTGTCTCATAGCATTTAATCAGCCTTGGACTCTTACATTCATATTCTCCTGTTAGTTGCTCCAGGATGACTTGGGAGTCTCCAAAAATTGTAATGGATTTTGCACCCTTGAGCAGCGGTATCTCCAGGCCAAATATCAAAGCTTCATATTCCGCTTGATTGTTGGTGGTGCTCGGTTCCAGTTCCCGAGCAAGCTTCCAATGCTGCCCCAGAGGGCTAGTGATCGTAATACCGGCTCCCGAGCCGCTACTTGCACATGATCCATCAAAGGTCAATTCCCAAGGTTCGAACCCTATGAAAGATGCCTCTCTGGGATCCTTCGGCACCGTTAATGAGGGATGTTGAGCTAGGAAATCAGCTAAAGCTTATCCCTTGACTTCTTTCTGAGGAACGTGTACAAGAGTAAAGGGACTGATCTTCATAGCCCATTTAGCCTGGTGACCTTTCAATGCCGACTTATGCAGGAGTGTTCTCACCAAGTCGAAGGGAGTTACCACATGAACCGTTCTTGGTAGCATGTAATGTTCTAATTTATTACAGGAGTATACTAGAGCATAGCATAATTTCTTTAGTGAGGTGTATCTCACCTCTGGCCCTTGGAGAGTTTTGCTAATGTAGTAGATAGATCTTTCCCTGCCGCTCTCATCATCTTGTGCAAGTAAGCATCCGATGGATTCTTCGATGGCTGACACATATAGTTTCAGAGGCACTCCATGCCTTGGCGGTACTAGCACTGGAGGGACCCCAATGCCCTCTTTATTTCTTCAAAGGCCGCTTGATCCGTCCACAGAAATGTCTCGTTCTTCTTTCCTTTAAGCAAGGTAGTGAACGCCTTCATCTTCCCTGCAGCATTAGCAATGAATCTCCTTAAGAAATTAATTTTGCAATCAGTGACTGTAGCTCCTTGAGATTGGATGGTGCGCGGGCTTCCAAGATGGCCTTTGCTTTGTTCTGATCCACCTCGATGCCCCTCTAATGCACCAGGAGAAGTTCCCTGCCGCCATTCCGAAGCGCACTTAGCTGGATTGATTTTCAATCCATGTTGCCTCATTCGGATGAAGGCATCCTCAAGATGGGCCAAGGGCTAGCCAAATTCACATGATTTGACTACGATGTTATCAATGTAATCTTCAAGCATGTGGCCAATTAAATCATCAAAAATCATGTTCATGGCCCTTTGGTATGTTGCCCCGGCATTCTTCAAGCCAAAAGGCATGACTACCCATTTGAAGATGCTGACAGGCCCCGGGCAACGAAAAGCAGTTTTATGTATATCAGATTCAGCAATAAAGATTTGGTTGTATCCAGAATAACCATCCATTAATGATAAAAATTTATTGCCGGCAGCCGCATCAACAAGCATATCGGCCATAGGCATTACATATTCATCCTTGGGTGTCGCTAAGTTTAAATTTCTAAAGTCTATACAGACTCTTAACTGGCCATTCTTCTTTACAACAGGTACAATATTTGCAAGCCATTCTACATAACGACAAGTTCTAATGTAACCTTCTCTAAGAAGCTTCTTAACCTCGGCCTTTATTTTTGGGATGGTGTCTGGATCAAACCGTCTAGGCGGCTGATTGTGAGGTCTGAACTCGGGGTGAGTTGGCAGCTTGTGCTCGACGAGTTCTCTTGAGAGTACTGGCATGTCTGTGTTCTGCCACGCAAAATAATCTTTGTACTTCTGAATCAGCTCCACTAGTTGGTGCCGCTCCTCTTCGGGCAATGAGCGCTTATCTTGGTGAGTTTCGGCTCTGTATCCGTCCCGAGGTTGATGTCCACAAGTGGTTCCTTGGCTTCCGGACTAGGCAACGTCCGCTTCATAGAGGATGGCCACTCAGATGTCCTTTTATCAGTCAGGTTCTTGGACTTGTCTTCGGCACCCATCATCATCTCAGTGGTGGCGAGCCGCTGTAGCAAGTCCTTGTAGATGTCCTGGCTACTCATCATGTGGAGCCTGAGGGCTCTTGTCGGCTGTCTACAGGATGTAGCTTGAAGCCGCTGGAAGTAAAAAAAGTCGATGGATTCTAAGTCCACATCCACCCCAATTAAAGCAGACGCAGGCTGGATATCTTCCAAGTAAAAGACCGCCTCATCGTTGTTGCGGTCGTGTCCTATGAAGGGTTGGGGATCTGCTTCCACCAACTCTATTTGATCGTCATTCCAGATAAGCAACTGTCGGTGTAAGGTAGATGGCACACACTACGCCATGTGAATCCAATCGCGTCCCAGTAATGCCGAGTAGCAAGTTCTCGACTTTACCACAAAGAAAGCTAGTTTGATAGTTTTAGACCCCACAGTGACGTCCGCCGTTATGAACCCTGCCGATTAAGTCGCTTCTCCCACAAAGTTGCACATCCTGACCCTGGTGGGGATGAGATCCTTCTCACTCTTATCGATCTTCTTCAAAGTTGATATCGGCATCACATTTTCCGCTGCCCCATTATCAACGAACACCCTGTTCACAGGACGCCCGTCAATATGGGCTTTAATATACAAAGGCTCAATTGCCTAGTCTTAGATGCTTCCGGTTTGGCAAACTGTGGAAAAACTGGCCCTTGAGCAGACTGGCCACCTAACTCCTCAAGGAGGTTCCTGGTCGGATAGGAAAGTTCTGCTATCATTTCATCCATCTCCTCAATGAGTCTAGCAAACGATGGTTCTTCTTCATCCCATACTTCGGACTCAGCATCGCTGATTTCCACATCTGCCGCCAATCCCACAACTTGCAGAGGCACGGCAGGGTCTGTTAGCTCCTCTTCTTGTCCATACTCATAGCCTGCTTCCTTAAATTCATCTTCTAGGCCAACCCAGAAAGCATCATCCAATTTAGTCTCCTCATCATCCAAGTTGTTCTCCTCATCGAGCTCCATATCATCTAACATCTCAAGGTCTTCGGTCATGATGCCTATAGCACTTATGCCGACTTTAGGTTTCTCTTGGTTAGCCTCCATGGCAGCTTCCACATCTTTGGGAGTGACCGCACCGAAGTTCACTTGTGCAACTTCATTGGTTGGTTGAACCTCAGACTGCGCTTCTGCTTTCTCGGAATCGTCAAAAGTTTTGCAGTATGCCGTGAACCCCTCGTAGCTGTCAGTTTCCCTTCCCAATTCACCGGCCTGATGGGCCGCTATGTAAGCAAAGAACCTGGTAAGCACTTTCATCATAACCATTTCTCTGGCCATCTCTAGATCACCCATGAGGTTAAATTTTTCCATGAATTTATCCGCCCAAGATTTGCTTGCGTTTTTTTCCTCTGCTTGACTCGGCCAAGGCAACCGTTTTGCCTTTGTCTTTGGAAGTTTCCGGCTGAGTCGTTGTCTGAGGAGGCCTAGGCTACATGGTCTTAGGCTGAGGCGCTGGCTTCCGTCGTTCTGCCCATTGCAGTCTTTCCCGCACTGGCCTCCTGGTGGAAGGTGATGGTGGATGTGGCCTCCTGGAGGGAGGTGATGGTGGATGTGGCCTCCTCAAGGCCTCATGAGACCTTCCCCCTATCATCTCTAAGTCGCTCATGCACCGGCTTTCGAGGTGGTATGGGGGAACTAGGCTTCTTATACAGAGGCTTCCCATCCGGATGTTGTAGCCTCTCATGAATAGGCCTCCGCTGCCCGGAGGTTTCCCCTTGGGCTTTGAAATAAGTTGGTTGTATTGGCTTCCGAGGTCTAGAAGATTCTAACTTATGAATCTTGGCTTCCCATTGCCGTATTTCCTCGGCATATCTTCTCTGAGCCCGCCTATACTGACTCCTGGTCATAGGTGGCGGCTCCTTTTGAGTAACCTTGCTTCCTGCCCGGTTCCTCATCCACCTATCAGCCTCAGCAGGATGTTCTGGATGCCTCATCAAAGTTGGCACCACTTCCACTCCTTGCATGTAATCCCGAGTAACAGGTTGGTGCCTTCCGTTGTCATGGATCTCCAGAGCAGGTTTTGTGATCTCAATCCTCAATGAAGGGTTCTTCTTCCTCTGATGTTCTTTTTCTTCGGCCTCGAGAACTTTCTTGAAATCTTCTACAGTCATGTTTCTAAATCTTGGCTATTTCTTTTGCAGCTCTCTCTATTTCAGCATCAGACTCATCCGATAACAAGTCATTATCTTTTTCATCGATTTCAACATGTTCCCCTTCTTGATCCACCCGGCTACTAGAGCCGCCATCATCTGAGTTTGGAATGAACCCAGAAGCACCAACGTGAAGCTGTGGGAACGGATCTATATCCACTTTCATATCTGCAATTTTCAAGCATCCCTCTTTTATTTTATTATGTATGGCAATTCTAAAACTCTGGCATTTGGTAATGCTATGAGTGTATGAGTTGTGCCACTTACAAAATGCCCGGCCCCGAATGTCCTCGGCCGCTGGTAACTTCTGCCCCTCAGGCAGCTTAATCACGCCATCTTTGAGTAAGGCATCGAACACTTGGTCCTTGCTCATATCAAAGAGGTCCTCCTCAGGTTTATATTTGGCCTATTTTTGTATTGGCGGCTTGAGAGCCGCACAGGTATGTGGCTTGGCCGTCTGGACTAGCTCCGCAACAGCAATTTCCACTGGTTCGTCCTCTTCGTCGCTGAATCTCACCTCTTCGAAGTGAACTCGAAATGTAGGACACCTCCCTTCCTGTTCCTCCAGGAATTTTTCCAAGCGGGCCGCTCTCTCGGCCAGCTGGGCAAGATCAGTTGCATCCTGCACAATTAAATGTTCCTTTAGTCTCGGCAACATATTAGCCACTGCAATATTGGCTATTTCCCTTTCCGGATTGCTATGGAACATCGATCTTTCAGTCGTTGTAATCTACTAATAAAATTACTTGCCGCCTCATCGGCATATTGTTTGGTATTAGTAAGGTCTGCAAGGCTTACCTGTGATAATGGAGTGTAGAACCTATCATGGAATGCACCTTCGAGGTCAGCCCAATTCTGAATCGAGTTAGGCCGCAAGGAGGCAAACCATGCGAAGGAAGATCCGGTGAGGGATGAGCTGAACAATCTTAATTTAAGCCAATCATTGGCCACTGCTTCCCCGCACTGAGCAGTGAACCTTCCAACATGTTCCACAGTAGATTTATCGTCCTCCCCTGAAAAGGAGGTGAATTCGGGCATCTTGAAACCCCTCGGGTAGGGCTGCATGGTGTCTACCTAGTCAGGATATGGCTTCCGGTACGTAGGCCGCTCCATCGGCTTTAGCTGAATCCCAAAGTGCTGCTGTATCATATCTGCGAGCAACTCCGGTGAGATCATTGGGGCCTGCGTAGGAGGCATGGCGGCAGGAGTAGGAACGGTGGCCTCAGCAACAGGTGCTACGGGCACTCCACATGGTTGTGGTGCCTGTCCTCCAATGGTAGCTAGAGCAGGTATGGCAGCTGGGGCCATGGGTGTCGCTGCCACTCTGCATGGCTATGGAGCCTGCCCGCTTAGGGTTGGTGGCATCCATCCAGGGTTTAGAGGCGCCGCCACATAAGTTGTGATTGAAATGTTCGGCACATGAGGTGCCGCCTGTCGTGGCGCCATGCTAGATCCGGACGCCATACAGCCTGGTATAGAACTGGTTGACATCAAAGGACTCGATAGAGCATAAACTGGCACTGGAGGTGCCGCGTAACCCAAATTCAGCATGCTGGGTGCCGCAGGAGCAAAGGCATAAGCAGTCTGGTACGAGTGTGGGAACATACTAGCCACGCTTCCGGACTCCTGGAGTGGCGGCTGGCCAGGTGTGGTTCCCCAAATCCGATGTTGGCCTCCTGACGGCCCCGGATATGGGGTGTTTGGCGGCGTAGCAGTGCTGTTTGCAGGGACAACCCCGTCTTGCTGGACACGCAAGGAACTGCATATTCGGTCAGTTTGGTCGGCCATGGCAGGCCGCAGAACGTCCATTAGGTGCCTTGTGAGTAAAGGCATGAATTCGGCCATCGATTCAGTCATCGATATCCGCATTTGTTCAGACAGTGTATGGATCTGCATTATCCCCTGTGGCGGTTGGGTGGTGTTCGCCGTTTCACCAGCGTCCTCGTCCGATGTTCGCTTGATCGTCTGGTCTTGTAGGACATATCTTCAAATTTCTGTATCAGATCAACAATAACTCTTCCGGATCTAAGACACATACACTACTCGAAGCGGATATGGTCTCGAATCGGGTCCCACTGGGCGTGCCAATTTGTTAACGTGAAATTTTGGAGGAATATAATCTCTCTTTTATTGATGAACTTGGGGAAAGATTACAGGAAAAATTGAAAAGCGAAGTACATGAATTGAAAGAGAGCAGTAAAGGAATTGAAAGAAACAGAAAGCAGTAAAAATTGCAGAAAATTAAGATAAGTAAATGCGGCTTCTTTCGAAGTGTGTTGGAGATGTCTGTCCTCTGGTGCCACATTACACTTATATAGGAGTGGGGAACCCCGGGTTCCCTCAGGCCCATGAACGTTTCACCCTAATTTTCTTCCTTTGGTAGTGTCTCGTCCTGATTTGTTTCCTTAGATGACGTCTTTCATGCTGATACCTTCCTTGTATGGTGCCTCTCACTACGATCTTCTTTCCTTGTATAAGGCTTCATCCTACTGACTTGAGGATTACATCCTCTTCTTCAGTCCCTTCTTCCGGATATATCTTTACGGACTGGGCCGAGTAATTTAGCAATTCATCCTACTGACTTGAGGATCACATCCTCTTCTTCAGTCCCTTCATCCGGATATATCTTTACGGACTGGGCCGAGTAATCAAACCAAAAATGGATGGGCCTTAATATTTATTTTTATTGGGTTAACAACACCATACATCTGATGAAAATTGGAAAGCCACAAAAATACATGTTCTTGTCAGCTCTTGTTGCCATGTGTTGCTGGGATGTTAAAAAATAAAAAATAAAAAATAAAAAATAAAAAAAATAAAATAAAATAAAATAAAATTGCATATGGTGTGAAGTCATACAATTTATTGAGGCCAAAGTGAATCCCAATTGATATGTGGATATTTAACGAAGATACAATTCAAGTTTAATGATTTAAGGAAGATAAATCAGTTTTGAGTTGGACACTAAGATTGTTGAAAGATTTGTTATAAAGATTTAGGAAGTCCAAGATCTATGAAGCTTGGTTTTGATATTTGAGCCCTTATATTTGATTTGCTTTAGCAAACAACCAAAAGAAATTCAAGCCAATTTCAGGGGATTTGGAAAATATTGGTGAAGATTCATCACATCCTTTGTTCATGTTCTTGGCAAATATATGTTTCAAAGTCAAATATATGGCTTGAGAAGGACAAAGTTCAAAAGTCAAATCCAAATGAAATTTCAAGAAGGCTAAAAATAAATAAATAAATAAAAAGAAGAGGAAGATAGAAGGTTCTTTTCGGGCCAGGAAAACAAGAAAAAAATGTTTGAGGAAAAAAAGAGGAAATCGCGAAAGGGCAAGAAAATTTGATGGAAAAGAAATTATAAACTTAGCCCATGCAAAAAAAATTGACAATAAAGAAAGTATATCTTGGCAAAGGCTCGACAAAATGGGCAAGCAGAAAAGAAAATATTTCGAGACCCGTTCACGTCTCAAATATTTTATTTCGCCCTAAACAAGTCTCGAGAGGGCATCTGTAAACACGTGAAATTTATTCGCCACTAAAAATGCGACATCTGCAAGTTTAAATATTAATTTAATTATTTTCTAGGCATTTTAAATAAATTAAATGCTTGAAATAATTATTAATATTTATTGGGCTATTTGGATCAACAAGCCAATGGGTCTATGATTGGGTCAATGTGGACAAGTCCAAATGCAAGACCCACAAGCCCTATGGCCCAATAATTGATGCTCGAATTAGGTCAGCCAATGAAAATTAATTGATGTGGATAAGTCCAAATGAAAGACCCACAAGTCTATGGTCCAATGGACACTTGAAGCATACCGGTCCAGGGAAATTAATTAATGTGAACAAGCCCAGATGAAAGGCCCACATGTTCAATGACCCGATAGAAACGTGGATCGAACCAGCCCATCGTTTGGCCCATCATCCACAATCCCTAGGGTTTTTTTCTCTATAAATAGAGGCACCCTGTCACACATTAAACATACGCCTTCATACCCTACTCACCCTCAAGGCTCGAGCACTTGAGATTTACAGCAACAAAACCTGCAGAAATTCCAAGAAGGCAAAGAAGAAGCACAAGAGCATCTCAACGTCTTCAAGGTTGGAGGAATCAAAGAAGTAACAGAAGTCGAACCCAAATCGTTTGATCTTCACATATTTCTTTTAAATTCATTCAAAATCTCTGTAATTTGTAGACATTTCTTGTGAAATTAATAAAATTATTTTGCAGTTTCTATCTACGCATTTTTGCACTTACAGTATGAATATGTTTGGAAATTATGAACGGTTAAAGTAGTTGTTTGTCCCAGCCTGATCTGTACTTATGAGCAGACGTAGTTTGTGTGTTGTATTAACTACGCGGAAGTAACTAAAGCAGTAAACAAATCAACACAACAAGTTGTTTACCCAGTTCGATCATACGATCTACATCTGGGGGCATACCAAGCCAGGTTCATCCACTAATCATCAATACTGATCAAACCAATGAACAGCAAAAGCATAAGAGCAATCAAACCTCAACACAAGTTAAACTTGGTTACTGGAACACGACCAGTAGTCTGGTAAGTGTATCAACCACACTTCACCATCTGCGACTCCACCTTATTCAACTTGAGAGTGATTCTCCATGCTGTAACTGCCTCCATTCGGTCTACAGCTTCCTTGATCATCTCGACGAACCTTCTCCAGTAGACAGCATCACCATGCTTCCAATACGGATGAAGAGCATCTCAATGCCTCTCCATTTACAAGTAATTCGAATTCAAAATTACACAGAAATTACTCTCAGCAAGCAACTACTATGTAACACTCAAAGCAAAACATATATGTGGATCTATGAATGAAATCTCTCAAAAAACTAAGTACAAATGATGATCACACATATATATAGCAGTGTAACACGTGTGAGACGGTTATTCTTCAGAAAGCACGGGAATCTTCTAGAAAGATTCGCAAATAACCGTTCACCAATTAAGTTGTAACAAACTCCAGCTGGCACCTGCTCAGATTAGCTTCGTTGTTGATGAATAGTCTGAACAACAGTCAAACAACAACTCTGCACAAAATAACCCTAACAATCTCCCCCTTTTTGTGTAGAGGGCATACAAACCTGTAGTTCAGAGAGTCAGAAAACAACAAGCACATAACAATCATCAAAATATATCAACCATAGCAAAACCATCAAGAGCAGTCATCAGCCAGCAGTCAATCACCAAACACCAACCACAGTTAAGTGTTTACAGACCAGAAAACCATCATCAAAGTAGTCAGTCAGTCATAATAACATCAAAACTCCCCCTGAACCAACAAAATATCATCTGAACTTATCTGAACTGACTCCCCCTGTTTGTGTGCACCGACACAAAAATTAGGCATCATCATCATCATCAGTGTCAACCTGTTCATCAGGAACAGCAGCAGCTGGATGAAAATTTCTTGGCAAAAGACCTAGAATCTGAGTGTGAACACGACGAATGGCAATGGCATTGTCAACAACAACAGACACTCTGTCATTCAAGCCACGTAGTAAGCCGCGCAAATGGACAACCAATTGTTCACCAGATAGAGGTGGTCCTTTCTTGAAATCATTGTACATGTCAATCAGATTACTAGCAGGGGCATGAGGCTTAATAAGCTCAATTGGTTCACCTTGCTTCGAATGAATACCCTGTTTCTCAAGAAGTGCAGTGATCAAAGCGGGATAAGGTAAGACAGCACCTCTCTTAATCTTCTCCGGTGTGTAACCTATCATCTTGTCAAGCACAATCCATCCAAAGTTAAGAATCTCAAAATATTTATCAATAGAGAACAAGAGTTTACCCATAGCCGAACTCAGTTGAGAAGCATTCTTAGTGGGAAACACATTGGATGAACAGAATCGAAACAAACAAGTGAACTTCAGTGTAAGTTCATGTGGACTGAGTTGATTCCTTCCAAATGAAACGCACTTCTCTCCAGAAATTGCCTGTGCAATCGTGATAGTTTCCTCATTCAAGTAGTTGAAAGGATTAGTATCATCGTCGTTAGCAGGTACCTTCAACACCTCATTGATCACAGTAGGTGTCAATTGAATAAACTTCCCACGAATAAACACCTTTCCAAACCATTGACTAGCAGGATTCATCACATCCTCATGAAGATTTGCATAAAACTCATAAACCAAGTTAGGCGCATACTTTTTCAGCTTAGAAGCCCAATGCATCAAATGTTTAGATTCCAAATACTCCTTAAATCCAAGTTCATTGTAAAGAGGGTGAAAGAATACCTCCTCCGGTTTGATCTTTCTCTGATTAAGCTCACGAGTTCCATAACGCTTCATCTCCTTAGTATAGTAAGTCGGACTGTAAGCATCTTCAGCCAATAACTCAGCAGGTTTGGTCTTAGATCGCTTCGGACGAGGTGTGCCCGAGCCTTGTGAACTCCTCTTAGTCCGCTTCTTCTTACTATGTTGTTTGGACGACTCGCCAACAGCAGCTTCAGTGTTCCCTCCTTTTGGATTCGTTTCAGTGTTCTCAGGAGTAACCTCCATCTGTGCGTTGTTAGTATCACCAACATTCTCCTGTGGTAAATCTTCATCCCTCATGAAATCCGTAGCATTTCCTTCATATTCTGTATCACCTTGAGTTCCTTGCTCCTGAGTTTGTTGTTCACCAACATTGTCACCATCGGGTACTGGATCAATGTTTTCTCCAACATTTTCACGAGCAGCAGTGGGAGCAGGTAGTGCCAACGGTGGTTCAACAGCCTGTATTGGTATGGCTTCCTCCTCAACTCCTCCTCTACCAGCATCTTGATCTGCCATTTTCGCCTCAAACTTTTCAGAAATATGAACTTTTAAGAGTGAAGAAGAAAGTATTTCAAACCCTTTCTGAATGCTTTCTTTTATCATTGCGAAAAATCCCTTAAAGAGAGTAACAATAAAGAATCGTGGTCTGCGAACGTCTCTGCGGTTTCTCTGCAATCATGACGACGTGCAGTCTATAACTGTCCCATCAGTTATAAAATTCTATCCAAACCAATTTGAAATCCGTAATACTTCCTCTTTCTTTCTTCCTTCCTTTCTTGGGCCAAATCTGTTCTAATCACCGGCCCATGTGATTTAAGATCTTCTTAGTTTTGAATGCAAAGGCCCAACTCACGTCTGAGCCCTTCAAATTTATCTGCCTCCAATGATTTAGTTAGGATGTCCGCCAGTTGTTTTGACGACTCAACATGTTCAATGTCACAAACTTCATCCTCCACTAAATCTCTTATGAAGTGATATCGAATATCGATATGTTTACTTCGACTATGATAAACAGGATTCTTTGAAATGCATATAGCACTAGTATTATCACAAAGAACCTTGAATCCCTTCTTGAATATGCCATAATCTTCTAGCATTTGTCTCATCCATAATAATTGTGTGCAACAACAAGTTGCAGCAACATACTCAGCCTCTGCCGTGGATAAAGCAACAATATTCTGTTTTCGTGAGTACCAACTCACCAAATTATTTCCTAAGTAGCAACATCCTCCCGTTGTTGATCGGCGGTCATCACAGCAGCCAGCCCAATCAGAATCAGTGAAACCAATTAGGTCAAGTGTTGATCTTTTTGAATACCAAACACCCAATCCAACCGTGCCTTTCACATATCGAATGATCCTTTTAACTGCCTTCAAATGAGTTTCCTTAGGATCACATTGAAAACGAGCACAAACTCCTACACTAAAGGAAATATCCGGCCTTGAAGCGGTCAAGTAAAGCAAACTTCCAATCATGCTTCTATATAATTTTTGATCAACATTAGCTCCAATATCTTCCTTTGAGAGTTTAGCCTGTTGTGCCATAGGTGTACGAATCACCTTGCAATCCTCCATCTCAAACTTCTTTATCATATTTCTAGCATATTTTTCTTGACATAAAAAGATTCCATCTTCCTTTTGATGTACTTGAAGTCCTAAGAAGTAATGCAATTCTCCAAGCATACTCATTTCAAACTCAGAATTCATAGCTTCCACAAATTCTGTCTTTAACTTCTCTGAAGTTGATCCGAAAATGATATCATCAACATAAATTTGGGCTACCAGAATATCGTGATTTCTGTGTTTTACAAACAACGTTTTGTCAACTGAACCTCTGATATACTCATTTTCCAACAAGTAGTTCGCCAGTCGTTCATACCACGCTCGTGGTGCCTGTTTCAATCCATACAAAGCCCTTTTAACTCTATACACATATTGAGGATACTTTGGATCTTCAAATCCTTTTGGCTGTGCAACATAAATCTCTTCTTTGATTCTTCCATTCAAAAATGCTGTTTTGATATCCATTTGAAAAAGCTTGAAATTCAAAGAACAAGCTATTGCCAACATCATCCTTACGGCTTCCATTCTAGCAACCGGTGCGAAAGTTTCATCATAATCAAGACCCTCAATTTGAGTAAAACCTTGTGCAACCAATCTAGCCTTGTTACGAACAATGTTCCCTTTCTCATCAGATTTATTCCTATAAACCCATTTAGTACCAATCACGTTGATGTCAGCCGGTTGTTCAACCAATTCCCAAACTTCATTCCGTTCAAACTGTAGTAGTTCATCCTGCATTGCAGCAACCCAGTATTCATCTTGTAAAGCCTCCTTTACATCTTTCGGTTCAATCTTTGATATAAAGCAATTAAATCCAGCAAGATCTCTGAAATCAATTTGCTTATTTCGGGTTTGCCTCTGCGCAGTTGGATCACCAATGATATCCTGTGATGAATGATGTTTAAGAGTCCTCGGTCCAGGTTTGGGACCTCGTCTCCTTTCTACTTCAGCCTGAGTTGGTTGTTGATTCGATGTTTCACCAACCTCGGTATTACTGACTTCAACATCTTTATCAATATCACTGTTTATATCTTGATCAACCTCAACAACATTTCTTTCTTGTTGATTAACCTGATGTTTCACAACCAAGTCATCATCATTATCCTTATCTTTCTCAAGTGGTCCAACATCTTCAAAAACAACATTGATAGACTCAATGACCTTCTTCGAATCTTTCAAATATACTCTAAAAGCTCTAGAGTTTGAAGAATAGCCAAGGAACCATCCTTCTTCTGATTTTGAATCAAATTTCTTCAATGGTGTTCTATCCTTTAGAACATGACACTTGCATCCAAAGATATGAAAGTATTTAACACTCGGACTCCTTTCATTCCAAATTTGATAAGAAGTGAAGTTGGTCTGTGGTCGTAGATACACCCTGTTAACAATGTGACATGCAGTATTCATTGCTTCAGCCCAAAAACCCTTAGACAACGTAGATGCATGCAACATTGATCTAGCCATTTCTTGCAAAGTCCTATTCTTCCTCTCTGCTACACCATTCTGTTGTGGTGTTTTGGGAGCCGAAAACTCATGACCAATCCCATGCACTTTGCAAAAATCTTCAAACCTTGAATTCTCAAACTCTCTTCCATGATCGGTTCGAATTCTAATAATCTTCTGTTGTTTCTCTGTCATCAGTCTCAAACACAACTTCTCAAAAGCATCAAAGGTTTCATCCTTCGATCTCAAGAACTCTACCCAAGTGTAACGTGAGAAATCATCCACACACACAAAGATATACTTCCTTCCTGTTAAGCTTTCAATTTCAGATGGACCCATAAGATCCATATGAAGAAGTTCCAAACAACTTGAAGTAAGCAGCTCATCAACCATCTTATGCTGTGCCTTGGTCTGTTTTCCCTTAGAACAACCACCACAAATCATTTCAATATTTCTCGGTAGTCGGGGAATACCTCTGACAACACCTGAACAACTGATCTTCTGCAGATTTCTGAAATTTATGTGACCAAGTCTTTGATGCCAAAGAGTTGTCAAATCATTTTTAGATAACAAAGCATGCTGAACTTCCTTCTTCAGAACATAACAATTGTTCTTAGATCTATTTCCGATCATCACACATGCATTTGCTTCATTGAAAACCCTACAAAAATTCTTTGTAAACTCCACACGATTATCATCATCACATAGTTGACTTATTGAGATGAGATTCGTTGTCAAGCCTTCAACAAAATAAACTGAGGATAACTGTGATAAACTCTCATCTTTAACTTTTCCAAAACCAGAGATTCGACTTCTAATTCCATCACCAAAGACAACATCTCCACAATCACTATCTTCAAAGTTTATCAAAAGCTCCTTTTGACCTGTCATATGTCGAGAACATCCTGAATCGAAGTACCATTTTTCACTATGCATCCCTTGTCGAAGTGAAAGAACTACAAGACATTTCGACTGAATTCGCTTTCTAACCCAAACTTTCTGTAACTGAATTTTCTTCTGTAATCCATCTGATGGCCAGACAACAGCATTACCACGCATTAAGTCTCTAACAATTCTTAAACAAGTATCAGCATCATGACCAGGTAGTCTGCAGTACGCACAATCTCTCTTCTTAGATTCTGTTTCTGAAACCTGTGCATTAACCTTTGCAGTTTGTTGAAGAAAACCACCACTTACAAACTTCCTCTGATTATCTGACTTTTTCCCTGAAAAACCAATACCAGTGAAGTCTTTCGGATGTTTTCCCTGCATAAGAACATCATCAAGCTTTCCTTTTCCTTTAAAGAGTCTCTGAAATTCCTGATTCTTGTCTTGAAGCTGTTTAGATTCAACCTTTACTGCATCCAATTCTTCTTTCAGTAACTCAAGATCCTTAAGAACTTTCTCTTTTTCAAGAAGTAATCCATCATATGACTTTCTCAAAGTCTCAAGTTCACCTTTGAGTATCTTCTTCTGCTCAGAAGTTTTATCCAAAAGAATTCCGGTGTCAGCAAGTTGTTGTAACAACTTCTTATTCTCCTTTACAGCAACTGAAAATTCTTCTTTCAGAAATTCATAAGCTTCATAAAGTTTTTCAACTTCATCATCTTCTTCACTATCAGAATCATCTGTAAGACTATTATTTCCATGTGAAGATTCAGCAACAATACCTTTTTGAACTGATTTGAATGTTTCCTGTAAAGTGAAAGCAACAACTTCTGAATCACTGAGTTGTTCTTCTGGCAGACTTTCATCCTCATCATCTGTCAAAGAAACTTGTAAAGCTTTTCCTTCTCTTCTCTTAGCAGTAGGACACTCAATTCTAATATGACCTGTTCCATTGCACTCATAACATTGCAATTCAGAAAAAGCATCTGGTTTCTTAATATCCCTGAACTTTCTCTGCTTCTTGTCATACTTGCCTTTATCATTCTGTCTACGATTACCAACCGGTTGTTTCTCGGTTGTTGGCTTCCCAGACTGATTACGGTTCTGATACTTCTTATTCTGAAACTGTTTTGCTCTTCTTTCCTGCAACATCTTAGATACACTTTTCGAGATAAAAGAAACTTCATCTTCATCCAAGTTATCTTCCTTATTTTCAACATTAAGAGCAATGTTCTTAGTAGTATCATTCTCTATGTAATTCAACTCGTAAGATTGAAGAATTCCATACAAGCCTTCTAGAGAAATGGTGTTAACTTTATCTAACTCTTCCAAAGCAGCAACTTTAGGAAAGAATTTCTTAGAAACCGTTCTAAGCAATTTCCTAACTTGCTTTCTCTCATCCCACTGAGCACCAAGAGAGTACGCCTGACTAACAACATCCTTAAATCTACTATAATAAGCAGATATAGATTCATCATCACTCATACGCAAGCTATCAAAGAGTGTTTCAATACGTTGTAGTCTAGTAGCTCTCACATCAGCAGAACCTTCATGCGCTATTTCTAAAGCTCTCCATGCATCATAAGCAGTAGTATAGTTCGAAATCATTCTATACTGAGTAGAATCCATAGCAGCAAATAGAGCATTTAAAGCTGAAAAGTTACCTTGCTTAGCTAGCCTTTCAGCAGCAGTTAATTCAGCTCTTGTAGCAGGCCTAGTTGTTGGTGGATCGTCTGCATTAGTTGGAGTCACCAGCCTAGTAGGTTGTTCCCAGCGTGTTTCGATTGCCTCATCAGCATCTTCACCAAGTGATGCTATAAATGCCTTCATTCTCGTTTTCCAGTAACTGTAGTCAGTTCCATCAAACAATGGTGGACGAGAAACTGAAGAACCTTCCCTATTACTCATCTTCTAAACAGATCTGATCTACTCAATTTCGCTAGAGCACTGGATTTGCTCTGATACCACTTGTTTGTCCCAGCCTGATCTGTACTTATGAGCAGACGTAGTTTGTGTGTTGTATTAACTACGCGGAAGTAACTAAAGCAGTAAACAAATCAACACAACAAGTTGTTTACCCAGTTCGATCATACGATCTACATCTGGGGGCATACCAAGCCAGGTTCATCCACTAATCATCAATACTGATCAAACCAATGAACAGCAAAAGCATAAGAGCAATCAAACCTCAACACAAGTTAAACTTGGTTACTGGAACACGACCAGTAGTCTGGTAAGTGTATCAACCACACTTCACCATCTGCGACTCCACCTTATTCAACTTGAGAGTGATTCTCCATGCTGTAACTGCCTCCATTCGGTCTACAGCTTCCTTGATCATCTCGACGAACCTTCTCCAGTAGACAGCATCACCATGCTTCCAATACGGATGAAGAGCATCTCAATGCCTCTCCATTTACAAGTAATTCGAATTCAAAATTACACAGAAATTACTCTCAGCAAGCAACTACTATGTAACACTCAAAGCAAAACATATATGTGGATCTATGAATGAAATCTCTCAAAAAACTAAGTACAAATGATGATCACACATATATATAGCAGTGTAACACGTGTGAGACGGTTATTCTTCAGAAAGCACGGGAATCTTCTAGAAAGATTCGCAAATAACCGTTCACCAATTAAGTTGTAACAAACTCCAGCTGGCACCTGCTCAGATTAGCTTCGTTGTTGATGAATAGTCTGAACAACAGTCAAACAACAACTCTGCACAAAATAACCCTAACAGTAGTTTTTCATTTATTGAAATCAAGTTTATTTTCATCTTTTACCAAGGACATATACAAAATAAATATGCATAAAAATAGTTAAAATAATTTTAAAAGTCACACTTGGTAGGCCACAAGTTCCGTGACTTTACCTTTTTATATATAATCAAAATCATACAATCAGTTAATAGTCACAAGTACGTTCTCTTTGCCGACGCTTGTGCGTCACTGTTCACCAAAAAAAATAGTCACAAGTACGACCCCATTCTCTAGAACTTATTTTCAGAACTTATTACTTATTTTTATTAAAATCAGATCAGACCAGACCCATTCAGATCACATCAAATCAGATCAAATTATTACAATAATATAGATAAGATAATATTATATCAGACTAGACCAGACCAAACCAGATTGAATCAGATCATACCAGAAAAATTTAAATCAGATGAACAGGGGTGCCAAGTAGCTTAATTTAATCATCATGTGCATTTGCCACGGTTGCCGCTACTTTATTTGTTAAAGTAAATACACAATGTAATAAATAATAGTTTGTTATGCATGTGAATGTTTAAACAAGACATGTGAATGTCTAAAAAACCTAATTTTTCTTTATCTATTAAGTAGACTTGCATACATGTGAATATACAGGTGTACTCATCTATATGATTAGATTGCACTCGGCTGCCTATAAATATTAACTTTCAAGAACAATATATGAATAAGAAAGAAGAAAAGAATTTGCTAGTTTATTGTAGTCTCTATATCTGCTTTTCAATATTACACTATTTTCACCATATAAATACTCTAATAGTCCACATAGTTATAATTTCATAACACGTTATCAGCATGAGGAGACTCTACCAGGTTCTACTAGGTATAATTTCTTATCCATAAGTTTTTTCAATATAATTATGGCTAACCTTGCGAAACAGAATTTGTCCCGCTGGCCATTTTCGGGTGAAATTATATATCCTGGGCCAGGGATGTAAAAATGCATTTAGCCTCAATGGGCCTGGGAGATACAATTGTTCAAGGCAAAAATACAACTCGCCAAGAACAAGCATGTAAAGGGATTTTTCTATTTCTTACGTAAAAGAGAATGTTTACAGATATATACAATTCAAGAATGGCCCAAAATGGGCTAGCCCAAATACCCTAAACTAAAAACACAACATCAACATAATCATAATTCTAACACTCCCCCTCAAGCTGGAGCATATAAGTCATATGATCCAAGCTTGTTACAAATATATTGAGTACGAGGCCGCCTGAGAGATTTAGTGAGGATATCAGCTAACTGATCATTGGAAGGAACATAACCTGTGACGATACACCCAGACAACACTTTCTCACGAATGAAGTGACAATTAATCTCAATGTGTTTAGTGCGCTCATGAAACACCGTATTGGAGGCAATATATATGGCAGCTTGATTATCACAAAAGAGCTTCATTTGGGACACATCAATGACCTTCATTTCATGGAGAAATTGTTTTATCCACACCAATTCTTGAGCTACCAAAGCCATAGCTCAATACTCTGCTTCAGCAGTCGACCGTGAAACCACACCTTGCTTCTTGCTTCTTGCTTTAGTATGCCCATGATTGGCATATAGTAGACCTTTACCAGGAGACCCCATAATGTACTTCAAAATGCGCATAACTGCAGTCCAGTGCGCAGGAGATTCTAAAAACTGGCTCACAACACTCACAGCAAAAGAGATGTCCGGCTGAGTGAGTGTAAGGTAGTTCAGCTTACCCACCAATCTCCTATACCTTCCAGCATCAGCAAGAGGCTCGCCCTGGCCGGGAAGTAGTTTGGAGTTAGGCTCCATGGGAGAATCAATTGGTTTACAATTGGTCATTCCAGTTTCTTCTAAGATATCCAGAGCATATTTCCTTTGCGAAATAATGATTCCTGAACTAGATTGCGCAACCTCAATGCCAAGGAAATATTTGAGTGGACCTAAGTCTTTGGTTTGAAAGTGCTTGTGAAGATGTTCTTTTAATTTAGCAATCCCTTCTATATCATTCCCAGTGATAACAATATCATCAACATAGACAAGAAGGAGCAAGCATTGGCCGGAAGAATTATGCCGATAAAAGACAAATTAATCTGACACACTCCGAATCAACCCAAATGCTTGTACCACAGAAATGAATCGTCCAAACCAAGCACGTGGGGATAGCTTTAAGCCATATAAAGCCCGACGAAGTTTGCATACTAAATTAGACTCCCCCTGTGCAACAAAACCGGGTGGTTGCGCCATATATATCTCCTCTTGAAGTTCGCCATGAAGGAAAGCATTCTTAATATCAAGTTGGTGAAGAGACCAAGAATGAGTAGCAGCGAGAGATAAGAAGAGGCGAACAGATGGCATTTTAGCCACTGGAGAGAAAGTTTCTGTGTAATCCTCACCATAAACCTGTGTAAACCCCTTGGCAACCAATCGTGCCTTAAGTCGATCAACCTGGCCATCCGAGCCAACTTTAATGGCATAAACCCAACGAAAAGCTACTATAGACTTGCCCGGAGGCAATGGAACTAAATCCCACGTACCTGTACCATGCAAGTCAGCCATCTCATCTAGCATTGCTCGGCGCCACCCGGGGTGAGAAAGTGCTTCACGAAGGGATTTAGAAAGTGATACAGGAGACAAATGAGACAAAAAAGGCACAATATGTAGGTGAAAGACGATGATAACTAAGGAAATTATAAATAGGGTGAGGATTACGAGTGATACGGTTACCATTGCGATGAGCAGCAGGACGATCATCAACAGAAGTGGGGATCGCAGCTGCAGATGAGATCGGTGGCGAACATGAGTCATCAGAGCCACCATCCACACCAGTGGTAATGGGAACAAGAGGGGGTGACAATTGTGCAGGAAGAGGATTCGATATGGTGGAAGATTTAGGGCGACGACGGTAGACTTGCAAAGGTTGAGGTTGAGGAGAATCTAATGGAACAGATAAGTCAATAGGAAAACATGGGATAGGCAAGACATCATTGATGCAAGGAGGAGAGGAAGAGGATGAATAAAAAGCAGTAGACTCGAAGAAAGTGACATCAGCAGAAAAGTAATACCAACGAGTCTCTGGGGAATAACATTTATAACCCTTTTGAAGGCGAGAATACCCAATGAAGACACATTTAAGAGCCTTAGGAGCAAATTTATCCCAATTTGGAGAATGATTGTGGACAAAACATACACACCCAAACAACCGAAGAGGTAAATGATAAATAGGGTCACAAGGAAATAACAATTGATGAGGAATTTTACCGTGAAGAACAGATGAGGCATGCGATTGATCAGATAACAAGCAGTGAGCACAGCGTCAGCCTAAAAAGATAATGGAACATGATGATGGATGACAAGTGTGCGAGCAGTTTCAAACGAGATGACGATTCTTGCGCTCAGCAACACCATTTTGTTGGGGTGTGTATGCACAAGAAGACTGACGTAAGATCCCATGAGATGAGAGAAAACGAGTCATGGAATCAGAGAAATATTCAGGAGCATTATCACTTCGCAAGACTTTAATAGGAACCCCAAACTGTGTGAGAATTTCAATATAAAATTCCTCAAAAATAGAAAATATCTCAGATCGATTTTTCATAAGGTAAACCCAAGTACGTCGAGAGAAGTCATTAACATATGTAATAAAATAACGAAAACCAAATACAGACTGAGTTCGACTCGGACCCCATATATCAGAATGAACTAAACCAAAAGGTACATCGACTCTATTATTGACTTGCTTAGGAAATGAAGTGCGAGATTGTTTCCCAAGCTGACAAGACTCACAAGATAAAGACGAAAATGAGACAAAATGGGGACAAGGCTTTGTAACTTTGACAGACTAGGATGACCCAAACGCTGGTGGATAAGCTCTGGAGAGGTGGTGGATGAGCACACAACGGAAGGAGAAGCTTTAGGTGATGGAAGGCTAAGATGGTAAAGCCCATGTAACTCACGTCCGGTGCCAATCATCTCTCCCGTGTTGTGATCCTGTATGAAAAAAGAGAATGTCAAATGTGATAGTACAATTTAAGGACTTGGTCAGCTTACTCACAGAAACAAGGCTAAAGGGGCAATTGGGAACATATAGGACAGATTCAAGAGACACATTGGGTAAAGGGTTAGCACGACCAATGGCCTTTGCAGAAGCTTGAGAGCCATCAGCCATTGTAACAAAAGGTAAATGACAAGAAGAATTTAAATGTGAGAAAAGACGAGGGTTACAAGAGACATGGTCAGAAGCACCTGAATCAAGAACCCAAAGGCTTACAGGAATGGAAAGAGAAAAGCAAGCAACACTAGTAGACGAGTGAGCGACCACATCAATAGTAGAATGAGATGGCTGCTTTGATGCTTGGTATGCGAGATATTCTGCATAATCTGTCCCTGTCAACAATACAGACCGGCTGCTAGATGCATTGGGAGAAGCATCTGTTTGAGCAACATTGGCACGAGGAGGTCTGCCATGTAATTTTGTAACATTTTTAACGAACATGGAGTAACTTGTTACAGTAAGAATCGCTAAAATGGCAATATGTCATGCTCGATATCCCATTGGAGCTGTGGGAGAAATTGAAAGAAAGATATAATCACTAAAAATGATCGTACTACCAAGTGCTCGTGATGAATGGCATAATTTACGTAAGCAGGACTTTAAAACAGTACAAGAGTATAACTCTTCCATGTTTAAAATCACATCACAGCAGAGACTATGTAGAGAAAACATCACTAAAAGTGATATGCTCGAAAAAACATTCTCCACTTTTCATGCCTAGAATATACTCCTACAACAACAGTATCGAGAAAGGGGTTTTACAAAATATTTTGAGCCGATCACTTGCCTCTTATTGGTTGAGCAAAGAAATGAGTTGCTCCTGAAAAGTCATGAATCCAGGCCACCAGGTGCTCGCCCATTCCCTGAAGTGAATGCGGCTTATGCTGAAAATTCAAGGTGTGAACGCCGACTAGCCAGAAATCAAAATCGTGATTAGACAAAATCGGGTTGAGCCATATAGGCGTATTGAAAATCAAAATAAGCCCCAAAATGAAATGACTCGTTGGTACAATGACAAAAGGCCTTATAAAACCCAGAAGAGGTTTAATGCCAGAAAAAACAACTACTATAATGAAAAATGCATGCCATTGGGGAATTAGGGGCCACTTGTCCCGTATATATCGCACGGCTAATCATCTGGCTGAACTATATCAAGCTTCAAAAGAAGGCAAATGAAAGGCCAAAGTTGAAATAAATCATGCCGATCACGATGATACGTATGATGATGTCTTAAATGATGACATCACGCACTGAAGCTTTGAGGTAAAAACCCGCTGCAATGCCCCCCCGACAGCCTTTACACTATAATCCTATAGGGCTGTTAAGAAGCTTGCCTAATTTTTCCTACCGAAAGCGCACGGTATCAAGCTGCAATATTTATTTTTTATTGTCGGGATCGTTCAATAGAGAGTTACACGATAGAAGTGTTTTGATAGAATTATTAGCTCTAGAATCTGTTTCTGCTCTTGGTTTAAGGATGGTATAATGATGATTACTAAAGATTTAATACTAAAATGTAAATGCTTAGAGCTGTAAACAATAGTAAAGAAAACAATTAAAATGATGTTGAATGTTATGATTATGTTCATGTGTATTAAGATAACACGGACCAAATCAAATGAATGAAATAAGAATATGATGAGAGTATCATACTTCAATGGTTAAAACATAATGAAAGTTCATTGAGATAGAAAAATCCTTTATACAACTTAATCAAATCTTCATGTCTAAAATCACTTCCCAAGACAGGTACTTGTGATTCAGTGTCATGACATTCTAAGCACTGAAATCATGGAATACTATCATCACAGAATGATCGGTCAGACTCGTTCTGTGATAAAAGCTTTTTAGAACTGTCACTTAATCTATTTCTTTCAGACTCAGATTAAGCCTTTGACAACTCGAGGTCACTTCTAAATCATCTTATATTCATCTGAACTTGAAGTTATTCTTTTCATTACTCTGGGTCAAACTGATCTTATGACCCTATGTTAGATGTCCTCTACAAAAAGTGAAAAAGCAAGTATTTAAATCTATCATCCAATGTTTTCATAAAACTTGTATCCTCAGAGTAATTCCTGCAAGTATTTGTAAGAAGTAATAGTCCTGTAAGTATGTCAAGATGAAATTGTTATTCAAATTCTTTGACTTATCCAGACTACTCAGATTCATATAGATGATTTAGCTCGAGGAATCTCTGTAAACACTTCCAAATACCATGGTTTAACTCAGGATTAGTAGACTGTAGGAAGAATGCTTAATCTCCTACCCATAGCATATAGTGGTTACTATAAAACTGTGAACCCTGGAAATTAATCTTCCTAAAACTCTACTAATTATTAGGACAAAAGATGGTTTTTGAAACATCTTTCCCTTTTAAACGACAGGTACTAAATGTCCAACTAAAGAACAAGTTTGTTCTTCGTTAACCTGAGTAAATAATGATTGAGAAAACTTATATTATCATCTTTTCTCATTGTACTAGTGAAAATAGTATTACGAATTGCAGATATGAATTATGAGTCTGTAATTAAGAAGTAAGATTACTCATCATAGACTGGGAAATATCCCAAAATATAATATGTATATGTAATATTATATGTATAAAGAAACGATGAGGGTTCTGAGTCCTCTTAATCAAAATGCTAGGGTGTTTCCAAAATATACATTGGAAACTAGACAGAGTTAGGAAATAACTTTCCCATGAAAAAGGATTTGAGAAATAATTCTGCAAAATAAATGTCCAAAGTAACTCGCAGTAACTACTTTGGGTTTCAAACTATGAACATTCCAATTTTCCGCACGCTATGTCTGTACAGCATGGAGGGAGTTAATTTTCAAAGAATGTTCCTCAGATTTTGTTTATACAACGAACTGAATGCCTCGCAATAATTTCTGTAAGAATGCGGCGAGGTATTCAATTCCTACTTATAAGATAGGGGTTATATATGTATAAGAAGTAAAAAGTGAATAGTTGATACCCTGAGAAATGGATATCAAATCTGTTGCTATTATAGATTGGTTCTCTCGCTTTGTCAGATTGACATCGCGAGAGTATTAAAATAGCATTTCTCACAGCAAAGTTATCTGGATATTTCCTCGCATCATCTTTTAGGATGAAGTGTGGCTTTATCCTTATGTGAAGTAAATGATCAGGTTTTATCACTGTCATAACTACCTTATGGGATTTCTGTTTAGAAAATCATGAATACAGAACCTTTCCAATTCAAATTCATGAACTTAGAATTGTTAATTCTTAAAGATTATCATGCGATGATTAACACTGCATGGGTCTTTAGGGACTTTTTAAAGTTCTGAACATTAAACACTATGATTTTCTTCCTATTTTGCAATCACGATGTAATATCAACAAAAAATCAAATGAATTCATAATTCTGCCAGTTCATACCTAACTCGGCTACAATATTCAAACTTCTCGCGTAATCAGAATGAACAAATTATGTTTTTAAGATATGAAGGTATTATAATCTTCGAGAATTGAATTATCGATGTGATGCAAATTCCAAAATTGAATATTGAAGTTGAGGTTTATACTCTTCTGAAACAGAATTGAGAAATGAAAATTGAAACCAGAAAGATAAGAAATTCACAATTTGATAACTGATCATTCTTCATGTATCTCGAATAACAAAGAATTAAAAACGAATACACCTGGAAATCTGATTGCAATCAGAATAATGCAAAGGTGAGCGAAGGAGTCGGAAGTTTAGATGATGATCGTCGTGATGGATGAACAAGCATTCCAAAAGCAACTCTCCTTCCAGGGTATCCTCAAGCTAATCTAAAAACTATCTTAAAGAAATCTACTACGAAATTGAATTACAAATCTGAAGAACTTAAAGTAAATTGCAGTGAAAATTAAATCCTAACCTACCTACTAAATTCTAAAAATGGACTGGAGAGTAAAATCGAGCTATTCTCTTCAATCTCCCGCCTGCTGAGCTGATTCCCCCAAGGGTCTTATTTATAGATGGGCGTTGTAACTGCTTTAGCCTTGGATGATAACCGCTCGCATCAGAATAGCTCTCCTCTCGCTTTGTCCAGTTCCTTCAAAGCGAGAGTCAGAAATATAATCATCCTTCTCAACAAGGCGAGGTCTTACAGTTTCTCCAAAGAGTTTGCTTCTCGCCATAATATCTAAAGCTTTCTGTCTTGCACAGATTTCCTTCCTCGCGATATTAAACAATCATCGCGTGGACTTCAGCATCTGAACATTTTTCTTAAATCTTTTCCTGATTTCGAACACAAGCCCTCGCACCATTCCTTCTTCTCCTCGCTATGTCTTTTTCCACTTCCTGCTGCTTTCCATCTTAACTTCCTGATAAATGACAAAGCGTGAATCAGTTCAAATAAAAACACAGCGTGCGAGACTTGCAATGAAAACTTAGAATTTCAAGCCATTTTCAGTGTAATTCCAACTTTCTTCACAATCTTAATTCTTCTTCTATCTTTTCTGATCTTCCATGATTATTCATTAAAAACTAATGGAATTTAGAACAAAAGATCATCAATAAGACACTAAATTGGACACAAATGACAGTCATAAAAGACTGTCATCACGCACCTGGATGCCGAAAACTTTATTGAGCACAATAATATTGCCAACTAAAGCTAAATGTTTTATGTATTTTAAAATACTCTATTTATTCTATTTCTATACTCCTGTTTTATGATTCCCCCAAATAAATATTATGTTGCTTATTTCATATTTAGATAATTATTGTTTCTACATTCTTGAAAATAAATATGGATGTCAAGCAAAACAAAACTGAGGATAATATCTGCCTCATTGACAGTGCTACTACGCACAGTATTTTAAAAGGCAAAAGCCATTTTTCTCACTTGAAGATGGGAAAATCTATTGTCAATACTATTGGTGGCATTTCAAATGTGATTGAAGGCTCCGGAAGAGCCATTATATTTCTCCCAAAAGAGACAAAAAAAGTGAATTGAAAATGCACTATATTCGACAAAGGCTCGAAGAAGCTTATTAAGCTTCAATGATATTCGGAAAAATGGATATCATATTGAAACATCAAATGAGGCAAATACTGAGTATCTTTTGGTTACTCAAGTTATCAATGGAAAGAAATCCATTAAAGAAAAATTGTCATCATTATCCTTTGGCTTATACTATACAAAGTTGTGTACTGTTGAAATACATCATGTGGTAGACCTGAAGTCTACTAGTAATTTTACTACTTGGCACGACCGACTTGGGCATCCTAGTAGTGTAATGTTGAGGCGAATAATAGAAAATTCAAATAGCCATCCCTTGAAAAATCAAAGGGTACTGAATTCAAATGAATTCACTTGTGCTGCTTGCTCCCAAGGCAAATTGATAACAATGCCATCTCCAGTAAAAGTGGGAACTGAATCCCCTGAATTTCATGAAAGAATTCAATGCGATATATGCGAACCTATTGATCCACCATGCGGACCATTCAAATATTTTATGGTGCTAATTGATGCATCCTCACGATGGTCACACGTTTGCTTATTATCAACTCCAACATGGCATTTACAAGATTATTTGAACAATTTATTAAATTGCGAGCTTGATGAATAATTTACAACACGTTTGCTTATTATCAACTCCAACATGGCATCCTCCTGCTGTAATTCTACTTCATATTCAGTCTCATTCCCAGCCTCCTGAACAGGCTCTTGGATGGATAATGAAGCTGATCTCCCTCTCCTGGGCCTAGAAGTCGAGGTGCTAGTAACAGCTTCATTTCCCCTAGCAGCCCTAGAAGGAGCCTGTGAATGCTCAGATGCCTCTGGACCGATCGGCTGGGTCACCTCTTGCTGCTCCTCAGCAGGGGCACTGTGTCTTGAAGATGCACTCTTTGACTTGCTCTTTTTGAAGTAGGAAAGAAGTCCATTAGACTTTGAACCGCCACCTGAACCTTGGGGAGAATCCATTTGACTCTGAATATCAAGGTCGAATCTGCTGGGATTTTTAGTCCTGAGTCTGCGAGAATCATGGATATGTTCATTAGGAATGGGAGGTGGATTGTTATCCGGTGAATTGGATCATAAATCCCCATTCTCCCTTCAGGCATAGGAATTTAATCCCGACTTCTTAGGGAGATTTGGAGGATTATACATTATTGTAGAACCTGGTTGTATAAAAACTTTGGGTTAGAATTAAATATATGCATTGCTCCTCATACTCACACTTAAGCTTAAACCAAAAGGTTTAACTTAAGTGCATAGTACAAAGCAAACATATATTAACCTAGAATGTGGGATTTAAATGACTCAATGACCAATATGTTGCATTTAAAAAGCTATAAGTTCTAAGCTTTGTTTAAATTCAAAAATATCACTTTTTAACAGTTGCGGTCTTTGAAACTTTCGTTGGCTCGGGTATGGGCTCGTCTGAACGTTCTTATTGACGTCGTTCTTCCCGTGCTCCTTGCTGTTGAACTAGTTGAGCTTTGGGATGAACTCTTTGCCATTCCCTTTCTTTGTCCAGTTTTGTATATTATGGCCTTGTTCTTGGACCACCATGCTCTTCTTCTTCGGAATGGAGGTTTTCTGAAACTCTTCTGTATGAGCCTCGACTCTTCTTCTTTCTTCTCTTTTCTTCTGGATCTCCTATAATTGTTGGAAAATCATTATTCTCACAACAAAGAGGGGTTTTCTTTATTTTACCTCTTAGTCTTTTGATGTTCTTTTGGGTTGCTGTCTGTTGACACCATTCTCTGAGCTTATCCTTTAGAAAAGACATTTTTCGAACTATTGAGTCCACCGTACTAGGGGGTACTGTGTATGACTGGATCAACATCTCTCTTCATGGGCTGCAAATCTTTGCAAAGAACATGGGTCATGCTACTTCGGATGACATCTTACTCCAGAAAAAGTATTTATGAAACCAGTAGATATATTCATCTACTGTGCAAATACTACTTAACTCTAGTCCCAAGAGGGCTTGGGTATGGACTTTGATTTTTTCGGCTTCCTTTTCTTCAAAATATCCATCTCTTACGAAATGGTTTTTGAAAAGAATGCCAAATTGCTCGTAGATTGTGCTTTTGGATTCTCCCTCAAGGATTTGTTCCTTTAGCGCTCTTATGGAGTTCTTCTACCCAAACTTTGCAGATCCCTCAAGACTCGGCTCTATCAATCGGACAAAGTTCTCTTTGTCGAGGTCCAGGATGGTTGCTGCAATTTTCATTGAAACTACATATTCGTTGATCAGCTACTCGATGTTTCGGAAGCCGATAACATCGAGCTTCAGTGCTATACCATATAGAATTAATGGTTGTAGCATCTTTTTGGTGCATGGTGTGGAATCAGGTGCCCTGCTCGGGTTCCGCCCTGGGTTTCGTCTCACATTCATCATAACCTCAAGATACCTGTTCGTCTAGAAGTTTGTACCTTCTCTCATTGGGACATCAGGTGTTCTCGCGTAGGTCACGTTAGATCCTGATTCTTCCGCATAACCCAATTGAAGAATTTCATTGGGTTTTACATGAACTAGATCCATAATCTCGAGTTGGGAAAATGATTCTGCCAATTCTCGTAGATCTGATAGGTCTGCCCTGGAAACACTCATTCAACTGTTTTTGGGAGATCAATCATGAGTTCTTCTTGTGATTTCTGCTTTGGGACAATAGTTGCTTTATCCTTTTGATGTAAAGCTTGTACAAGTCCGAATGCATCTCTCATATTTGCTTGGTTATTCTTGGAAGATCCATGAATATCCTTCTGTCTTTTCTTGATATCCGAAATATCAAATTTTAGATTCAAAATCTTGAGATTTTGAATTAACTCCTCTATTGATTGATTCAAATTATCTATTTTTCCAGGTAAAATTAATTTCCGGTTACATAATCTTGAATCCTATTTTGGATTTCTCTTAAGTCTTGTAAAACTTAGAGCAATCTGAATCAATTTCTTTCCAGTCTGTTCCTCTCATTTTTAGGAAAGAAATCACTTTTAATAATATCTTGTCCCATAGACAAGTTCAAGAATTTCCATTGGAAATTTCTATTTTTTATTTCCAAATTTTGGAAATAATTCTTAGGTTTCAAATTATTTGAATCCATAAAATAATTAAATTTTCACCATGAAGAGAAAAAAAAATATTGTAAATAATATAATTAATATGTTATTCAATAAAACCTAGGCTCTGATACCAATTTTCAAGGGCATTTTGGTGTCATTTATAGAATGAAAAATTAAGTCTATTGAGAAATGACTAAAGTAAATAAAGTCCAACTTTTCTGGTGTTTAAATGAAAGAAAGGAAAAATTGTTGAGGTCATTTGACTTTTTCAAATAGGTCCTATGGCTAAATTCATCCATACTATGTTTCTGATGGCTTGTTTTCATAAATCAAATTATGGTGATCTAAAAGTGGAAATGACTCCTTCTGGTGGCACCTTTTAAACATTAACCCTAACTTTTAAGTCACTTGTCTTGTTGGAGATTCTAAATTGGTTGATTACCAATTGAGGTTAGTCAGTACGCACACGGCGGGATATGTTGGGGCAGTCACCTGTCTTACAAGTCAATCATCATTAAGAAAATTAAACAAATTGAAATATTGAAGAAATTAATATATTTAGCACAGTATTATTAAAACCACAGAATTACTGGGGATATCAGCGATATTTCGAATGGCTAGGGTTTCTACCTCCCCAGAGCGAGACAAGGCAGCGACTTCGGGCGAATCTTCTAGCCATGCAAGAACAAAACTTTCAACTTTCAAAGAGGCTTTGAATAGTAACAGGGAATCAACAGAGGACGTGCGTATAAAGAGAGATCTAATTGCGGAAAAACTCATCCGAAAGGAATATGTTGGAGGCGATCGGAGTTGCCCACTTTTACCGTGGATGAGACGTTGGAGGAGGAGGTTGGGAAGGAATGGAAAGAGGCATTGATCGTTAAAACGATGGGTCTGTAGGTCCCGTTCAAAATTTTGAAAGAGCGGTTGTCGAGGTTATGGAAGTGTGTTGGATGCATGGATTTGATTGAACTTGGTTATAGTTATTATATGGTGAAGTTTTTTAAGGAGGAAGATAGGGAGCGGGTTATCAAAGGGGGTCCGTGGATGCTTCTTGATCATTATTTACCAATTATGAAGTGGAGGAAGGAATTTGAACCGGCTGACGGAGGAGATTAGCAAGACCATGGTGTGGGCGCGGATGATGGGGATCTCTGTCCAACACTTTAAGGAGGATTTTTTGCATGCGTTTGCGTCCGATATTGGGGAAGTCGTGCGGTTTGATAAATGTACGATGGAGCATGAGAGGGGGAGGTTTGCGAGAGTTTGTGTGGAGTTAGACCTTAATGAGCCGATGCTGGGAAAATTTCTTGTTAATGGTCGTTGGATTCATGTTGCGTACGAGGGATTGCATTTGATATGTAAATCCTGTGGTCGGTATGGGCACTTCACTAGGGCATGTAAGTTTAAAGTGGGGGAGGAAAGGATGGCAGAAGAGTTTGAGGAGATTAGGGAAGCTAGGGAAAGGGAAAGAAAGGGGAAGGCAAGGATGTATGAGGAGACGAGGGATAAACAGGTTGAGAGGGAGGAGCCGGAAGTAGAGACTAATCTGGAGGATGAGGCTGGTAAGGCGCAGGGCATTGGTGATTGTTATGGAGAGTGGATTACGGTGGATAGGCGTCGACGAAGGGCTCAACAACGGCCGAGGGGTAGACCGGGGAGCCTGTGAAGCAAGACGCTATTAATAAAAAAGTAGGCCGAGCTGTGGAGGAGAGGGATAATTCGGGGCATGATACTGTTCGTAGGGAAGAAACGAAGGGGAATATCATAGTTCATAGGGGTGACATGAAGGGTAAGGATACGTCCGGTGGTATGGAGGTGGTTACGTCCGGGGGAACCAAGGGAAAGGGGCCTGGGTTTGTGAGTATTTTAGCCCCGGCTAAAGGGACTAAACGCACACGGATAGAGGAAGGGGAGTTGGGTGTTGAAGGCCAGGATGGTGGCGGCACAGGCAAGGTCCTAGTGTTGGGATGGGGAGATACTTTGGAGGGAAGTGATGCAAGGAGTGAAACGGAGTCGCAGGCGGAGAGTTGGGCCGATGCGGTATAGGAGGTGCAGTAATTGGTGGACGATGTTGGAGGGAGGGTTAGTTTTTATTCCAATAAGTTGGTTATGGATTTTCGGGATTTTTCAATAATTTCTTTGAATGTGTGTGGGATTATGAGTCGAATGGCACAAAGGTGGGTTAGTGAACTTGTCAGGGAGCATAGGCCTTGCATGCTTTGTTTGATGGAGCCACGGGATAAATTCTCGTGAGTGCAGTCATTACTCTTGACGTTAGGGTATAAACCATTCGTAATTAATTAGGCTGTAGGGATAGGCGGTTGTCTGTGCGTATTAGTGTCTGTCAATATGAGTTGCAATGCGGTGGTGGTGGATATTAGGCCGCGGATGGTGTCAAATGAATTGAGTATGGGAGCTAATCGGTGGGTGGTCACAGCTGTGTATGCGGACCCTAATTACCTACGGCGTCGAGTTAATTGGGAGGAGCTTAAACTAGTGGCGGAAAATATAGACGCTCTGTGGGTGTTGTTAGGAGATTGGAACGAAATAGTGGATGCGTCGGAAGTTGAAGGGGGGGTGTTCTTAAGTGAAAGGGCGAATGAATTCCAGGAGGTGCTTGATGTCTGTCAGCTGGTCCCTATTCCCTCGTTTGATCCAGATCACACTTGGACTCGAATGGTGAGTGGCAGACGGCTTAATAAGAAGCTTGATCATGGGGTTGTGAGGCTTGATTGGTTAGCTCAATTCGAGGAAGGGCGGCTATATCACTTGCCTCGGGTAGGGTCAGATCATAGTCCTCTAATGTTAGTATGTGGCGAGAAAAGTCAGCCCGCGGCACCGAGGCCGTCTAGATGGGAAGCTGCTTGGAGGTTGCATTGTAGTTATAAGGATGTTGTGAATACTGTGAATGGGTGAGAGGAGCCGATCCCGGATATGTTGAATGTAGTGCGAGTAGCTTCCCTAGAATTTAATATAATAGAATTTGGCAATATTCGGGTGAGAAAGCATAAGTTGAAAAATAGGATCATTGGGGTCCAGAAGAGATAGGAGCGTTGGGACTCTGCATTTTATTTGAGGCTTGGGTCGGAATTAAAAGCTGAATTAGAAGAGGTTTTGGCTCAGGAAGAGGTATTATGGCATCAAAAGTCGCGGGATAAATGGATGGAAGTGGGGGACAGAAATACGAAATACTTTCCTGCTAAGACTAAAGTGCATAGAAAGAAAAGTCGGATTTATGGGCTGCAACTTGAGGATGGAATGTGGGAAGAGAACCAGGATGTACTACATCAAATAGCCATTGAGCATTTTACCAATATGTTTGCTGGAAGGGAGGAGCCGTGCATTGGTGAGGAGTTGCCAGTGCTGGGGACTTTGTTAACACAGCATATTGCGGCGCTGGAGAAGCCAGTTGAAGGCGTCGAGGTGGAGAACGCTCTGGCTTCGATGAGGTCGTTGGCTGCTCCAGGACCTGATGGGTTTCCGACGGCCTTCAAGGATTATTGGGAATTCATTGGACCAAATTTGAAAAACCATGTACTTCGAATTATGAGTACTAATCAGTTTCCGGATGATTTTGCACATGCATATTTATGTTTGCTTCCAAAGGTAGCGACTCCTACGTCCCTGTTGCACTATAGACCACTTACTCTTTGTAATGTCAGTTTTAAACTCATCACAAAGATTATAGTTCGGCGGTTGAGATCAATATTGTGTGAGATTATCGGCCCTTTTCAGTCAGCCTTTCTGCCAGGCCGGGGTACTTCGGATAATGGTGTGTTGTTGCAAGAGATTGTATCATCCATGGAGAGCTCTAGAGCGCCAACTCGGGATCTGCTGGTAAAGATAGATTTAGCGAAAGCATATGATACGGTGAGGTGAGAGTTTTTGGAGGAGTGTTTAATGGAGTTAGCTGTTTCAGACTCATGCCGAGCCCTTATAATGAACTGCGTTACTTCGTCGACATTCTCCATTATGTGGAATGGATATCCGATTGGGAATATTCGTGCCGGCCGAGGACTTAGACAAGGGGATCCATTATCACCTTATTTATTTGTAATTGTTATGGAAAAATTGTCCCGAACAATTTTCAATGAGGTAGAGGATGGAAGTTGGAAGCCAGTGATGCTGAGACAAGGAGGGGTGGCGTTATCACATTTAATGTTCGCCGATTATTTAATATTTTGTTTGAAATTAGAAAAGGGAAGTGTTAAAAGTATGGCGTTGGTTTTGGAAAGGTTTAGAAGCTGGTCCGGTCTCCATAAGAATCCAGGCAAGTCGGGGGCCTTTTCTTCGCCACATGCTACGGCATTGGAGAAGGGTCGCTACATCAGTATATGGGATTGGCTGTGGTGGCTGAGTTAGGACGCTATTTAGGGTTTCCGGTTATTCATGGTAGGATGAGGGTGAGTCATTTTGATGGGTTAGTTAAAAGATGGGAGGAGAAGTTAGCATCCTGGGAAGGGTTTTCACTAAACAAGGCAGGGAGGATTACGAAGGCGAGAGCGTGCTTGCCGCGGTGCCAGTCTATGTTATGCAGGTCCATCTTTTGCCTGTTGGGGTTTGTGATAATATTGATAAAATTATTCGGAAGTGGATTTGGAAAGGAGTCAAGGGGAAGGGCCTTCACCTTGTTAATTGGAAGGTGGTTACAAGGAGCAGGCGGAGTGGTGGTTTGGGAATTAGAGAGGCTCGGCACATGAATGTAGCATTGCTAGGGAGAATGGTGGCGGACTTCGTGGGGTCTTCGGATAAATTGTGGATTAAAGCGATGAAGGAAAAATATGGAATCCATGAGAGTTTGTTTCCGATGGCTCATTACCGTGCGACAAAGGTCTGGAGTGCTTTGTGTAAGGTCACGACACTGTTACAAAAAGGGTTTGGGATTCGGATAGGCAATGGAGAGAGTTCGATGTGGTATTCACCATGGTGGCAAGGTGAGTGTTTGGCTCATAAAGTGTCGTTTGTACATGTGTGTGATATGGAATTCTAAATAAGGGATGTTGTAAGTGAGGATGCCTGGAACCTGGATAACATTTATACTTGGTTGCTGGAGGAATTAAAACAGGACATTCGGACCTTGCCCGTCCCTATGATGGCGGCTGCTACTCCAGATTTATTGCACTGAAGATTGTCGCCTGATGGAGTGTATTCGGTGAAATCTTCTTATGCTTTGTTGGTTGGTGTGATGGCCGTTCAGGAACATTGGAAATGGATATGGAGTAGGGAGATCCCGGAAAAGATTGGTGTGTTGCTGTGGCTACATGGGCATGGGGCACTACCGTGTAATATGCTTCGATTTTCAAGATCGCTTGCAGCTTCGCCTCTATGTATGGTTTGTGGAGATCATCCAGCGGATTGGAAACATACACTATTTACATGCCGATGGGCTCAAGAAGTGTGGAAATTGGGCGGATTTGCTTGGTGAATCTGGTGCAGGGGGTGTTAGACAAGGAATGTTTAGAATGGTTGCATGCTGCATGGAGAAAGGGTGGAGGCCGATTCATAGCTTACTTGTGGAGTGTTTGGTGCGAAAGGAACAAGAGAGTGTGTGTTGGCAAGGCATCTCGGACGTCGGCGCTAGTGGTTAATGCTAATAACTTAGCCATGGCGTTGGAGAAGTAGGTGCGCAGCAGGCCTGTTGATCTCTGGTGGGTCCATTGGAACGCGAGTAAGTGTCCAGGGTGGTGCTGCATACGGATGGCAGTCTTGAGGCGGCCATAGGGAAATCGGGGTATGGTATTGTGTTACGAAAAGGAGATGGAAGTTGGCTGGGAGCGTGTGGCGGTCAGCTGGGCAATCGGACTATCCTGTTAGTCGAGGTGTTTGCATTGGTGCAGGGCTTGAGGTTGGCGAGAAGGTTAGGGGTGGAGGTGCAGAAATGTTATTGCGACTCGCAAGAAGTGGTGAGGCTGGTGCATGAGTTGAAGGATAGACGGCATCCTCTTTGGCCGTTAGTTAATGAAATTCGTGTTGAAGTTGGTCGTATGTGTAATACCCGAGATTTTTATCAACGTCCAAAGGAATAAAAATTAGTTTCTTAATCCGATCAAGGTCGAAATATCTCCGAGAAGAAGAAAATAATTTATCACAATAAATTATTGCTCGGAAATGAAATGCCGATAGATTCAAAAATTCGAAATGGAATAAAAGAGGGAAAAGAAGCCCGAAGACATTCCATGAATCGAGTCAAAAGAATTGGAATTAAATTCAAGAAAGAAAAGAATTTTAATTCCAAGAACCGTGAAGTCGAAAATGATTTAAATAAATAAATCATTGCACTGGAATCGAAGGTCGACGGATTCTGAGCCGACGAATCCAAACTCGACGGATTCAAGATTTCAAATACGAAATCAATTTAAGTCGAAATAAATTTACGATAGAAATCGTAATCCGAGAATGACCCAAAAATTCGAGCCCGAAAACGTAGGAGGATAGAAGTCCAAAAAAGAGGAGAAAAGGCCCGACAAATTGCACGACCCAGCCCAGGCCGCAGCCCAGGCTGGAGCCGCGCGGTCTGGAGGGATACCGCGCCAAGACCGCAGGGTTGAGCAGGATGCGATCGTCTTGCACTTTTCGACGATTTCTTACCTTATTTTCGACCCCCGACTTTGGTAACTCAATCCCGATTGGGGGAAGGAGTATATGGACGGATTGTGGAGTCTTGGGACTCATTATTTTTGTCCTCCACAAACCCTAGCAGCCTCCAACACCCATATTCTCTCCAAACTTCTTCCAAAACCCGAAACCACCAAGTTCTTGCTTTCCGATCACTTTCCGGCAACGAAATCCGACCAAGGAGGTGTGGAGAACAAGGATTTGAGGTTTCCATATTGTTAGTAAGTATTTGTTAAGTTTTCATTCATCTTTTCGAACCCGAAAATTCAATCTAACCCTAGATTTCTACTTCCGATTCTGATTCGTGGCCAAAGGAGGAAGAATCGTGTTGAGGAGATCCGTTCGTGACGATCCGTAGATTCCGGACGACCCAAGGATTTTTTAGAACTCATATCATGTAAGTTAATCCTTACTACGGTTTTGGTGGCTAAAATTTAACCCGAACATGAAGATCTAACGAAAACTTAATAAAATATGTCAACAAGAGATTCACACGCGTGCAGCATTTTTGGATGAATTTTTCGGACCCTTATAATCTTCAAACGAGAAACCTCAAAATATTAAAAGTGTTCCTAAGACATAGATCGACACACTGTAAAATTTTTGTAATTTTTCGTTAAAGTTTGATGCCCGAAACCCGAATCTGAACACTTCTACATATTTTTCGAACTTCGAACTTTGACTGATTTGACTCTCAATCTTGTTAGCCATTTTGACCTCTGATCTAAGCCGAATTAGGTCTTGTGTTAAACATGAAATTTGTAGATCTACGAGTCGTGAATACTCCATAAAATTTCATAAAGTTTCATCAAGATTTGATACCCCAAAACGCGTCGGACATTTTCTGTATTGCATGACTTTTCGAAAATCATGACAGTGTATATAGCCGAATTTGATGTGCAGTTTTCTATCACTTGTGGTCAGAACTAATCTTTGGTAAACATAAAAGTTGTATATAAATGTCTTAAGATTATGCCTGTAAATCTTCGTGCATTTTCATTAACGTTTGAATAGTCAAAACTTGATTTGAACAGACATTGTTCTTGAAGTAAAAGTCGACAGATTTTGAATCCGAATTTGATGCAATAATCTGACTTAAACCGTAATGATTTTGCATAAAATGCCAATAATGAAACTTGTTTATTTTGGTGTCGTGTAAGTGTCTGTAAAATTTCATAAATTTTGGAGGTCGTTTGCTATGTTGACCATGATACTTGTGGACATAAGAGCCTAAGCGTAAGGCTAGTGGACATAAGAGCCCTAGAGAATGGTGATTTATAAGGTTAGTGGACATAAGGGCCCTAGCGAATGGTGATCTGTAAAAGAAATGAAACGAGAGATTTATAAGAGATTCAATTAAATCCTTGATAAATTGTGCTTTTAAAACTATGCCAATTTATTTAATGGCCTTGCAAGTTATATCTGTGATCATTTGGAATCCAAACCTTGAATTATACGATTCTATTCCATTATTTAGTCGAGCTAATTTATATAGAGCATGCAATCATGCTAATTGTAAGTCAATTCTTTCTTAAATAATTAAAGGGTTTGAAACCCCATTATTGTATGCTAGGGGTTAACTTACTCAGCATGTTTATGCAAAACCGTTGCTCTTTTTTTCTTTAGAATATGAGGCTTACACACGAGCATGGCATGCATTGGGATTTTGGGATCGTTTACTCTTGTTTTTATACATGACTTGTAAAACGGGCCAGTATAACCCGTGATTTGGCCGTGTTGGCCATATTTATATTTCCGCTGTTATATCTATATTTAAATATTACATTCCGCTGCAATTTAGATATACTATGTAATGATTTTTGCCATATATTTATAAATGGGTTGTTTGAAATGTTTTAAATTCTGAAAAACCACAGTCTTGCATCTCTCTAACAAGTTCGAAGAAGTCGTGTATTGCTAGGGAGGTGTGGCGATGACATCCCGGCCTGTGTGATCAAATCCGAGGTGTTACAGAGTGGTATCAGAGCCCGGAATATTTTTAAAGCTATTATTATTTTTAAACTATTATTATTTTTAAAACTAGTATTATTTTTAATTATTTTAAAACTATCACTTTTGGAGCCCAAACTTTTAACCCAAATTATTTTACTTTTAAGTATTATCTTTCAAAAGCCCAAAATCTTGAGCCAAAAAAAATTTTTAGCCCAACATTTATTTACTAAGCCCCAAACATTTCTCTTAGTCCAATACTTATACTTTTATTTGAGTCCAAGAAAATATTACTTTTGGCCCAATATAGTGGCCCAAATATTTTACCCTTATTCTTTTAAAATTTATCCATGGAGTAAAATTATTTTTAAAGACCCATGGATAATTAAATAAATGCATTATTTAGATTAAATTATTTTCGGGGGGGTTTGCATATGCATATGCATACATAAATATTTGTGCTAACCTTTTATGTGAATCATTTGTGTTACATAACATTTTCACTCTATTGTTCGACTTGACCTTGAGTATTGACTTAGAAGTGTTAGATTGAGACGAATTGTGCCTTAGTTTTAGATCTTGATCGTCTATGCTTAGCATGCGGATAACTATTCTCTTTCTTTTTCCATAGATCTTCACCTAGACAATATATTATGACTTGTCGAGAAACCTAATGATGAAAACGATGAATGCGTACATTGACACCCAACAGAATATACGATACTTTAAACACCGCATAGCTCAACTTGAAGTTGACCCACAACACTTCTGAAATTTAAGAGCGGCTGATTGTGAACGCATAAATAACCTAGAGACCCAAGTTCCAAAACTTACCAAACGAAACGAAGCAATGATAGATAGGATCGAACCCCAAGGGATGGATTTGCTCCACCCTACCGACATCATAATACCATTCAATCCCGTGGAGAATCATTTGGCGGAGCCGAACCCAGTCCCAAGCCCAACGGAGGAAGACCCTACCAATGAGGCTTAAGGAGATTGAAGATTATAAACGATGTCTATCTGCTTTTGTCTTGTTATTCCTTTCCGAGAAATAGAAGCACTAGTTCATCTCCCATCTTTGTACGAAAATTCCTCGTATGGAGAAATAAAATACAAGTCCCTATCTATTAATGGTGAGTCGAGCAAGGAATCGCAAGGACTTGAGAAGAAGGATCGGAAAGACAACGATAACTACTCTAGGAAAGACAATGGATCTCGAAGGAAAGAAAATAAAGGTCTCAACAACGGAGAAGATGACAACCGTGGTGCGTTCATACCACGCTGCCCACGATGCAACCATGAACATTTGGTGCGCCAGTACCGAAGCCTGGAGCCTGCTATAAGTGCGGCAAGTTCGTTCACAAGGCTAGGGGATGTCGAACGCCAGAGGAGGCGATCGAAAAGAGAATAGACCTGATGAACCTTCAGCAAGGAGAGGGTGACAAGGAACAAGATCAAAACACGAACCTTCTTGAGAATAATACATAGGAAGTTATGGGGACATAACTGTAATCTTAAGGGGGGGAGGATGTAACAACCCGAATATTATGTATCCCAAATCGATAAATTCAAATTGTTTTGAACTACGTAATGACTTGATCCCTTCACGGGGTACGTAGACAACCTGAAAATTTCAATTCTGGGTTCAGTCAAACGATATAATAAAATAATACAAACAATATCATACAATAATAAATGATAACGTAATAATACAATAACGCAATATAGAAATGAACGATAGAACCTTAGTTCTAAGCTCGCGAAAAGCTAACACGTAACTTCGGGGACGAAGTTAATTCTTAAGTGGGGTAGACTGTAATACCCGAGATTTTTATCAGCATCCGAAGGAATAAAAATTAGTTTCTTAATCCGATCAAGGTCGAAATATCTCCGAGAAGAAGAAAATAATTTATCACAATAAATTATTGCTCGGAATTGAAACGCCGATATATTCAAAAATTAGAAATGCAATAAAAGAGGGAAAGGAAGCCCGAAGACATTCCATGAATCGAGTCAAAAGAGTTGGAATTAAATTCAAGAAAGAAAAGAATTTTAATTCCAAGAACCGTGAAGTAGAAAATGATTTAAATAAATAAATCCTTTCACGGGAATCGAAGGTCGACGGATTCGGAGCCGACGAATCCAAACTCGACGGATTCAAGATTTCAAATACGAAATCAATTTAAGTCGAAATAAATTTAGGATAGAAATCGTAATCCGAGAATGACCCGAAAATTCGAGCCCGAAAACGTAGGGGGATAGAAGTTCAAAAGAGAGGAGAAAAGGCCCGACGGATCGCACGACCCAGCCCAGGCCATAGCCCAGGCTGGAGCCGCGCGGTATGCGCACGGTCTGGAGGGATACCGCGCCAAGACCGTGGGGTTGAGCAGGATGCGATCATCTTGCAGTTTTCGACGATTTCTTACCTTATTTTCGACCCCCGACTTTGGTAACTCAATCCCGATCGAGGGAAGGAGTATATGGATGGATTTTGGAGTCTTGGGACTCATTATTTTCGTCCTCCACAAACCCTAGCAGCCTCCAACACCCATATTCTCTCCAAACTTCTTCCAAAACCCGAAACCACCAAGTTCTTGCTTTCCGATCACTTTCCGGCAACGAAATCCGACCAAGGAGGTGTGGAGAACAAGGATTTGAGGTTTCCAGATTGTTAGTAAGTATTTGTTAAGTTTTCATTCATCTTTTCGAACCCGAAAATTCAATCTAACCCTAGATTTCTACTTCCGATTCTGATTCGTGGCCAAAGGAGGAAGAATCGTGTTGAGGAGATCCGTTCGTGATGATCCGTAGATTCCGGACAACCCAAGGACTGTTTAGAACTCATATCATCTAAGTTAATCCTTACTACGGTTTTGGTGGCTAAAATTTAACCCGAACATGAAGATCTTAATAAAATCTGTCAACAAGAGATTCACACGCGTGCAACGTTTTGGATGAATTTTTCGGACCCTTAAAAGACTTCAAACGAGAAAACTCAAAACATAAAAAGTGTTTTTAAGATATAGATCTATACACTGTAAAATGTTCATAATTTTTCGTTAAGGTTTGATGCCCGAAACCCGAATCTGAATACTTCTGCATATTTTTCGAACTTAGAACTTTGACAGATTTGACTCTCGATCTTGTTGACCTCTGATCTAGGCCGAATTAGGTCTTGTGTTAAACATGAAATTTTTAGATCTACGAGTCGTGAATACCTCCGTAAAATTTCATAAACTTTCATCAAGATTTGATATCCCAAAACGCGTCGGACATTTTCTGTATTGCATGACTTTTCGAAAATCATGACAGTGTATATAGTCGAACTTGATGTGTATTTTTCTATCACTTGTGGTCAAAAATAATCTTTGGTGTAAACATAAAAGTTGTAGATAATTGTCTTAAGATTATGCTTGTAAAGTTTCATGCATTTTCATTAAAGTTTGCATAGTCAAAACTTGATTTGAACAGACTGTGTTCTTGAAGTAAAAGTCGACAGATTTTGAACCTGAATTTGATGCATTAATCTGACTTAAACCGTAATGATTTTGCATAAAATGTCTCTAATGAAACTTGTTTATTTTGGTATCCCGTAAGTGCCTGTAAAATTTCATAAATTTTGGAGGTCGTTTGCTATGTCGAAAACACTTGTGAAAATCAGTGCGCTGTTTTAGAAAAGTGGACAGATTTTATGTTTTGCAAAGATTGTAACATTTCACTTGCTTCCTCACCTAATTTCAAAATATTCGAAACATGAAAGTTGTTCATTAGGATGTTCTTGAACTACTGTAAAAATTTCAAATCAATTGACCTTGAGATGAATTTTAAAATGGAGAAGGTGTGAACAGCAACACTATAAAACTTTATTTTTGAAATTGGTCTGTCTAAATAAAGAGACGAAAATTCTTTTGAAACATTGGGATTTATGACTAAGCTGGATATTATCAATATTGACTACGTGGCTTGTGGACATAAGTGCCCAATGTCTAGTGGACGTAAGAGCCCTAGCGAAATATTGATCGTATGGCTAGCGGACGTGGTAACCCTAGTAAAATATTGACCATGATACTTGTGGACATAAGAGCCCAAGCGTAAGGCTAGTGGACATAAGAGCCCTAGAGAATCGTGATTTTTAAGGCTAGAGGACATAAGGGCCCAAGCGAATGGTGATCTGTAAAAGAAATGAAACGAGAGATTTATAAGAGATTCAATTAAATCCTTGATAAATTGTGCTTTTAAATTTATGCCAATTTATTTAATTGCCTTGCAAGTTATATCTGTGATCATTTGGAATCCATACCTTGATTTATACGATTATATTCCATTATTTAGTCGCGCTAATTTATATAGAGCATGCAATCGAGCTAATTGTAAGTCAATTCTTTCTTAAATAATTAAAGGCTTTGAAACCCCATTATTGTATGCTAGAGGTTAACTTACTCAGCATGTTTATGCAAAACCGTTGCTCTCTTTTTCTTTTCAGAGTATGAGGCTTACACACGAGCATAGCATGCATTGGGATTTTGGGATCGTTTACTCTCGTTTTTATACATGACTTGTAAAACGGGCCAGTATAACCCGTGATTTGGCCGTGTTGGCCCTATTTATATTTTCGCTGCTATATCTATATTTAAATATTACATTCCGTTGCAACTTAGATAATACTATGTAATGATTTTTGCCATATATTTATAAATGGGTTGTTTGAAATATTTTAAATTCTGAAAAACCATAGCCTTGCATCTCTCTAGCAAACTCGAAGAAGTCGTGTCTTGCTACGGAGGTGTGGCGGTGACATCCCGGCCTGGATGATCAAATCCGGGGTGTTACAGTATGGATGGGTGTGAAATTCGGCATGTGTTTCGAGAAGAGAATCAAGTAGCGGATACTATTGCCAAGATGGCGGCGGGTGATGAGGCGTTCTACACAACGTGTGCTTTTCCTCCGGATGTGATTGCACCATTGTTGAGTAGAGATGCGCAAGGCGTAGAGGTTCTCCGAATGCGGTGAAGGCGGTGGCCATATCTTGAGTGGCCTGGTTGCGTGGTGGTTTATGGTCCTTTTCTTTTTTTCTGTTTGTTTTTTTCTTTTTTAACATTTCGCTCGCCTTTTTAGGCTGTGTTACCAAAAAAATTACCACAAAAAGTACATAAGCAAACAAGGGTTCCCAATTCTTCATTAGTTTGTTTGGATAGGGAAAACAGTAAAATACAACACAAATTATTTTGAAAAAAAATCATAATATCACTTACAGCCGATGACACTAATAAAGAATCAGGGCACGTGGGTGGATAGCTGGGTGCTTTACATTATCAAAAAGCTTTAGATGCAATAAAAAATAAATAAATAAATAAGAGCGATTGTCTAACCCTCAAGGTCGAATATACTACATATTTTTATATTGTATTCATTTGAATCCTTTCCACTATTGAGGTTTGAGGAGTGACAATATTTCCTTCCACCACCATAGCGCTTTTGTCATACATTTGTGCTTCCTCTAATCACTAGTCTATCCTTGCAATGCATTATCAATGGCAATATGTCGGTTTTGGGAGGGAGATCTTTAAAACCGTTAGCATTTTTATTCGCAAAACCGGTCGATCCGCATTAGGAACTTTATCGAGACCCCAATTGGATTCCGTAATTTCACTAATCCCTATCAGGGAAACCATTAAGAAAAAACTTACATATTTTGTTATTTTGTTCCCTGTTCCTGATCCAAACTCGAATCACAAGCAACCTAATTTCCCAAGCTTCTTGTTTATGTCCTTTCATGTCACTTTACAAACCAACTTTCAAAGTCATAATACAAAACACACTCACAAATTGGTTAACAATAAATCATAATTCACCTTAAAAGTTTTTTTTTTTTTTGCTTGACAGCCTATACAGGCTAGGAAGTGGATGGTGATAGCTCATATTATACAAATTACAAAGGAACAAGGGATAGGGATAGAGACCGGGTGGAGAATTAAACCCCAACCTTTAGATTAGAAGTCAGAGAACTTAACCAATTGGTCAAGTCCTCATCCCGGCCAATTCAACTCAAAAGTTAAAGTAATTATTTCCAACACAGAATTAACCATCAAACTAAACTTTGAAATCAAAATACTCAAATTCATATAATAAAGTTCAATAATTTATGCAATAAAAAAAAATCCAAATCTTCAAGTACAAAGCGGTATGGGTTCCATCATTGTAACACCCCGGTTTTTGGTCACCCAGGTCGGGATGTCACCGCCACATCTCCCTAGTAAGACACGGTTTCTCCGAGCTTACTAAAGAGATGCAAGGCTAGGTATTGCAGTATTTAAAACATTTAAAGCATTCAAAATAGCCCATGCAATATAATTCGAAAATAATAATAGCATAGCCGCAGCGGAAATATTTAGTTTAGTACAGTATCGCAGCGGAAAATATAAAAAGGGCCGACATGGCCAAAACACGGGTTAAACAGGCCCGTTCATAATATAGTCTAAGTACGAAATTTAAAAGCAAAATAACAATCCCCAAAATCCCATGCATGATTCGTGCTCACACATGCTCATTCCACATATTCTGTAAAGAAAGGAATAAAAATGGTTTTGGTCAGCAAAATTGCTGAGTAAGTTAACACATGCATGATCGTAGGGTTTAAAAGCCATGAATTTAGTAATTTAACAAAAGCATGATAATAACATAATATTTAGTTTCATCTAATCCATATCCAATAGCATAATTTATCTCAGGCTCTATTTAATAACACATATCACATGGTTCAAGATAATAGCCATAATTTAAATAAAGCATTTAAATAATTTAATTGGACAACAACATAGATTAATCTAATTTAATTTAATTTAGAATCCCCATTACATTCCCGATTTGGTATTTCAAAGTTTCACGATAGCATCGCGATGTCAACAAGTTTAGCCGGTAGCCCGGCGGCCGCAACCGTATCAGCCATACCCAGTACCACTCCGGAGCCTCGGAAAACCCATACGGATATTCACGAGAGTGTAGGCTCTAAGTTTCGCCGTTTAGGCAATCCATATCTCAAATTTAGCGCGCGGGGTCACCATCGTCCATTACGGCACGAAGTGAATCGTTAGGGGGCACCCTGCAGAGCACTCACCCCTAATTTTAATTTATCAAGTTTGTAAGGGGATTTGGTTTTTAAAATCTGCCTTCCATTGTATTAATTTAGAAATAATATCTCAATTCGTTTCAACCCTAAAGGTTAATTCCATGTTTCAACAAGATTTCAAGATTTCGTTTCGGTAAATCACAGTTTACTCCAAAATTCGTCTAAAATCAGATTTAATTCCACAAATTCCAAAATTTCATATCTGACTCGGAAACATCAAGATCTACAACTTTCGTGTTTTAACTTTTTCAATCCGAGATACCTAAGTAGGTCAAAATCGCCAATTTTCGCATAAGAAGAAATCTGTCCGAGTTTAATGCACCACAGTTTAAAGATTTCAAATTCTACCATATCAATTCAACTCCAAATTTAATGAAATTTGACAGGGATCATCTTAAGACATTTATCTACAACTTTCATGTTTGGCCAAAGATCTAAAACAGCCTAGATCCTATGTCAAAAACGTGATCAAGATCATTCCTAAGTTCTGTCCAAGATTTCGAGATCTAGAATCAAACAGTTCGGTTTCAACGGGTTTTCACATATCAAATCAACTCCAAAACTTCCCAAATTTTTACAGTAGCTAGGTCTAAGTCTTAGGAACGTTTTTCGTGTTTTAAGTTTTTCCGTTTGAGTTCGTTTTAAGGGTCGGAAAAATTCACCAAATCTGTTGCGTCGGTAGAAAAACAAAAGTGGACAGATTTATGGTTCTTGTTGAATCTTTTAGGTTTCGAATGTTTTAAAATCTCCCAAAACCATGTAAGGTTAACTTACAGTGTCTATGAACGTCGGGGATGTCTAGTTCGGAGGCGTGGCTTCCAGATCACCGTTTCTCCTCTCCGTTCGTCGGGTTCTACGATCTAGATTCGATACGGGGTGTAGAAAGAAAAGAACCGAAGTTAGAATCCGTTTTCGGATTGAAACGTGAAAAGATTTATTGGACTAGAGCTTACCACAACGTTTGGAGACCTTGGATTTTCGTCCAAAGCTGCTGCCTCCGTTTGGTGCTTTCCGCCGACTCCGAATTTAGGGTTTCGAACGTATAGAAGATTGTAGGGTTTTGTAAACTTGTTTGGGGCTCCCAAGGGGCTTATTTATAGAATTCTCAATCCCTAGGGCGTCCACAACCGACCTAAAGGTCTGGAGTCGAGAGATGTTCAACCGAAAGTCGAAAAATCCGCGTTCGGGCGAGAGATTCACGCAACAAACGAATCTGTGGGGTGGCGCGGCCGTGGCGCGCTGAACCACCTTCACCGCGCGGCCACCGCGCCGACTTCGCCTGGACTTCGGTCCGGGCGGGTCGTGCGATCCGTCGTGCTTTTCCGCCTCTCTTTCGGGTTTCTATCCCTCTATGCTCCCGAATTCCGATTTCCGGGGTATCTTCGGGTTTCTACTTTCTTTCTAAATTTATTCTCAGTCTAATTGGATGTTTTGGACTCGAATCCTCGAGTTCATTAGTGTCGGGTTTCGGTGTATAATTTATTTACCTTTAATCCATCCTTTTATTTAATTAAATTCCTTTCTGAGTAAAAATCTCATTTCTCATTTCCTTATCTTTATTTACTTCTTTTATTTGCTGGATTTATTTATTTATTTATGATATTTATTTTATCTATTATTTATTTATTTAACTATTGTTTTATTTTATGATGGAAAATTCTCGGGTATTACAGTCTACCCTCCTTAAGAATCAACTTCGTCCTCGAAGTTGTGTTTCGGCTTTCCTCGCGCTAAGGTCTTGTGTTTGTTTTATTGTTTTGTGACTGAACTTAGAATTAAAACTTCTAAGCTGCCTACGTATCCGGTAAAGGGATCAAGCCATAACGTAGTTCAAAAATTTACAAAAATGCACGAAAAATTAGGGGGTATGACATCCTCTCCCCCTTAAGATTGTAGTTATGTCCCCATAACTGTGTCGGAATCGGTTTGGAACATTGTCGGGTATCGTTCCCTCATATCGGATTCTACTTCCCAAGTTGCCGTCTCACTTTCGTGATTTGACCAAAGAACCTTGATCATTTTGATGGTTTTGTTCCTCGTTACTCGTTCCTTAGTATCGAGAATACGCACTGGGACTTCTTCGTAAGTCAAATCTTCATCGAGCTCAATTATCTCCGGTTGAAGTACATGTGTCGGGTCCGGCACGTACTTCTTTAGTTGCGAGACATGGAAGACATTATGAACTCGATCTAAGTGTGGCGGTAAAGCCAATCGGTAGGCTAGAGTTCCGACTCGTTCTAGGATTTCGTAAGGTCCTATGTATCGAGGACTTAACTTCCCTCGTTTGCCAAAGCGCATCACCCCCTTCATGGGTGATATCTTTAGCATGACCCTATCTCCCACTTGAAATTCTAGGTCTCGTCGTCTCACGTCGGCATAACTCTTTTGACGGTCTTGAGCGGCTTTCATCTTCCCTTGGATCACTTTGATTTGTTGAGCCATGTCTTCGATAAGTTGTGGTCCCACTACCACGGACTTATCGTTTTCTTCCCAGCTCAAAGGGCTTCGGCACTTTCGTCCATACAATGCCTCGAAAGGTGCCATGCCGATACTCGCATGGTAACTATTATTATAGGAAAACTCAATCAAGGGTAAATGAGATTCCCAATTTCCTTTGAATTCCAACACGCATGCTCTCAGCATGTCTTCTAGTGTTTGGATTGTTCTCTCGGTTTGTCCATCCGTCATCGGGTGGAATGCGGTGCTCATTTTGATTTGAGTACCGAGAGCTTTTTGTAACTCCGTCCAGAAATGAGAGACAAATCTACTGTCTCTATCGGAAATGATATCATGTGGTACTCCATGGCGTCGTACCACATTATCAATGTAGGCTCGGGCCAATTGGTCCATAGTCCACGTGTCTTTCATTGGGATAAATATGGCTGTCTTCGTTAGCCTATCCACAATCACCCAAATCTTGTTCATGCCTTTAGGTGATCGGGGTAATCCCGAGACAAAGTCCATTGAGATGCTATCCCACTTCCAACTTGGAATCTCTAGTGGTTGCATCAGTCCTAAGGGTTTATGTCGCACTGCCTTAACCTTTTGGCAGGTGAGACATCTCGCTACGAAATTTGCCACTTCCTTCTTCATTCCCGGCCACCAATAGATCTTCTTCAGATCCTTGTATAGCTTGTCACCTCCGGGATGTACGGAATATGGCGTGTTGTGCCCTTCCTCCATCAACCTTTGCTTCAATTCGGCACATTTAAGAGGCACACACCATCTACCTTTAAAACGGATGCTTCCATCCTCGTGGACAGCAAATCCTATTGCCTTTCCTTCGGCAATATACCCTTTTATCTTCTCGAGTTTCGGGTCGCCCGGTTGAGCGAGTCGAATCTCGTCTAATATTGGAGTCTCTACGACCATGGCATTGATCGTTTCTCTCACTGTGCCAGGATGCACAAGTTCTAACTCCAATCTTGCCAAATCCATGTACAATGCCGGCGGAATTACCAACGAGTTTGTCACGTGTTGGGTTTTCCGACTTAGGGCATCGGCTACCACATTCGCCTTCCCCTCGTGGTATGCTATCTCTAAATCGTAGTCTTTAATAAGTTCCAACCACCTTCGCTGTCTCAAATTCAACTCCTTCTGAGTGAATATATATTTCAAGCTCTTGTGGTCGGTGAACATTCGACACTTCCGCCCATAAAGGTAATGTCTCCATATCTTTAGAGCGAAAACGACCGCTGCCAACTCCAGGTCATGTGTCGGATAATTTTCCTCGTGAGGTTTTAGTTGGCGTGATGCATAGGCTACGACTCTCGAGTCTTGCATCAAAACACAACCTAAACCTTCCTTTGAAGCATCGCTATATACTTCGAAGTCACCATTCTCTGATGGTAATGTTAATACGGGTGTGGTTGTGAGTCGTTTCTTCAGCTCTTGAAACGATGTCTCACATGCTTTGGTCCACTCGTATTTTGCTCCTTTCTTAAGTAGCTGGGTCAAAGGACGTGCAATCCTTAAAAAGTCCTTCACAAATCGTCTATAATATCCGGCTAATCCAAGGAAACTCCTTACTTCCGTTGGACTTTTCGGAGTTGCCCATTCAGTTACGGCAGAAACTTTTGCCGGATCCACTGATACTCCATCAGCGGATACTATGTGTCCGAGAAATGCCACTTCTTTCAGCCAGAAGTCACATTTCGACAGCTTGCCGTATAGCTCATCGAGTAAACAGTAGAAGGTAAAAATAAATAAAAAAAAAACAAACTTTGAGGCTCGCGCGGTGCCCGCGCGGTGGCGCGCGGCGACCGCGCGCCCATAGCAGTTCGAGTAAAAGGGCTCGCGCGGAGCGCGAGCCATTCCGCCCCATTTCCACTTCCGAGGCTTCTTCTAGTTTTCTCTCAAATTCGTTCTCCCATCCCCCGATTCTCTCGTTCCCGGCCTCGATTTTCCTTTGCAAGGTATGCATCTACTACTTCTACTTGTCAATTTCAGATTTTATGTCTTGATTAGCCTTAATCTTTGGGCGAATTTCAAAATTAGGGTTTAGAGACAAGAATTGGGGGTTTGTTGTTTTTAGACTTAATTTATGCAATTAGCGAGTTTGGGCGATACTTGGTGTTATTTTTGTTGATTAGGAAGTATTTGTGCCACAATGCATGCCTAGTTTGAGGAAGTTTTACTAGATTCCATATTTTAAGGAAAGCATGAATTTCCCGATTTGTATTGGTATTGTGGGCATGCGGATGAGTTCGTTGTCGTCAATTTGTGCCCTATTATGATGATAAGTTATTGTCTAAGCCATTGGTTTGTTTTGGGGACGTTCCCCATGTGTTTACAAGTAAACTTTGGTCTTGATTTATCGCGCACTCAACGTGTTCGACGAAATGTCCCAAGGGGGTTTGGGACTTTTCTAGACATAGTCTTGGTTTGGTTATCCTCTTGATCGCTCGTGTTAGGGCTCCCACTTCATGTTCTCGTGTTTTCTAGATTATGCTTCGTGTAATCGCCGTGTGGGATTTATCCTTACATTTGGTATTGTTTGGATATTTGCAGGATGCTGCTTTTTCTGTGGATTGTTTTGGCGTCACTCATGTGTCCCCCGAGGACCAGGAGACGAGTTGCTCAGCGCGATGAGGCGGGTCCTAGCACTGCCGCTCCGGCGATGTCTGATTTTGACGAGAGCGAGTCTGAGGAGGACGAGGAGCAGCGGGGCCCTAAGCTCAGGGGTCTCCCCGACGAGGTGCGTCTCCGTCGACACGACAGGTATCGGTTCGCTACTATGGCCTCTCAGGAGTTCTACTTCGACGAGCTTCGTCAAAACAGGTCTTATGTCCCGGAGAGAGGCATATATCCTCGCCATATGGACGACGACAGGGTTAGTCCAGTTTTGGGTCTTCTTCAGTGGACTGGGCTTGCGCGCCATCCCGAGGGCGTCGCTTCTGGGTACTTAGCTATGGAGGTCATTGCCAACATTGGCGGTCTCGGGGAGAACAGTGACTTGTCTCAAGTCTGGGTTCGGGGTCGCCATCTAGATTTCAGTGCTCGGGCGATCAACGTCTACTTTGGCCTTCCTGACGACGGCGTGTTCCGGCCACAGCCTGAGGGTCGTATACCCCCGCCTGCGTGGGGCGTTTTATGCACCTTGACGGCTCCTCTGCTCGAGCATGATCACGAGCTGAGGTTGACGACGATGGACTCTCCGTGGCGCGAGCTAGCTCAGATATGGTTAGGCCGTGTCCGGCCGATCACCCGGAGCCACATTGTTATCGACCGCGTCTATGAGACCATCTGCTTTCTCGCCCGGGGTGGTAGGGTGAATGTTGGGGCTTGTATCGCGGACAACCTGAGGGGTATGCGCCGAGGACGAGGAAGCAGGGTGATTACCCATGTTCATCTTATTTGCGGCATGTGTGCGGCTCAGGGGATCCGTACGTCCCCAGACACGGATCCTTACGAGCTATCCGCTGGCGGCTACTACCGTATCCCTAGCTACGCCCCTCGACGCAGTGCTCTTCGACGTGGGGCTCCTCCGGCTGTCCTTCGCCCGGAGCCCAACGGTGATGGTTTGATTTTAGTTGTTCCTCCTGAGCAGCCACCTCCGCCTCCCGAGGTTCCCCAGCAGGGTGCGGAGATGCCGCAGATAGTTCAGATGCTGCAGGGTATGCAGCTTAGTATGGATGCGGGGTTAGCTCGTATGGATGCTGGGTTTGCAGCCGGGCAGGCTCGCTACGACGCTCTGGATGCCAGGATGGACCTGTACCAGGCTCGCATGGATACGATCACTACGAGACAGCTGGAGCAGCAGGCCTCCATGACCGATATGTACGCCTACATGCGTCAGATGGACGAGTATATGCGTCGTCAGTTCCCGCCTCCCGACCAGTGATCCTTTGTTTCCGCATTTCCATCTAGGCTTGATGTAGTAGTGTTTTATTTAGTTGTTTTCCTATGGACTGTACAAGGATGACCTTGCTGATTATGTTTTGCAGTTTATGTTCCCGTTGTATCCTTGTTGACTGTTTTGACTGTTGTCGTTTAGAGAAAATGCGGTGGAACTGTTCCGGTTCGTCTCTCTCTCTCTTTTTTTTTCGATAAATTTGGGCTGAAGGATTTCAAAAAAAATCAACTCACATTTTATTCCTTTAAAAGAAATTTAATACAAGTAATAGGATGCGCAAAATAAATATACTATCTAAGATAGAGTATCTAAAAGATCTCCGCACCCTCTGGCAGGGTAGCGGGGTCTTCCATAGGATCATCCTCATCAGAGACCTGGCCAGTGCCCAAAGGTCCATGAAACACTGGGGATGGTGGATCGACGGCTTCCGGAACTGGGTCCGGTGTCTCCTCCGGATGGTTCTCCACGGGGCTCGGGTTTGGCGATGGGCGGACCATGTGGGGCCAGAGCCCAAGGGTTCCGTAGCGTCAATGGATAAGGCCAGACGGGCTCTCCACTGGGGGTGTTGGGCTTCGTGGTCCCATCAAGTGGTCTTCCACAGGACTATATGGTACTACTATATCAGTGAGGTCAAGCAGGTCCATCCCTAGATCCTCGACTCTATCTATCACAGCATCGCTTCGTTCGGTGAGTTTTTGCACTTGAGTTTCTAAGTCTTTTATGCGATCTTGATCAGCGGCTCTCAAGTTCAGGAAGTGCTGGAGGTCAGCTTCCCTTAAGTCTCCCATTTGGTGCAGATTTGCCTCCAAGTGAGCTATACGATTTTTCATTAAGTTAATATTCGCCAAGATTCTAAGTTCAATTCGCCAAGATTCTAGGTTCGAGTTTCCAAGATTCTAAGTTCAAGTTTCGCCAAGATGCTAAGTTCAAGTTTCGCCAAGATTCTAAGTTCAAGTTTCCAAGATTCTAAGTTCCTAGCAGAGATGCAACATGCATATGCAAATGATATTTTCCCCCAATAATAATTTAATGCACCATATATATATATTTTTCCCATGGGTTTTAAAAAAATTTCTCCATGGAAATAATAATTTAAAATTTAAAATAATAGTCAAAATATTAATAGTAGTTTAAAAATAATAATGGTTTAAAAATAATAGTTTAAAAATAGCCGGGCTCTGATACCAACTTGTAACACCCCGGTTTTTGGTCACCCAGGTCGGGATGTTACCGCCACATCTCCCTAGTAAGACACGGTTTCTCCGAGCTTACTAAAGAGATGCAAGGCTAGGTATTGCAGTATTTAAAACATTTAAAGCATTCAAAATAGCCCATGCAATATAATTCGAAAATAATAATAGCATAGCGCAGCGGAAATATTTAGTTTAGTATAGTATCGCAGCGGAAAATATAAAAAGGGCCGACATGGCCAAAACACGGGTTAAACAGGCCCGTTCATAATATAGTCTAAGTACGAAATTTAAAAGCAAAATAACAATCCCCAAAATCCCATGCATGATTCGTGCTCACACATGCTCATTCCACATATTCTGTAAAGAAAGGAATAAAAATGGTTTTGGTCAACAAAATTGCTGAGTAAGTTAACACATGCATGATCGTAGGGTTTAAAAGCCATGAATTTAGTAATTTAACAAAAGCATGATAATAACATAATATTTAGTTTCATCTAATCCATATCCAATAGCATAATTTATCTCAGGCTCTATTTAATAACACATATCACATGGTTCAAGATAATAGCCATAATTTAAATAAAGCATTTAAATAATTTAATTGGACAACAACATAGTTTAATCTAATTTAATTTAATTTAGAATCCCCATTACATTCCCGATTTGGTATTTCAAAGTTTCACGATAGCATCGCGATGTCAACAAGTTTAGCCGGTAGCCCGGCGGCCGCAACAGCCATACCCAGTACCACTCCGGAGCCTCGGGAAACCCATACGGATATTCACGAGAGTGTAGGCTCTAAGTTTCGCCGTTTAGGCAATCCATATCTCAAATTTAGCGCGCGGGGTCACCATCGTCCATTACGGCACGAAGTGAATCGTTAGGGGGCACCCTGCAGAGCACTCACCCCTAATTTTTATTTATCAAGTTTGTAAGGGGATTTGGTTTTTAAAATCTGCCTTCCATTGTATTAATTTAGAAATAATATCTCAATTCGTTTCAACCCTAAAGGTTAATTCCATGTTTCAACAAGATTTCAAGATTTCGTTTCGGTAAATCACAGTTTACTCCAAAATTCGTCTAAAATCAGATTTAATTCCAAAAATTCCAAAATTTCATATCTGACTCGGAAACATCAAGATCTACAACTTTCGTGTTTTAACTTTTTCAATCCGAGATACCTAAGTAGGTCAAAATCGCCAATTTTCGCATAAGAAGAAATCTGTCCGAGTTTAATGCACCACAGTTTAAAGATTTCAAATTCTACCATATCAATTCAACTCCAAATTTAATGAAATTTGACAGGGATCATCTTAAGACATTTATCTACAACTTTCATGTTTGGCCAAAGATCTAAAACAGCCTAGATCCTATGTCAAAAACGTGATCAAGATCATTCCTAAGTTCTGTCCAAGATTTCGAGATCTAGAATCAAACAGTTCGGTTTCAACGGGTTTTCACATATCAAATCAACTCCAAAAATTCCCATATTTTTACAGTAGCTAGGTCTAAGTCTTAGGAACGTTTTTTGTGTTTTAATTTTTTCCGTTTGAGTTCGTTTTAAGGGTCGGAAAAATTCACCAAATCTGTTGCGTCGGTAGAAAAACAAAAGTGGACAGATTTATGGTTCTTGTTGAATCTTTTAGGTTTCGAATGTTTTAAAATCTCCCAAAACCATGTAAGGTTAACTTACAGTGTCTATGAACGTCGGGGATGTCTAGTTCGGAGGCGTGGCGTCCAGATCACCGTTTCTCCTCTCCGTTCGTCGGGTTCTACGATCTAGATTCGATACGGGGTGTAGAAAGAAAAGAACCGAAGTTAGAATCCGTTTTCGGATTGAAACGTGGAAAGATTTATTGGACTAGAGCTTACCACAACGTTTGGAGACCTTGGATTTTCGTCCAAAGCTGCTGCCTCCGTTTGGTGCTTTCCGTCGACTCCGAATTTAGGGTTTCGAACGTATAGAAGATTGTAGGGTTTTGTAAACTTGTTTGGGGCTCCCAAGGGGCTTATTTATAGAATTCTCAATCCCTAGGGCGTCCACAACCGACCTAAAGGTCTGGAGTCGAGAGATGTTCAACCGAAAGTCGAAAAATCCGCGTTCGGGCGAGAGATTCACGCAACAAACGAATCTGTGGGGTGGCGCGGCCGTGGCGCGCTGAACCACCTTCACCGCGCGGCCACCGCGCCGACTTCGCCTGGACTTCGGTCCGGGCGGGTCGTGCGATCCATCGTGCTTTTCCGCCTCTCTTTCGGGTTTCTATCCCTCTATGCTCCCGAATTCCGATTTTCGGGGTATCTTCGGGTTTCTACTTTCTTTCTAAATTTATTCTCAGTCTAATTGGATGTTTTGGACTCGAATCCTCGAGTTCATTAGTGTCGGGTTTCGGTGTATAATTTATTTACCTTTAATCCATCCTTTTATTTAATTAAATTCATTTTTAAGTAAAAATCTCATTTCTCATTTCCTTATCTTTATTTACTTCTTTTATTTGTTGGATTTATTTATTTATTTATGATATTTATTTTATCTATTATTTATTTATTTAACTATTGTTTTATTTTATGATGGAAAATTCTCGGGTATTACAATCATAGTTTCCTACAAAAAAATCAAAGCAAATAATATACAAATAAAGTTAATGATATACTACAATATTATAAAACATATAATAAATAATATAGAAAAATCCCAATCCCCAATGCATCCCCAATAATCCTCCATAAAAACTGGACCGAAAATGTTGTTTTCAATTTTCACCGTCGGTCAGTTCTTTGGCTTCGACTTAAAAAAAAAAAAAAAGAAAAAAAAAAACAAAACAAAACAAAAAAAAAAAAACACAAAAACAAAACAACAAAAAAATTGGTCGTACATTATAATATAAACAACGTATTGAGGTAGTCACGCTGGAGACCTTATAAGCCTAGAGCCTTTGACACTGATCATATTATTGATAAAAAGCAAAGCTTCTCAAAAACACAATCATCATTCTTCTCTGATGCCAATGGAAGGAAGAATCTGTATAGCAAAACCGCAACGAAAGCCTTACATCCTACTACCTAGTACCTGTCTTCATGTATGTATTTCAATATAAACCACAGTTTTCATTAGTCATCTCAGCTTTGCCTGTTATTCAACGGAAAAAAAAAAAAAAAAAAAAAAAAAAAAAAAAAGGACAAATACGTCCTTTTTCTTTTTTAAAAATCCAAATCAGTCTTTTTTTCTATTTTATTACCAAAATAGTCCGCTACAAATGCTAATTATATCCAAATCAGTCCCTCGTTCACTAATTATGCTAATTGCTGACGTGACAAGAGTTTAAATTTAAACATGACACGTGGGCATAATATTAGTCATTTTTCTTTTATCTTTTGCCAATTTAGTCATAGACTTTTGTTTTGTTCCATTTAGTCCTCTATCAAATCAGTCATTTTTATATTAATTGGTCTTCAACCTTTCAAATTATTTCATTCCAGGCCCAAAACCTTTAATTTTTATTACTACTAATCCATTATCAAATAAATGCCAACATACTTCCGTAAATAAAATTAAACACCAAATCTCATACATGAGGTTTGACTGCCTTTTTATCGGGTCTTCCAAGTTCCGGGATTTTATAGACTCTCTCTAACCACCCGTCCGTACTCGATGGTTCATTGGTTCTGGTTTCCTTCAGCAACAATTAGCACAACCTTACTTTGTTTCATACTTTAGAACGTAGCAAGGTTTGAGTAAATGATTTAATTTTAATTTTTGTGTAAATGATTTAATTTTATTTTTTGGAAGGTTATGGATACAGGAAACATGGACAATAAAATTCAGGCTATTTTTTAATATTTTTAATAATATTTGAATAATAAGTTTAAAATTTTTTTCAATAAAATCAAGGCTTCCTGTATCCATAACCTTCCAAAATGCAGTCAGACTCAATGTATGAAGTTTGGTGTTTAATTTTATTTACGGAAGTATGTTGGACATTTATTTGATAAATGAATTAGTAATAATAAAAAAAATTAAGTTTCTGAGCCTGAAATGAAATAATTTAAAAGGTTGGAGGCCAATTAATATTAAAATTACTGATTTGAATAGAGGACTAAATGGAACAAAACAAAAGTTTAGGACTGAATTGGCAAAAGATAAAAGAAAATGGACTAATATTATGTCCACGTGTCAGGGTTAAATTTAAACCCTTACCATGTAGGCAATTAAAGCATAATTAATGAACAAGAGACTGATTTGGACATAATTAGCATTTGTAGCGGAGTGTTTTGGTAATAAAATTAGAAAAATGACTAATTTGGATTTTTTGAAAAGAAAAAGGATGTATTTGTCCCTTTTTTTTCCCCTGTTGTTCAATATAAACCACAGATCTCATCAGTCATCTCACATAACAGCACGATAAGGAAACAAAAATCGACACAACTTTTATGTTTATCTTACAAGTTCATCACTCTAATATAGGAAATAACAATTGATGCCCGGCAGCAAATATCAAACATAAACAAAACTTGTCACACTTAACATAGGAGAACAATCTACAATTCATTTCAGTACTTGATAGGAGCAATGACATCGAGTTGTTCACCAAGCTTCTCATCAGCAACCTTCTCAGCTTTAACTCTTAGTTTCGTCAATTGCTTTTTCCTCTCATATGCAGCCTGTGATCTCTCTTTCCTCTTCTTCTCCAATTCCTAAGACATTCCAATGGAGTTGAAACTAAAATTAATACAACTAACAAAGTATTTCCCCAAAAACATTACACAATGGAAGATTTCCCTTTGAAACCAAAACAATAATTTTTTCAATAACATTGATAAATAGAACAGTAGATAAGCAACATGTAGTCATGCAGTGCATGATTCACTCACAAGTCACAGAAGTGTATGAACATTTGAGAAAGTACCGGAATAAAGTGTATCAGGAGATTTGAGAGAGTAAAGTGTATCAGGACATGACACATGACAATTGACAAAACATTGGGATATCAAAAAGTTGTCAAATGAGGAGTTTGAAGCGAGCATAAACAGCAATCATGAATTATATAAGAGTTACTATAACGAGTTAGGAAGTCATAATTACCCTTATAGTATCATAGTGGTTCCATCCAACTTCTGAAGAGAGTTTACCCAACAAACACTATTTATGGCCAGCCTGAAGCCTCAAGACCCTATTGATCAATACAAACATTAGATACTGTCAGAGTTTACACTCAACTATATGAAATGGTGGAGAAGATAGATATATACTTAAGTGCATCTGGAATAACCATCTTCTTCATTTTATCATAAGGTGGCGGCACGCCCTCGTACACCTTTAGGCGTGCTAGTGCAGCTTCTCCCCGCTTGGTCTTGTGTGGAATCATTCTACCAAATAACAAAAACAACACTTCTTTAGCAGCTAAATTATTCAATAAGCAATTAACCATGGAATTCAGATTCACACCAGCAATGTTATGAGTTATGAAAGAAATGTTGACCCACAAGACCACAAAAAAGGCCATGATGTGAAAAGCACTATCATATGAGCACTATGAAAAACATAGTTGAAACAAAATAAGCTATAATCAAGAGAGAGAGGGGGGGGGGGGGGGGGGGGGGGGGAACCTGGGACAATTTTTAAGGGTTTTCCTTTACAAAGATGGATAGATAAAAACAATAATGGATTCTCTATTTTTTATCAACAAAAAGATCTCTAAACTTTAGCATCCTATATAGGAGCCAATGAGAAATGGGAACAGGAAGATGCTCGTATCTTCTCAAGTAAAGCAGTCTTTTTATACTACTATTATACCCCCCAGCAATTCAAGTTAGCTGCCAACAAGGTGATGGGCTAAACACGGTGTGTCACAGTGCATTTCTATATGGAAACGGTCCATGTGTTAATGGTTAGTGTCGTGTGAGGAAAACAAACTATCCAAGCTTCGCGAATGGAAAATCCGCTGCTTGATCCATTTGGCTACATCCGCCCCTAACCCCACAGGCCACATAGGTTTGAGTCTCCATCTACAAGTAGATCCAAGTTGAATGTACCAATGAATGCTATAATATATATCCAATAGATTTGGGCAAAATGCTTCTGTTATTTCACATCCTCATTGAACAATTAATAGGAGTGCTCAAAATAAAAGGTATAATACCTTCATAGGAAAGAAACTAACCCATCCAAATTCAAAACTAATATCAATAAGCTACATGTTGGAAAGACATTATTGTCTAATGTCTAGCAAGATGAAATCTTTGATAGTTGGGTTATCATAAGTGTTGATAACACTATGCAATTCAAAATCGAAACCTCCGAAAACAAACGATGAAATTATAAAGCTGTAAGTATGATAAATATAAAAATCTAATGAGAAATTGAAGCAGTAAGATGCGTGTATTTTTTTTAAGTAAAGCAGCCCTTTTTATTGTGTTACAGGGCAATTCAAGATAGCTGCCAGACGGTGACTTGCGTAAGCACAGTGCCTTTCTATGCAGAAGGATCCATATCTTGAGGATACATGACGTGACAAACTATCCAAGCTTAGCAGATCAACAATCGACTGCTCGATCCATTTGGCAACATCTGCCCCAACCCATACAGGCCCTATAGGTTTCAGAATGTACAAATGACCGTTAATATATATTCAATAGATTTGAGCAAAATGCTTCTGTTATTTTACATCCTCATTTAACAATCAATAGCTGTGCTAGAAATAAAAGCTATAAGTACTATCCAAATTCAAAACTAATATCAATAAGCTAAATGCTGGAAAGACATTATTGTCTAATGTCTAGCAAGAGGAAATCTTTAATAGTTGAGTTATTATAAGCATTAAGAACATTATGCAATTCAAAATCGAAACCTCCGAAAACGATTATTAAAGAGCTATAACTATAAGAAATATAAAAAACTGTGGCACTGCCTGTTCATATATGAAGTATCTGAATTGAACATGGAATGAAGAAGCAATTAGATAGTGAAAGAAAGGAAACTGAGGTAATGATAATTGATACATACCCACGAATAGTTCTCCAGAGAATTTTGGAAGGAGCACGGAAGTGAATGGGACCGTGAGAAGGCTTGGTGTTCATCCGCTTACGAAGGAACCTGGAGTACTTCATCTTCTGGCGCACGAGGCCACCAGAAAGGGCGATTTCCTCGGAGAGAACAACGACGACTTTCTGGCCATTCAAGAGTTCCTTGGCCAAAATGGAGGCCAAGCGACCAAGCATGTGATGCCTGGCGTCGACGACGACCCTCTTGGCGCATATACCCGATCCAGACACCATGGCTGGCAATGGCTGCTGATTCCTTCCTTAGGCGGAAATGGAAGAGCAGTACTGAAGATGAACGAAGGTACACCGTATTGGGCCTAAGCCCAACAATACATTAGGGTCTGGTCTAGGTTAGAGTACTGGCACTAGGGGTGGAATAGGCCAGGCCGATAGGGGGTCTGGCCTTTTTATCAAATATGCTAGCTCAAGTAGTTTGAAAATCTATTTAGAAATAAAGCTAGGTCAGGCCTTGTAAAAAGTCTATTTAGGCTTGTAGCCAAACCTGTTTAATTTTCTTCTATATAATTTTTTTATAATTCATTAATATTATTATATATTATTTTTTAATATTTAAATTTATGCATTTTTTTAGAAAAATAGATTAGCTTAAATAGGCTCTTCAAAGGCTTGAAGCCTGACCTATTTAATTAAAAAGGTCAAGCTTAGGCCTATAAACTAAGCCTATAATGGCTAATAGGCCTTGGTCATTTAAGGCCAAGCCTGGCCTATTCACAGTGCAATTTCTGAGCCTGGACACTGCCTTTTTCTAACATCACCCACCTCAAATATTTACTGGAAAAAATGATAAATACGTCCTTTTTCTTTTCCAAAAATTCAAATCAGTTTTTTTTTATTTTATTACCAAAACAGTCCTCTACAAATGCTAATTATGTTCAAATCAGTCCCTTGTTCACTAATTATGCTCTAATTGCCGACGTAGCAATGGTTTAAATTTAAACATGACACGTGGGAATAATATTAGTCCATTTTCTTTTATCTCTTGCTAATTCAGTCCTAAAATTTTATTTTGTTCCATTTAGCCCTCTACTTAAATCAGTCATTTTTATATTAATTGGTCTCCAACCTTTCAAATTATTTCATTTCAGGCACAAAACCTTAAATTTTTTTATTATTAATAATCCATTTATCAAATAAATGTCCAACATACTTCCGTAAATAAAATTAAACACCAAACCTCATACATTGGGTTTGACTGCCTTGTTATCGGGTCTTTCAAGTACCGAAATTTTACGAACTCTCTCAAGCACCCGACCGCAACCGATAGTTCATTGGTTTTTATTTCCTTCAGCAACAATCAGCACAACCTTACTTTGTTTTCTACCTTAGAACGTAGCAAAGTTTGAGTAAATGATTTAATTTGAAATGATAAATTGATGATGATGATGATGATAAGAAATCAGACAGGATGAGATTTGAGGATTGGGAGTAATTGTATTATTCTATCAGAAGTAAAGTCACTCAATTAAACGGCATTACACTTCCTATTTATAAACCAAGAAGCCATCTGATGGATGCAATTAGGGGTGTAAACGAGCCGAGCGGAGCCCGAATAGTGGTAAACTCGGCTTGAACTCATAAGAATTCGAGCCGAGCTTTGACCGAGGCGAGCGTTGACCGAGCTACTTCGAGCCGAGCGTTGACCGAGCTACTTCGAGCCGAGCATTGACCGAGCTTTGACCAAGTCGAGCCGAGCTCGATATCATTTTCATTCTTACATAATTTATAAAAGATTATATTTAATATATTGTATATATTTAATTATATTTAATTGTCTAATCTACATATTAAATAATTTTTAAAATATATGTTTAATTAATAATATATTTTTAATTTAAAAATTAAAAGATATAAACAATAATAATACTACACTTATAATATTTTATATAATTTCTATATTTAATAATAAATAAAGATATTTATAAAAATAAATCAAGCCTATTATCGAGCTTTCGAGCCGAATAGTTGGCTCGGCTTGAGATCATGTGTGTTATGAGCCGAGCTCGAGCTCGAACCGAGCCATTTCGAGTCGAGCTTGAACCGAATTTTGACCGAGCCGAGCTCGAACAATTCACGAGCCTATCAGTCTCATTTACAACCCTAGATGCAATAATGATTGCCAACTACCTAATATTTTTTCATGTGCCATTATATATAAAGTCATCCACCTACCTACTTCTGTGTTTATAACAATTCATTTTATTTTTTCCAAAAAAAAAAAAAATCATACACTTCTCATAATACTAGTCACCCCCAACCCCCTAAAACCTAAAACACCCCATCTTTCAACACCTAAACAAAAAATATCTTCCAAAACCTTAACACATTCAACCAAAATAATCCTATCTCCATCACAATAGAAGGTAATTGAGGTAACTAATACAAATCAAATCAAAAGTGGTGTACAACCATTAGCCAACAATTGCAAGAGGAAAAAATACCTTGTAGTGAAGAGGTAAGTATTTTAAAATAAAGCAAATTTCACTTTCACGCATAGTTGTTCGGCCCTGGTCGGCTGTACGCCGAACTTGATGCACGGCCAAGGCAACCGCACACACAAAATGATGTGTGGCTGAGTCAGCCATGCACCGAGCACGGCACGCGACAACGAGCAACGTACACACCGTTTGACGCATGGCCATGGTCGTCGTACGTCGAGAAGGTTGTGCGGCCTGGGCTCGTATGCCCTTCACGATGCACGACTTGCGCTACTGCACGCTCTTCACGGTGTGCAACGTGAGCTGGCCATACAGGTCTGTTACCAATATTCTCTTTGTTTGAATTTCAATGTTTTAAACGCAGATACCTCCATTTTTTACCAAATGGAGTGCTACACCACACTCAAAATTCCATTGGGAACGAGTTGAACACGGGTGTCATTTATATCAACTATACAGACTTGTTCTAAGAAAGATGTAGAATGGGTTCGAAATGAACCGCTGAAGAACCAAATGACATAAAATTTGTTTTCTAGTCCAATTATAACACGAGGGTTGAATTTGACCTCATATATACTAGAATTTTTTTTTTGGGGTTGGGGGGGGGGGGGGGGGCGCTGGGCTAGGCTATGCAGCGTGCCGGTGAGAAAAAAATATGTTGAAATTAGCCGTGGTCTGATAAGTAATATGCATGAAAATTGCGTTGAAAATAAAATGATAAATCGAGAATGCTAATTACCAAATGCATCCTAACACTAAAAATGGCATCTAAAGGAAATTGAAGCTACAAACAAATGAGAAGAAAAATAGAAAATGCTTATTACAAAAAGTTCTATAGTAGAATTCAACATATTGATTATAGTGCGAGCAATGAAGTTGTCCTGTTGTGGATGTTTCATGGTTGTAGATAATCATCTGAATTGTACCTCATTCATCTCATCATTTTGCCACAACTTCAACACTGGTCATATATACAACAGGATATCCAAATATCTTTTGGAAGCATGAATGTAGATTGTAAATCCATACCTGTAAATTCATCATAGCAGGAGATTAGGGAACCAGAAGAGTGAGAGCCTTCCTCTTTTATGTGCATGGTGAAGTTAGAAGAATCAAAGAAAGAAAGTTATGAACTCAATTCTTACATAAAATGCTTAAACCAGAAGGTGTTGGACACCAATTCCAATTGTGAATGAAACAATATTTCCATTGCATAAAAATAGGAGGCCATAAGCTAAAACTCCAACCTTAGTCTTACATGAAACGTAAAAACAATCACGATAGTACCTAGTGGCATTATGTTCAGTTATTGTTCATTGGCAGAAGCTAAACAGTGTGGCTTTTATACAAATATAAATATGCCTGCAGAAAAAATCTAACCAGCAACCCAAAACATTAACTATTTTTCTAAGCATATACAACCCTGATATATCACATGTGGTAGTGATATAGCCAAACTGAAAAAGATCAATAATAAAAATTCCAATTTTTTCAGAATTCCAAACCAGAAATGACCAAAATAATGGTAACCTCGATTTAAGACCCAAAGCTAACAAAATAAATGTCTAAATTGAAAAGGGAAAAGCATAGCAGAACACTGGAAGTCTACATGTGATACATAAAAGGAAATTATATTATAAAATAAACACATAAAAAGAGGGGCATAATCATACCAATTAATCCTATTATCCTCTTAGTAAATATAATTTGACCAAGAAACTTTATGAATATAAGTATTAATCAGAACTAGTAAGTAACCCGTCGAAACTCGACGGGAATAATTATATATTTTATATAATATATATACTTATATTATATAAAATTATAAAAAATTATATTTTGAGTAATGAAAAATGTATAATGATTTTATATCTATTCGAAAGAGTATGTATATGATAATATAATTAAGAGGTAATAATTAAAATAGACCATCAGAATGAGTCATTTCCACTTTTTGGCCACGATATTTTGATTTAGGGAAAATAGTCATTAGAAGGATTTCGGGCCTGAATTTAGGCCATTTGGCTGCAATTCGGGCTGCGATGGCCTAAAAGTGGAAATGACTCCTTCTGGTGGCCTATTTTACTTTTTTTTTAATTATTTTTTACTTTTTTAATTAAAATAAATAATACTCATTCTGTGTCATTATTTATGTCCTACTTTCTTTTTTTCTTGTTCCAATATTTTTTTATTTCCATTTTAAAAATAATTAAATATTAATTACCAAATATACCCATCATATCGCATTAATAAATAAATATATTAAACTTTTAAACCCACTACCATTAATAATTCTCATCCAACCTACAATCATATATCAGTAAATCACACATAAATAAATAAATTTAAATTGTAAATTCATTACAACCACATTATATAAATTCTTAAGCTACATTTTTTAACCCTAATATATCTTGTATTTAATACTAATTATCCCTACATAAAGTACCATATCCGAAAATTTGGGATACTTATAATAAAATATGTTTATTTTTTACTTTATAATTTATTTGTATATGTGTTTGTTTCACTTATTTTATAATATATTTGAATTAATATTTATTTTATTTCTTATATTACTCCATTCGTCACATTATTAGTGTTAAAAAAAAGTAACTTAAAAATTTATATAATATGATATAATGAGTTTACAATTTTAATTTATTTATTTATGTGTGATTTACTGATATGTGGTTGTAGGGTGGATTGTCCAATAAAAAATCTAACGAATCAATGAAAATAATTATTAAAATAATACTTCCTCCGTATTCCAAAATTTTAACATTGCTTGTTTCCACGCAATCCAATACCATTTTTAAATAGTAATATCTCAAATTTTATAAAATAAATAATTATAAAACTACGTGATTCGACGAATCTAAAAAGATTTCATTTGACTATGTTTTATCTTATGTAACTGTGTTAAAAAGTTGAATCAAAATTACTCAATGAATAGTGTTAATTTTTTAAAACCGGAGGGAGTATTTTCATTTATTTGAAATTTAAATTAAAATAAAATAAAATTTAAATATAAGTATTAAGCATAATATCAAAAATTCTCTCACAATTTGCTGAAAATTTCATTCATGAAAATCTTATTGGTAGGGCTAGTATAGTACTATCTTTAAAAATATCTGAATTTGAAGCGGTGCAGTTCATATTTGTATACGTACTCTTAAAAATTGTCGCTATAGGATCACCCGTAGAGTTTATAAGAATATCATACAGAAATGTCACATCTGATTGTAGATCTTCAAAATCAATACCGGCCTTACTGTCACCTACATCAAGTATCCATTTTGCAAATTTTCTGTCATATATAAATTTTATTGTAATCAACATTTCTTGTGGTATCTTGAGTTAATCATTCTTAATTGCATATTAATACTTTGAGTCTAATCTTGTTAGTGACACGAAATATTGCAACATAAATGTTTATGGCTAAAAACTGGTTTTGGAAGATAAGGTTTAATATTCTTTAAAGATTGACATTGACTTTTGTCTATAATCATAGCAAAACAAACTATAAGTTGAAATTTTCTCATCTGAAATCGAATGAGTAATTTGGTTAAATCAGATAGGCTCATAATCATTTTACCAATCAAAATTTTTTTACTTTCATGATTTCCCGAGAATTAATTTAACCTTAATAATATGGTTCCGCATCTTGGTTACTATTAACCTACTTACATTCCATACTTTATTTGATGGATCTATATTCTTAATAAGCATGACTATGCAACCCTAATTCATCTATATTTCATCATTCAGTAATCCATTACAAATGATCATGTTTAGATATTCCAGTAAGAATAATTCATTGTCGTTATCTATGTTTTCGTCATCTTGACAAATATTGTTACAACTGATATATACATTTTCATTTGCAGACATACGTTTTTCTATGATGTAATCATTGATCGTATCAACAATCTCATTGGTAGGGATTAGTATAGCAATATCTTTAAAAATATCTGTATTTGAAGTGTTGCAGTTTGTATTTGTATAAGTACTCTCAATAGTTGCTGCTATAGGATCTCCCGTAGAGTTGAAAAAATAATCATCTATAAATGTCATATCTAATTGTACATCCTAAAGAGCGATACCAGATTTACAAATTACCATCACCTACATGAAGAATTAATTGTGCAAATTTATGTCATATATAATTTCCATTGTAAATAATATTTCTTGGAGTATCTTGGGTTAACCCATCCTAATGACATATTAATACTTCGAGTTCCCTCTTTCCATTGATACGACATATTGCAATGCATCACTAACATGGGGGTAAAAACTTATTTTTGAAGATAGAGTCCAACCTTTTTTAAAGATTGACATTGACTTTTTTTAATCATAGTAAAACAAACTGCGAGTGTGACTTTTTCCTCTGAAATCAAATGAGGAATTTGGTTAATTCAAACGGGCTCATAATCATTCTACCAATCAAGAATTTTCATCCCAAATAATGAGTTTTATTTTAATGAGAAGAGAGATTAAATAATTTTATGGGATGAGTCTTTTACAGGTAGAATTCTCGTCACAATCTAGTGGAATACCAAATCTACAATGTGCAGCCCTACCTATTGGAAGGAATAGGGATGCTATTCCACTGTATGCTACATGCAACACAATATCACTTCTCCCACGAAGGGCTAAAAATAATGTTTTCCAAATAAATTATCGATAAATGTCTTATCAGTTCCACCACATAAAGAAAAAAGAATCAACCCTCATCACTATCAACTACATACATTATTTTATTATAAACATTCATCTGCTCATTAATCAACAATGGTAATAGCTTAGCATGATCCGCGCTTATTAATCAACAATGGTAATAGCTTAGCATGATCCGCCTTCATTTATTCCTTATTATAATATGTCTCTTCTAGTATCTATAGATTATCTGTTTCAGACGTTAAAACTTCATTCAATACCGGCATTCCGGAGAAAATTTTCAAATTTATAGAATTTGTAGCACATATCCTTTCAATTTCTAACAAAGCTATATTTATATTTGTTCTTCCGTCAATTGCAAATCTGTTAAAATATAGATTAATGAAGTTTTCTTAAAAAATAGATTAAAAAAAATTAAAATTTTCTTCTTTATTTACTGATGGATCTATTCGCACCCCAATAGCACTTCATACACCCGATTCTTTTATTTATAATATGCTTTACGAAAATAACTAATTTACTCTAAACAAATTATCCATAAAGTATGAATTTTTGTAATTCTCTTAATAATTATAATTTTTGGTATTATTTTTAGTATAATAAAACATAAATAGGACTTATATTATTTAGTATATATTTATATTTATGTACAATTAGAATGATATAATTATAAAACATATTTTTGAATGATTAGCAACTATATAATTGTATATTACTTTTAAGAGAAGTGGTATATTTTTGTAAAAATATGGCCTAGATATACATTAATTAATATATAAAAATCTTTTACATATATTCATTAATGTATTTTTTAATAATATAAATTCCATATATACACTGCGAATTTCATATAAATTTAAAATTTCAAATCTTTAAAAACTGAAGATTGTGATTTCATGTACACATTAATATATCTTTAGATGCGCAATGTACATTTTGATTACATCATTTACCACACAAAAAAAAACAAAATTGAGACTAAACCTACACAAAATTACCGACATTACAATATGATCACCATATTGAAATATAAACGCAACGTAATTTTTAGTTGCCAGTGCAGAACCTCGTCCTAATAATCCTATGATGCAAAAACTGAAAATACCTATTCATGTCAAAATAATTATATGGTGTAAAACTCAAAATCTATAAATAACTAATAAATGTAGCATTAAAATCCTAAATAAATAAAATAAAAAATACAAAATAATGAAATCTAAAATAGATAAAAAAAATAGTAAATCCAAAATAGATAAAATAAAAATTTAATTTTATCTTTCAAATCTTTTTAAAAGTGAATATATAAATCTCTAATGATTAAATAAATAAATGCAACAATCTAAAATTAGTAAATTTTAAAATGCAAAATTTTAAATTCCAAATCTTTCAAATATATTTAAAATGAAGATTGTGGGAATTCCATATAAATTGAAAATTAAAAATTCCATATATTTCAAAAACTGGAAATCTATAATGAATAAATAAATAAATACGAAAATATAAAATTAATAAATTAAAAAATGCAAAAATCAGTAAAAATTAGAAATTTGAAATGGAGACACCACATTAAATTTAGGATGTGTTGTTCACTAATGCTTTAATATATATATAGATTATGAGAGCAAGTGGAAGTAAATACCCTTTAACTATTCAAAATTAGAAAAAAATATATATATTTGCATTATTAAGGCTGTCCGGTATTTATGTAGAATGAGGCATTTATTAAAGTATAGTAAATAGTTGATGTGATGTTTGTTCGAATGAGTAAAAATTTTCTAAATAAGGAAATGTGAAAATTAAATTTTTATTATTTTTTTAATTCATTATTATTATAAGGCCTAAATTAAATTCATACTCCGATACTAAATTTTTTAGGGATATATTTTTTGAGCACGTTTTTTATAATTATAAACTATTTTTTCTATCTGGATAATGATATTTATTGGTTGAGGAATTCTAATGAAATAAAATTAGAAAAATAAAAAATCTGAGAAATAAGGAAATTGAAATAAAAATTTTCAAATAAAGTAAAATAAGAATCTAAATATAATTAATAATGAAATTACTTTCTAAAATTAAAGATATTACAATAAATGTAATTTGATTTATCATTCATTATATGTTATTTTATTTTATTAAAGAGTATAATCTAATTTTATTAGTTAATTATAGTTTTATATTTAAGTTAAAAGGAAAATTAATTACTACATACATTATTTTTAAATTGTTATGCTAATGGGAAACTTTTCAAACGTGAATGGGTGGAATAAGGTTATTTTCAAATTGTTAGTACCAAAATGAGATTTTTTTTAGAATTGATGAGGTCGAATTTAATATTTTAAAAGGTAGAAGGGTAGAATTTTAAAACTAAATAAAAAATTTAGGTGTTTTTTTTTTTAAAAAAAATAAGGGTACAAATGACCCAACTTGTTAAGTTTAGAGTTATATTTTGGGAATAGGTAAAATAATAATTAGTTAGTACTATATATTTATGTTTAACTGTTTACTTTAAGCTATTTTTTGTGAAAAATAAAATGGTAAATGATGTTTGATTGAATTCACATGTTTTGTACTATGTTTGGACATGCAACATGATCACTTAATATTAGAGGTTTTTTTTTATATAAATATTGCTACAACCCAAACAATTTATTATTACCACAAATCTTTACATATTGTTTATAGTAAAATACTTCTAATATTCTTTTACAATACTCCGAATTTTATATATATTTTTACTTTATATTGAAATAGATAGGGATTACTGGATAAGTATACATTTTTCTTTCATGTTGAAATAGATAAAGATTACTGGATTAATAATATTATGTCTAATAATTAAATTATGATGTTTTTAATCTTTTTTTGGCTTTTATCTCTTTTCTTCTTTAAAAAGAATAAAAAATTATATAAAATTTGATTAGAATGGTATAAAATTTTTTTGGTGATTAGTCATTTTATATTAATCAATATTTTTAGGATCAATTTAATGTTTACACCATATTTTTAATGAAATATTTTTATTTAAAATATGATTATTATATTCCTTATATTGATAAAGAATTATATATTTTTTAGACATAAATATTTAACCTAACTAAATTTATTTAATAATATTATAATATTAATATTTTTTAAATATTATGTATTATTTATACAATCAAATAATTTATATATATAGTTGTAATCAATTATATCTTTTTAAAATACTTATGAAGATTTTTTCAAGATTTTGTTATAATAATAGATAGATTTATTTTCTAAATATAGATATTGATGATGTATCTAAATATAATCATTTAACATAATATTTACTAATGTTCCGCTATAAAACTAAATATTTACTAAACATTAAATATATTACAATTTGTTGAGCATTTATATCTTTTAAAATATATAGAAAGATTTTTTTTGAAGATTTATTTATAATATAAAGATTTATGGTCTAAATATAGTATTAAAAGTTGATGACATGGCACAAATAGAATTAATCAGCGCTGAGGTGTATCTTCATGATTAATCAGCGCTGACGTGGATTAATTAGGTTCGTTGATCTAAAAATAAGCATATAATGACTGATTAACCCCTTAAAATTAAGAAGGATAAATTAAAATTAATAAGGGCAATTGAGTCTGCACAGACAAAAAAGTATTCAGGATTTATTATATAGATGAAGGGAAGTTTCATGTGCGGTGTGGTGAACGCTAAAATACAACATAATTCGGAGGGGCATAAACCATACCAATTAAGGCCCAAACCATACCAAACAAAGCTTTCTGCTTATGTTAATTGTTCAATTAAAGCAATCCTTAAAATTAGTAATGCTCCTTTAGAGTAAGCACAGTTAGATTAAAAAATACTAAAGGCTTAAATAAAAGAATAAATAAATATTACAAGATCCCAATTCTTTAAACTGAACTTCAGATCAACAGTACATAACTCAATCTTAGTCAACCAAATAAGTATAAAAAGACCATTCGGGAAATAAATATATGAATAATATCTCTAAGATCCCTAACGTATAAAGGAAATTCAGATACCAGACATTCAGTATTCAAGCTCAACACATCACTACCATAATTAGCTTAATCAAAAGCAACACCGAAATTCTTGGGCATTCACAACAACAATTAGCCAGGATAACTTCACAAAATACAATAGTATATCCGAACTACCTTTTCTAAAACTTAAAAGAACAAATGGAGCAAAATTTAAAGCTACCTCAACAATGTACCCATCCCGATCTTTGGATTCAAAGCCAAACAAGCACCAATATACAACTAAAAATCTGAAATGTTGGGGATGTTTACATAAGCTGTGAAAGAACCCTACAAAGGGAGGCTCTACTTTTCACTTTACTCCACAATTCATTCCCTGCAGAAACCCATGAAAAAAGAAAAAAGAATTGTATTATAGGCTTCCCCATGAATATATATGCACAAAATCGTTGAACTGTGCAGACGCACAGACGGACAGGTGGCGAGCAAACAGTCTTTCCTATGGCCAATGAAATCAATCCGGCATTGCTTTCCCAAATGGTCTTTTCCAGTTGATTTATTTTTTATTTATTTGGTTTATTTTTATCTCCCCCTAATCTCGGGAAATGAGATTCGTCAAAATGACAATATTTGAATTTCTCAGTAAATAAATCATCGGTTAATGGTTTAAGGTATCAAATAATCGATGTTGATCCATACCCGACATATATTCCCAATCTATATTGGGAACCCATCTTTGTGCGCTGAGGTGGTGCAACCAAAACACATACTGCGCAACCAAATATTAATTGTATAGGGGGGTATTCATGATAATTTGTCGGTCTTAACCTCATAAATTTTGTTGTATATAATTGCATGCCCCCAAGCTATAAGTAGCAATCCATATCTCATTAATAATTGTCTGGCAATTAATTGTAAATGCTTTATAAGCGATTCAGCAAGTTCAGTTTGTGTATGGACATGAGAAACAGGATGCTAAGTTGTTATGTCAATTGACATGCAGTATTCATCGAACCTTTTGACTAGCATTATCCAAACATATATTTTTTTATTGTATAATCAGGGAACATTGTTCGTAATTTAATAATTTGATCAAGTAATTTTGAAAATGAGTGATTGCGAGATGATAACAATGTTACATTGGACCATCGTGTTGATGCATCAATTAGCACCATAAAATATTTAAATGGGCCACATGGCGGATCTATACATCCACGTATATCAACGTGAATTCTTTCAAGAAAACTGGGGCTTTCATTTTACTCTTATGTTGATGAATGTTTAGTAATCAATTTTTCTTGTGAGCAAGCAACACAAATATAATCATTATGTTGCAGCAACTTTTATCCCTTTAATGAATGGTCATGTGTATTTGTAATAATTCACCTCATCATTATGGACTTAGGATGGCCTAGGCGATCATGTCATATCATATATTCATCAGAAAGTCTATTGGCATTCAATAGACCTTTGGCCTATCTGGGGAATATTAGACCTATAGTCTAAATTAGGGGTGGAAAAAATTATAGAAAACTCGGTATACCGAGTTTACCGTATCGTGCCGAAATTTCGGTATACCAAAATTTAGGTATGCCGAAAAAAGCGGTACGGTAACGGTATGGAACATTTTGGGTTTTTGGAACTACGGTATACCGCAATAACGAACCATTAGTTTAATATTATTTTAAATTTTAATATTATATCATCGACATTTCGATATTTCGGTATTTCGGTATACCGTAATACCATAAACCCTAAACCCTAAAGCCCCAACGTATCATTGACATTTCGGTATAGCGTAATTCTGGTATTGATTTTTTCCGGTATAGTTCGGTATGCCGTTTTGCAACGGTATATAACACTTTTCGGTAAGTAAAATTTTTGGTATAAACCACTTGATTCTCCTATGGATCCTGATGTGTCGCACAAAGTACGATATTTACTTGTGTTTAGATAATCATTCAAGGCATTATTTGGTGGAAATTGTGTGATTAATTGCTAAAAATATAATATTTGAGAAAAATTAATGAATTGTGATCTCATGATGTGATTTGTGCAATTTAATGATTTTTCGATTGAGATTGCATATTTTTATGTGTTTTTAACAAAACAAAGGCAAAAGGAACCAAAGGGGAGTGAATCTGGAGCTAGGCATGAGCGAATCTGCATAGAAAAGGAGCAAATCTTCAAAGCTCCACATCATATATTCATTAAGATCTCGATCTCCTAACATATCTACCTAAATCTCATAGCATATTTAGTATAGATACATTCATGGCCTATAAATATGGTATCATTCATCATTCATATATATCACATAGCAATCATGTAGGCCTCTAATTCATCATCATTCTGCATTCTGCATCATTCATACACATTCATGCATACACATCAAGTAGATAGAGAAAGAGAGCCGGAGACTGAAAAGTGAAGGCAGAGGTAGAGGAAATCACATCCCAAGGAATATCTGGGAAATAAGTTTCATTTAGTCTATTTTTTCCATCTTTTTCCCACTTCGTCCTAAATCTTTATTTTGCCTTATTTGGTCCTCTACTTTTATTAAATCTTACCAAATTGATCCTATTTTACCCTAATTCAATAATTAGCATAATTAAGAAAATTAGGGGACAACGACCCATATCCTAATCACATGACCCGTCAGGAAAAACCCTGTTTCTTTCCGCACCTTTGTAATTGTATCTCTTCCCCGACTGTATTTCTTCCCCTACATCAAAATGGTGCAACCTCACATATGCATCTTCACTCCTACTTGAGAAGCTACATACAAACAAGAAAATCACTATGTTGAAGCATACTACACAGAATCTTAATACATTTAGAAGCCACAAAGATTTTATTTAACCATGGAAATTAAAACCCACTTCGGCAGACAGACAACAAGCAGACAACAAGCAATGATAATTTGTCATTCTGCTACTTCACCATCATGACAGATCAAAACAAAGGATGAGCATATAAATTTAGAGAATAAGCTTCTCCCCCACCTCTCTCGTTTTTCCAGAGGCACAATTCCATCACGCCTTGATGCCCTGTGCATTCTTCTCCTCTGCCATTATTTCTATTATGCTTTCCGCCTTTGAATTGAAGTTGACTTAGACTTCCACCATTTTCCAATCTCGCAGTCCCAGAAATTGAACTTCCATGGTAACCCCTATTATCTGTTACTGCAGGGAACGTCGGGGGAAACCTAATTTGTTATTGCGGGGAATGTCGGGGGTAAAGTGAGGAAGAAAATGGTGGGTCTTTTTGGACGGACTAGGTATAAATAGAATATGGATCGGGTAATCTCATACCTTTTCCAATTATGTTGATATATTGGATTATGATAAAATTATGCTAATTTATTTAGTTAGGGTAGAATAGGATCGATTTGGCAATATTTGATAAATTTAAAGGACCAAATCAGGCAAAATAAAAGTTTAGGATGAATTTGGAAAAAAATGAAAGAAAAAGGACCAAATGAAACTCATTTCCGGAAGATCTGAGAAGATTTCTAGCCGGGTGTTAAATTCTCCAGTTGAATTCATGATTATGTTCTTCTTTAATTTGTTTTTGAAACTCTTTGAATTCATATTAGGCTATACCCAATGTTTTGGGAGACCTAGATTTTGAAATTGTTGATTTTTACAATTGCTAATATAAATTTCGTTAATTATATGTCGATTTGTTTAATTCTTATGTGTGTTTGGAGAGACCGAGAGGATATCTGAACTAGGGCTTTCTATTATTTAAAGTGGTTGAAAAATACTTGAACAAAAATAATTGAACAAATTAATTCTAATAATTGGTAACTTGAAAAATAGCCAAATTTGTTAGAACCAATCTAGGATAATCACTAGCCGGAGGAGTTGCGTGTCTTTAAAACCGAGAGGTTTCTAAATTGTGATAATTCTAAGTAGGCATATTAATTAATTAAAAATTAGATTTTTATATACAATTGCAAGTTTGTCAACACTTGAAAGATTCAGGAATCCCCATTCATCATCAAGCGATTGTCTCATTCTCTATTCCTATCATATTCATTGCATCCTTTATAGTTTTATTTTAATTAATTGCATTTTAGGAATTTAGATGAAACCCCACAATTCATCTCTTTTAATTTCATTCGCTGCAAGAATTTGATAAATTGTTGACAATTCTCTGTTCCCTGAGGATTCGACTCGGTTTCATCAGTTTATTACTTAGACCGTATACTGCGGGTTGTGTTAGAAAATATTCTACACACCAGATCCTAACTCCAAACTACTTCCAGGTCAGGGGCAGTCTATTGTTAATGCTGGTAGTTATAGGAGATTGGTGGGTAAGCTTAACTATCTTACACTCACTCGGCCAGATATTTCTTTTGTTGTTAGTGTGGTAAGCTAGTTTTTGGAATCTCCATATACTGCTCATTGGACTGCAGTTATGCACATTTTGAGGTATATTAAGGAATCACAGTAAAGGTCTGTTATATACCACATTTTGAGTGTTAGAGTTATGTTGTGTAATTTAGTTGTGTTGTTTAGAGTATATTGGTCTGGCCTACCTATGGCCCACTGGGAAGTGTATATATCTTGTATTTGTTTTTGTTTTAAATAGAATGAGAAAATTCCCTTACAGAGAAGTTGCGTAGAACCATTACCCAACAAATGGAGGAGGAAAAATCACCTTGTGTTGGAGTAACCATTTTAAAATTTCAAAAATTTCAACTTCTCGCACAGTTGTTCGGCCCTGGTCGGTTGTACGCCCAACACGCTGCGCGGTCGACACGGCCGCACAGAGAGAAGGGCGTGCAGCCGAAACAATCGCATGGGAAGAAGGTTGTGAAGCGACGCACGGTCGTGGGCGCCATTCATCACGAGGAGCATGTGGTCGTGACGACTGCATGCTCTTCAGTGTGTTCGGCTCACATGGGCCGAGCAGGTCTGTAATGAAATGTTTTAATTTTAATTTTAATTTTTTTGGTTTAAATTGACTTCTAAGTTCAATGTTTTTAAAAGCATACTCCTTCGTTTAAGACGAAATGGAGTGTTACACTATGCATTGAGAATCCAATCGAGAATAAGTTGAGCATGGATGTCATTGGCATCGATTACACAGACATGTTAACGACAAATGCATACTTCGATTCTAAGGAAGCTATATTGGAATGGGTTCGAAATGTAGTGTCGAAAAACGAGATGATGGTAATTGTGATGATGTCAGATGTGGATGTGGTACAAGGAAAGGGCGCATTTTTATTAGATTTGTATGACTAACACCATGTATTTTTATTGGATAATATGACTATTCGACTATTGTGCCTTTTATTATCATTCATTGTTTCGGCTATATTGTAACAACATTCTAAAAAAACATGCATTATAATCTACTAAAAAAATAATTATATTTGTTCGGCCAATTTTATGTCGCCAATTTCACACCATGACTCAACAACTTCAGCGGATCTCGCTCATGGCAGTTCCATATCACATATACGACATGGTTCCTAAAAGGCTAAAACCTGTTAATAGAGGAGGTCCAATGTGGTCATCATCGTCATCCTTCTCCTAATCGTATCCAGCCCCATCATCTACAGTAGTATGAACGGCGACTGAATTTGTTGCTATGTCATTGTCGCGCAAAATTCTGATTTGGTTGATGATGATCGAATACTGGAGTGTCGTAATCCTCCTGCTTCTACCGATGCTACCTGACCAGTTCAGTGGGATGTGGGTCAATGACGCTGAACGGTCAAACCTAAAATTCACGCAAACATGTACGAACAGACCTGTTCGTCCCGAGATGGCCGAACAGGGCGAAGATCGTGCAACTAACATGGCCGCACGACTACCTCAGTGCACGGCACAATGTGCAATGCACCACTCTTCCTGCACGGTGCCTAGCCGTGCATCGCCCTTATTGCTTGGCACACCAGGGTCGAACAACCCTGTTCCCCAACCCCCATTTTCGTGTGATCTATAACATTTCCAACCACCCAAATGCAATTCTCAGCACACCAAAACATCGATAAACTCGTCTTAAACATAATATACGATTAACGGAACATTTTTGTAATATCTACAACGAATGGGTAAATTAAACATCTAAACCCTAAATTAAGCAAAAACTCAAAAATTCTAACCTCTTAATCTATCCATGGTTGATTGCTTTGCTTGTGCTTCGTTCTTGCTTGAAATTTTGTTTGGATTCCTCACAGGCTGCTTCTTCCTTCTTGAACTTCTTGAACGGTGGTGTGAATTTTTGTGGAATCTTGTTCACAGCCGATGTGAGTGAGTGTGGGAGTAGGGTGTGTGTAGAATTTTGCTATATACTTATCATCATCATAACCCTAAACCCTAAACCCATCATCATCATAAGCGCAAGTGGATAATTTTCTATGATGTGTAGTTAAAATTAGAATTTTATTTTTTTTATTATTATTATTTTTTTTTTTTAAATTTAAATCTACTAGGGTGGGTTAAGTTAAAATTGAGTTATGTTGGAAAAATGGAGAGCGCAAATAGACAGACCTTTTAAGATACCTAAATCCAATACTCCCTTCATGTTTATTTAGGTGTTTTATTTGCATGGTGGATATTATGTTTGAGTAACTTCAATTTTAATTTAGCGGATTATATAATTCTAGAATATCAAGTTTTCACAAGTTTTGTATACCATTTGAGTTATTAATAATTAAAATAAATTTTTAATTGCATGAAACATGCAACACATATTAAAAAACGGAGGGAGTAGTTTTTGTTTTTTTTTTTTTAAAAAAAAGAAATTTATCAAAAGCAGAGCTCCTGAAAAAACACAATCCTCATTCCTCTCTGAAGCCAATGGAAGGGAAGAATCTGTAGCACGACCGCAACGAAAGCCTTATCACCTAGTACTGGTGTTCATGTATGAAATTCAACATAAACCACATATCTCATCTCACATAACAGCCTACTAAGGAAACCAAAATCGACAAAACTTTTATGTTTGTCTGACAAGTTCATCACTCGAGTGTTTCAGATTGAGGACATAAGAGAAACTACAATAATAGTTGACGCACACTCACAACAGGAAAATATCAAACAGAATTAAAACTTGTCACACTGTAGTGTATGAAAACAATCTAAAATTCAATTTCAGTACTTGATAGGAGCAATGACATTGAGTTGCCCACCAAGCTTCTCATCGGCAACTTTCTCAGCTTTAACTCTCAGCTTTGTCAATTGCTTCTTCCTCTCATAGGCCGCCTGTGATCTCTCTTTCCTCTTCTTCTCCAACTCCTAAGACATCCCAATAAAACCGAAACCCAAATTAATACAACTAACGAAGTATTTCCCCAGAAACATTACACAAGGGAGGACTTCCCTTCGAAACCAAAACAATAATGTTTTTAATCATAACACTTGATAAATACAACAGTAGATAAGCAACATGTCATCATGTAGTGCATGATTCACTCACAAGTCACATAAGTATATGAACATTTGAACATTCGAGAGAGCACCGAAATAAAGTGTAAGGACACATGGAAAAACATTGTGATATGAAAAAAGTAGTTGGATGAGAAGTTTGAACTTTGAAGAGATCATAAACAGCAATCATGTATTACATAGCAGTTAGTAGTTACTATAACGAGTTAGGAAGTCATAATTACCCTGATAGTATCGTAGTGGTTCCATCCAACTTCTGAAGAGAGTTTACCCAACAAACAATATTTATGGCCAGCCTGAAGCCTCAAGACCCTATTTTATCAACAAAAACATTAGATACTGGTAGAATTTATAACTCCAAACTAGATGAAAAGGTGGAGAAGACAGACACATACTTGAGTGCATCCGGAATAACCATCTTCTTCATTTTATCATATGGTGGTGGTACACCCTCGTACACCTTCAGACGTGCAAGTGCAGCTTCTCCCCGCTTGGTCTTGTGAGGAATCATCCTACCAATATCAAAAGCCCATAACTTATTCAGAAGCTAAATTATTCAATAACCATAGAATTCAGTTTCACAACGGCAATGCTACGAGTAATGATTAACGAAAGACATGTACCCTCAAATAAGGCCATCATGTCAAAAGCACTATCATATGAGCATCAATAACGAAATACAAATTGAAATAAAATATGCTAAACTCAAGGGACAAAACCCTGTGACAGGTTTAAGCAATTTTCTTCACAACAGCTAGACAGATAAAAACAGTAATGGATTATCTATTCTTTATGTCATTAGAAGGATCTTTAAACTTTAGAGTATTTTATAGAAGCTAATGAGAAATGGAAGCAGTAAGATGCATGTATTCTTCTTAAGAAAGCAGCCCTTTTTTTTTTTACTATATTACCAATTCAAGATAGCTACCAATCGGTGATGGGTGTTTACACACAGTGCCTTTCTATACAGAAGGGTCCTTATCTTGAGGGTCTATGAGGTGACAAACTATCCAAGCTTAGCAGATCAACAACCCACTGCTCGATCCATTTGGCTACATCCACCCCAACTCCCACTGCCCCCACAGGCCACATTCGTTTCAGAACGTACCAATGATCGCAAAATGCTTGTGTTATTTCACATACTCATTTAACAATTAATAGTAGTGCTCAAAATACAAGCCAGGTAAACTATCCCATCCAAATTCAAAACCAATATCAATAAGCTACATGCGGGAAAGACATTACTTTCCAATGTCTAGCAAGATTAAATCTTTGATACTTCATTTGGGCTTTTATAAGCATTAAGGACATCATGCAATTCAAAATCGAAACCTCCGAAAACGATGAAATTAAAAAGCTGAAACTATAAGAAATATAAAAAAACTAGGGGTACTTCCTGTTCATATATGTAGTAACTGAATAAAAACATGGAATGAAGCGGCAATTAGATAGTGAAAGAAAGGAAGGTGAGGTAATGATAATTGATACATACCCGCGAATAGTTCTCCAGAGAATCTTGGAAGGAGCACGGAAGTGAATGGGGCCGTGAGAAGGCTTGGTGTTCATCCGCTTACGAAGGAACCTGGAGTACTTCATCTTCTGGCGCACGAGGCCACCAGAAAGGGCGATTTCCTCGGAGCGAACAACGACGACCTTCTGGCCATTCAAGAGCTCCTTGGCCAAAATGGAGGCCAAGCGACCAAGCATGTGATGCCTGGCGTCGACGACGACCCTCTTGGCGCATATACCCGATCCAGACACCATGCCTGGGAATGGCAGCTGATTGATTGCTTCCTTCCTCGAGGCGGAAATGGAATAGCAGTAATACCTACTAGTATTGAAGATGAACGGAATGTACACAGCACAGCACAGCACAGCACACCCTATTGGGCCAAAAAGCCCAACAACACATTAGGGTTGAGGTTAGTCTGCTACTGCGGTGACCTCAACAATTTGCTCGAGATTAAACAAGCCCCCATTCAAATCAACGCTCTCGTTGTTAATATGCATGCATTCAATAACATCATTTAATCTTTATTATTCTTTATGCAAATTAAGTCATATATATGGTCTACCAATTACCATGCACAAAGGCACTTCTATACTATAAATAAATAAATATTCCAGTCCTGTTAAGCATATGGTTCAGGTTAATTGAGTATCACAATCAAACCAGAAATTTTGAGGAAATCTGGTCAGTTTTTTGCTTTTTTCCTTTTTCTAAAAAAAATGGCGTGCTTAGATATCCAAACCGAACATAAATTTTGAATAGGAAATGGGTTTTCATACACAAGCCGTTAGTGACAATTTCAGGATTTTGAACTAGGAGTTGCGAAATTTAAAAATAAAAATTAAAAATTAAAGAACAATAATCATATCAATCATAACACTTTTAAAAATTCTACACTATTGACATTTCTTAGAAAAAATTAATAACTTGATCTATATGATCATAGGGTTGCAAATCTATCTATTCATCTTCGTACTTTAACATTCATTCCTAATATTCAAATAAATTAATTTTAAATTCAAATAAAATAAAGGCAATAGACTTTTAATCATAATTATATTTCACCCTAAATTTCGTAAAAAAAAAATCATTATGATTAAAAGTCTATTGCCTTTATTTTAGTATATTTTTTTAAAAGTATCTATTAAAATAATATCAATACACTTTTTGTATTAATTGAATTATTTTTATATTATAAAAAATAACAATCGTGCGCAGAGCCCAGAAAAAAATCTAGTCGAGGATAATTCCATAAACCAATTTCATCAAATGTAACATAAAAACAAATTCAAAGTAAAGAGTATTTCTTAAAAGACTAATGGCTTGACAATTATAATTCTCATCTTCACCTCTTTGTTCACAATACTGATCAAGTACATCAATAATTGAAGAAAACAAATCAATCAAACTCATAATTGTAAAATAATAAAAATAAAATAAAATATCAAACTCACAAAAATATAAAAAATTATATACGATAATAAAATACTCCCTCCGTCCCGTGTTAGATGTCATGTTTGACTTTTTGGTACTGTTCATTATTTAATTTTGACTCAATTTTATTGAAAGTATATATTTGAAAAAAAATAGTCGAGTTGGGTCTTATTAGAATCGTATATTTATATAATTTTATAATATATTTTGCACAATTTTTCTTTATACATATTTTGAGATATTAAGGGTTGACAAAATGCATTGAATTGTGTGTAGAAATCAAACAAGAGATGTTAAATGGAACATCTAACACCTCTAACTAAAACAGCCGCTGCAAGCAGAGGTGGATGCAGCAAGGGGCTTGGGCAGACCCCACCATTTTTTTCCTATTAGATTTATACTTGCAACACCCCCATTTTTGGCACAGCGGAAAGGCAGGGTGCTACAGATTGTATCAAAGCCAAACCGCGACCCGCGTGCTGTAATATTCAGGCGCCTAGCGGGGTGAAAGATCCACGGAATGTGGATGGTTGTGGCATCCAAGGATGTGGATGGCCGAGTGCAACGAGGACATTGCGATCTTAAGGGGGGGAGGAATGTAATACCCCAGAAGATGACTTAAATGGAGTGAAATAAGCTACTCATACCAACAAGGTACATTTCTTTCTTGGTAACCATCCTATAAGAACTCCAAAGTTAAGCGTGCTTACCTTGGGGTAATTCTAGGATGGGTGACCTCCTGTGAAGTCTCCCAGGGTGTGCGTGAGTGAGGCCAAAGCACACTGGAAAGAGCTCATGTTGGTTTGTGGGGACAACTTTCACTCTGGAGCCGACAACATCTAGAGTAGCACCCTATCTTTCCGCTGCGCTGAAGATGGGGATGTTACAATACTCCCCCATTTTTTAAAGGTTACGTTTTGACTTTTTTTTACTGTTCATTTTAGCATTTTGACTTCTATTTTTGTATAGTTATAGAAAATAAAATATAGCCAAGTGAGATCTTGTTGGATTCGTCTCATCTTGTAGGTTTTAAATATCAAATTTTAGAATTTTTACTTGTACAGAATTTGAGTTATTAAATCGTTGAAAATGTGCATTGGCATACGAGCAAATGAAAAGTGTAACCTTAAAAAAAATGGAGGAAGTACACATTCTAAATTTATTTAATTTTTTCTTTCAAATTTTCTCTCTAAATTCTCAATTATCAAATTTTCTTTCTCCACTTTTAAAAATATCTACTACGACTTAAGGTAGAGAATAGATCAACCTACGCGACAGGTAAATTTAAAAATTGATTTAACTAAAAGCTAAGGCCACACTTATAAAAAGTCCATATATTAAGTATATTAGACCAATTTATTTGAAATTTTATATGAAATTTAAAATTTATTAACTATATTAATTAATATTATTATTTATTTAATATTTAAACATTTTATTTTATAAAATTATATAATAAACTCAAGGAGGCTTATAAAAGGCTTAAAATCTGACATATTTAAATAAAGAGGCTATGCTTAGGCTTATAAAATAAGTCTATCAAATGTAAAATAGGTTAAATTCAAGCTTTATAAAGTCGAAATAGACATAGGTTGTTCAGGGTTAGGCCTAGCCTAACCTGGACTATTCCCACCCATTAAGTCTAGCATCCTCACGGATAAAATCCCGAGTTTGCATTTGTACACAAGTGCTGCTTATTCTGGATTTGTACCCGACCTCCCTTCCCTCTAAAAACGTGTTGGACTATTTGTTAATTGTGTTGGATTGTTTGTTAATCACTGAGCACTTGAGTGATGGAGAAAAATGTAATGTTAAGTTTTAATGAATTAAAATAACGGAAAATTGCTCTAAAATCCCCCCTTAGCCAACCCTCCCTCCTCACCTCCCACACAAATAAAAGTGTCGGAATGAATACCCACAACTTAAAAAATGTGGTATAAAAGAAGCCATTATTATTTTAAAAAGAACCGAAGGCAAATCTAGGAACATTCTCTCCTCCCATCCGTCCCTCTTACTTGTCTTCTCTTGTCCATTTTCAAACGGAAAATGGCCACCAAACCGGAATGAGGGAAAAATTGAAGCAGAGAGTGAGAGTTTCGGAGATGAAGAAGACACTGTAGAAGCGGCAGAAAGGGACGGTGGAGGGTGTAGTCGGTGGTGGAGGTCGGCGAGGGAGTATAATCGTAGTGGCAACATAAATTGGTGGGTAATTTGAGATATATTTTGTTAAAACTGTGGTGTTGAGGAAATTGGGATCCCGACCGGGGGAGGGCTGCGGCAGAGATGGGAGAAGGGGACTAGGAAGAAGGCATTTTGTTGCCCTAACCTGAATCTGACATGAAAATATGTTATTTAATTTTTTTGTTTTATTGCAATGTTGATTCGATATGATGTTTGGGATAATTTTGCGGAGTAGAAGAAAATGTAATAGTGTATGGTAGAAAATGGATGCTAAATGAGTTGGTGGAAGGAATTGGTAAAGTTGTTTGATTGGAATTGGTGAATTGATGAAAATAAAAGCCACTAAAATTTTCTTAGAAGCAGTAAATTGTAATTAGTGTGTTTGAAGCAGGAAATAGAAATCACTTTGTGTAAATCACATTTCATTTGGAAATTTTGTATTGGGAGGAGGATTAATGATGAAGATATTATTGGGTAAGAGCTTCTCCAAGAGGCACAGTAAAATAGAGGAAAACGCTGGAATAGCATCCAAATCTTCTCTAACGTGCACTGCCAGATGGCAAACGGGATCGGTAAATTTAGGGGAATGAACAGTGCTACAGAGAATGTAGCACTGCACTGTTCTCCGCTATCCACCTTTTTGTTTTCTTTTCGTTTTGTTTTTTTTTTTCTTTCTTTTTTCAGCTACGCATTTTTTTCTTATGTTTTACTACTATTATTATATTAATTTCCTTTTAAGAATCCTTAAAATACTCAAACTAATAGATATTTATATTTTTTGGTACCCATCTCCCCTCTAATATATATTTATATTGATTTTTAAGTAATTTTATGTTTATTTATATTAGTTGAATTTATATTTAATTTTATTAAATTGTTTTATATAATTAAAATTATATATTTTATAAATATTTTAAGTAATAAACTTTAATAGATAAAAATTAAATGAATCGTGAAAGGAGTCAAATGGAATATTCTTAAATAGAGGGAAATTTAGAGTTGATTGCTGGAGATGAAAAGTAAAAAACTGTAAACTGGACTTATAAATAGAGTAGAATTGACTGGGAAATAGAGTTTATTGCTGGAGATGACCGCTAAACTATGAGAGTGTAAAGGGAATGGTGTTGCCATGTGTTGTTGTTTATGTGAAATGCTAGGAGTTGTAATTTTTATTTTATTTGCTTGGCGTGTTGATTAGATTAGGAATCATGATTAGGAGTGTGATTGGACTGTCAATGTGTTGATAGTTGAATGGTGTTACTTGTTTGTGCATATTGGTATTTGTTGGAATCGGAATGTTGGTGTGCTGATGGGGATGCTCATTTATTGTCTCTTGTTATAGGTAGTTTGGTTTGTGAGGAGGGATTAGCTGTGGAAATTGTAAGACTGATTTGGAATGGCACCGAAGGCAACTAGTAGGAACAGTGAGAAGAATTTTGAGGAAGGTTCGAAGGAGAAAGGAAAAGGTAGGAAAGGAGTGTGGAGGGAAGTTCACAGAAGAATGGGCAAAGTACAAAAGCGAAGATTGTAGAGGAGGATCGAAAGAGAAAGGGCAAACTAGCAAAGAGAACTACAAGAATGATGGGAAAAAGAAGAAAAATGAGGGGAGAATCGGCAATGGAAGGGATGTTAGGAAGAATAAGGAAGGAAATGAGGCGGGGATATGATTACAAGGTGCTGCCCACAATTTTTTAGGGCGACAATGGATAAAATTATGGAGAAACTAACGGATGAGCAGATTGGTGCACTGAGGAGGACTCATTTTCGGCATTTCATGAAATGTCCAACAGGTTACAACAGTTATCATGGCTAGAAGCAATCTTATCTTGCTACGATGTACAAGGTCGAAGTTTCATTATAGACAATGAGCTGGGGTTAAAGTTCTCAGCTGCGGAATTCTCGTGTGTAATGACACTTCATAGTGAAGGGTTATTTGTCCACCCATAATTGGAGGAGAGGAGCATGACATTTGATAAGTATTTTGGGGGCAACGCTGCAAAATGTGAAGAGGAACAAAATAATTGCCCTGTTAAAGAAACTGTGGGGGGGAGATGGTGCAGAGTTGGGAAGCGATGATCCATACAATATTGCTAGGATTTATATATTACTTCTTCCGAATCGATATGTTTTTTATGATCCCATTTTTACGCAGTTCAATGTACATTTTAAATCATTAATAACTCAAATTCAATATAAGTAAAAATTCTAAAAGTTCGACATTTAAAAACTAACGACAAGACGAATCTAACGTTATCCCACTTGGCTATTTTAACTTTTATAACTATGATAAAACTTTAAGTTAAAGTTTGTATGTGAATAGTAGTACATTACTAAACGTTAAGAACATAACGAGACATAGGTAGTATTTGTGTTCAACTGTATATTGTTCACGACTGCCCACCAATATGTTCTATCTTTTGTACTTTACTACATTGATAATTTGGATAGGATAGGCTTGGGGAGCAGCAGTACACAATTTTTTGTTGGACTTGTTGAAGAAATGTTCTAAAGGGCAGAGGTATGCAGACTTATGCGTGTTTGGGTTAATGGTAAGACTTGAATTATTTGGATTTATGAATTTATACTTACATATAGCTGCTTGTTTTGTTATTTTATATTTTTACCTGCAAATTTTTTCTAGAGTTTATTTTTTGAGCGTATCCCCCTTCTTGCGAAGCCAACTGGAAATGAATGTATTCCCAATGCACGAGGTGACACACTACTCACTCTGGGGTTGAAGAGTCTGTTCCTATTTATGATTTGGGCCAATGAGCGTTACGCCCATCTGAGTAGATCCTAAACCCCTAGACTGGCTTATTGAGTCGAGGTCTAGGACATCGCTGCTTAAGATTTTAGTGATTTTTACTTGGGTTGGTTCAAAGAGATTGAATTGCTCATTGGGCTTTTATGCCATTGTAATATTATACAGTCGATGATACTGGCAATGGAATTATAATAGTTATCCCCATTAATTTAAATTATCAATTTATAATTATGATATGATATTTTCGTCAATTTTAATTATTAATTATACAATATAAAACATTATTGATATGTTTACTGTATTATGATGCCGTCTATTTTAAATGACTTGTAAATATTTTTATAAGGTAAGTGAATCGTGACGGAAATGTGAGGATTCATTTACCAACAAATTAATTGCTAACGTGTGAGACGACAGGTATTAGCACCACAGTAAAAACATCATGAGATTGGGGAAATCATGTTTTGCCATCAGGCTGTGCATATGAAACAATTATTATTTGGAGCCCGCATGCCTAATCATCATGTTTTGTAAATGTATATGGCATGGAAGCTAGATCAAAAACACAGACTTTTCCATAGGGTCCTTGTTTGAGAAAACGAGCTAAGTTTAGGACCCCAAGTAGATGAATTATTGGAGTAGAGCTTCGAGGAAGAGATTATGAAGGTCAAAGGAAGCCAACCCATACTGAAGATGCTTCTTCAACACAAAGGGGAAGAAAGTCCGGGGTCCACGCAGATGCACCCGATATCATGAAGTTGATCCCGAACAAAAGTAAGACCTTCAGATGCAAAAAGATGCGGACAACATAAGGGGGGAGCACAAAAGAAGAATCCAGGAAGAGACCAAACTTAACCAATTTTCAGGCTGTCTGGTGCGCCATGTGCACAACTGGCACACTCTATCCCGCATAAGATATGGCACGCCCCTCGACCAGTTTATGGGCTCTGTCCTGTTGTTTTTTTTCATGTTCTTTTTCCTTGTTTTTCTAGCTCACTATAGTGCACTAACATAGTGCACGAACTCTTGATAAGATAGTGCTCCATGCCCGAGCTATATATAAGATAGAGCACGAGGATAGTGCACAAATTTTCCTTAGGTTAATATTTCTAAGTGTTGGACAAATTTTCCTTAGGTTAATATTTCTAAGTGTTGGACGTGTTGGACTTGTACTTGTATGAACATTTCAAGTTTGCTTTCAAGCACTTGTCTTTCAATTCAAAGATCATGAAGAGTTTTAAGGAAACCGAAAATCCTCACTCGAGAGACCTCAACCTTCTTCGTTGTGGCTAGTCCCGAAGACTAACACCATTGTTGAAGATCGTGGAGAAGACAGGGAACTTCGATTCATCGTTGTTTCAAGAGTAATAGCTTCCATATCCACCCTCTTCATCTTTCCATCCTCCTTTTTACAAGAATATTTCCAACAAACTCCATGGCAGTATAACAATGCTCTGATATATTTATGATTTCCCCTAATATAATATGAATGATTTATTCATATCAACTAATTGTTACTTGTGCATATGACATAAGGTTCAGCTCGGTGTGATCCTTAGGACATTGTGTGACGATAACATTATTCGATTTCCTTGTATTCCACTACATCTATAGAGGGTGAAAGCGGGATGTTACACCCATCAAAATTGCTCCAGAGCAGAAGGAACATACCCAACATTACACAGACCTCTTTCAGTTTTCAAATTCTCACAACATTACATATATTCGTGTAAGAATAATCATTGAACTTTAAAAATGCTCTCTTTAACATTATGGTCGTGGTCTTTTCTAGTTTCCGAACATTCCATTTGAATTCAAGTCAAGATTACACTCCTCTGTGTACTGTGGATCGCAAAATCCATTTTTATACAAGGGGAAGAATGAACAAATACACTCAACATACCCGCGAATTTAATGGGATACTTGCTTCCTTTGAAGCAAACATATGGTTAGAAGAACAGTGGAACACCGTATTAGCAACATCCTGTATTCCGAGTAATCTTCCTTTCGCTAAGAGAAGGATTCATGCTCAAGGAAGATACACTATCTCGATCCATTATATTGGTCTTGGGAGCCTCCAGGATGGTTTTAGACATGGACAACGCCCATTGCATTGCCCATATTGATAAAGGCCTCATATATATCAGAGACCGGAAGTGCCCGCCGGTGGTCCAACCTTCCGGCGTCTGGAAAGAGTACCTAAACAAGACACAAATAGATCATAACACTATTAAGGATGTGTTAAATGAAATCTGTGTATGAACTCTTAAGTTTGCACAAACACTAAACATACCCGAATCCCTCTTCCGACCAGCCTGCAATAAATATACCCTCTGCTGTGGCAAATGCCTGCTCCATCATCCCGGAATGAATCATGGTGGCTGCGGCTGCATAGGTTACTCCAGTCCATATTTCACGAGATTGCATGCATGTCTCATCGACCTTCCCATTGGGATGCATCCCATTTACAGCACCCATCCTACCTCCCCGTACTTTCATAACATTGAAGTCATAAATTTTCTGAAGAGCACTCTGAATCTTGTAATCATCGAAAATATCAGGCAAGCCTGAAGCTGCTGCGTACCACTGCCCAGCAAGTTGATCTGCTTGGATAGATTTACTGTTGTTGCTCGTCCCAGTATCATAGTTGAAGTAGGAACCATTCCAAAGTTTCTCTTCAAATACAGTTTTGGCCTTTGTAAATTTTTCTTTGCATTTCTCGGAGAAGGCATGATCGCCAAGTTGGGTGGCCATTTCTGCAGCAGCTTGGAGTGCAGCTATCCATAACGAACCACAGTATGCACTTACACCATGGACCGTCCAGGCATCATATGTTTGATCTGGAAACCCATCATTCTCAATCAGACCATCATTGTCTCTATCAAATTGTTCCATGTACTCAATAGCAGCACGAACAGCAGGCCATACATCAGCTCCAAAAGAGGGATCTCTGGTCGCAGCAAAGTCTCTATAAACCTGAAGAACAAACTTTGGATTCAGATCCTTCCACCGACTAGTGTCGTGTATGTTATATGCATTCATTTCATGCCAAGGGTCATGTGTTCCAAGATCATGAGGCACAGCTCCTTTAACCTTGCGAATTCCCGAGTTTCCTTCTGCTAGAAACTTAACTTTTTCTCTATCCTCAAATAATACAGCATTTGCAAAATCACGCTGAATACTGAGCTCAATTTTGGGAAATAGTTCCAGGAGGGCAAATGATGCATAGAAATGCACATCATATGTACACCACATTATGTATTCAACCCCTTCAAGATATAGAAACTTCCCTACATCATCAACATCATTCATGGGCTTCAACGACTTACTAGAGGGTGCTGGAAAGCAGTTATCGCCAACAGCATTTCCACGAATACTCAACTCTTCTTCATCCGAAGATGTTGTAGTAGCCATTTGTCTTCCTTCAGTTGTATCAGCATTTACCGAAGCATCATGATCATTTACTGCAGCCTCTTTAAGGGCCGTAGCTGGTGTCTTGTTAGCTGCCTTTGTCTTTTTAGATTTCTTGGACTTCTTATTGCTTGACGTAACACTGCCTGAGTCCTCAACTGGTATGTCTGAGTCTGTACAAAAAAGCCAGAGTATCATGCAAAAATGTCAGTAGTCACAGACACAGGAAAATTGAATAATTTAGATGAAGTATTAGTACCAATCCAAACGGTGCCCCCAGCAACAAGAAAATATAGCTCATTGAACAGGGTAAATTTATACCTGCAAGCAACATGCACTATCATTCAGTTCTGTTTAACTCGAGACCTAGAAATGAACCCAATTTAACTTATAACAGAACAGGGAAAAGCATTCACATTAGTATTTCATTTAGATCATAGAGTTTTATATGAAGAGGAGAAACAAAGGGAATAAAACTCTTTATAATACGACATTTTATTACCCCCCCCCCCCCCCCCCCCCCCCCCACCCCATGGAGGAACAATCATGTACTATAGGAGATTCACAAGTATATATGTGGGCAACAAAATACTTTCCTCTTAACAAATAAGGTAACTTTTTCTAGAGCTCAACTTGAGATGCTCAAAAAGTGTAGAAGCAGTATGAAAAAAACATCCATCCTTACTAAAACCTGAAGTTTTAATTAAAAAAAAAAAAAGCTAGTGTTGAATATATAGAGTTTGGATATTGCTAATACCATTCAGGCAAACGGTTGTCTTTCAGAATAGGATTCTGCCATTTTTGAATATCTTCCTCCCATAGCATGTAATCTGATAAAAGATCCAAACATGAATAGAGAAGCTGGCAATAGACTCAAAAGGACAATCACGGATACAAAATTTGAAGCCTAGCTTTATGTTCAGTTCAAGGATTTAAACACCAAAAAGAAAATGCAATAAAAATGTTTTAGCTTCTGGGTAGGTAAACATCGCATTGATGTTTCTATCATAATGTTGAATTTTGAGTCATATATGGCTCTGGTGTTGGCGGTAGCAAGCCTTTGCACAGAAACAGCCCCAGCACACCAGGAATGTTATACCGAAAATATTTCGAAAGAACATGTACAATGAGAAATTCTTTCTCCTCGCACAAAGGAGTACTGGGTGAAGAAAGAACTTATGTTCACTGGTTCCTCTCATTTACTGTCAAATTTATTATATTCGTTCTTGGTTATCTTACTAAAAGATCCAGTAAGAAACATTAAGAGTATGTATCTCTCTTTTATGCTTACATCAGTAAAAACAACACATCTAAAGCCATTTTGCTTAATATGATAGGTAATACTTCAAATATCATTTATTAGTTTATGTATCAATTTCTTCAATGTGTGCTGTAAAACATGATAAGGGGTTCTACACTTCTACTTGTATATTTCAGGCAAAGAAGCTAAGAAAAATATACCAGGAAGATTTAAATACTATCCCATTTCAAAGATATTGTGTTTGAGACAAACCTGAAATAAGTTTGTTTGTAAGATATAACACTTAAATATGTGAGAAGTTGGGTTTTCCCAGTTGATTAGGTGATAGTATTTCCCAAAAAAAAGTACAGTTAGGCTATAATATATTTTCAATATCCATTTTCAAGTAAATTTGATATCAGAGCAAACATAGTGACATAAATTTCCAGTAAAAACTTGTCGAAATAAACTTTCAATTATTGATTTATATCTAATTATTTGTTGCCTTAACCCTTGCCACACAAGTTGGTGAAGTTTTATCATTAAGTCTAGCATATGAATCTCTTGACAGTAAGGATTCCAAACATGAGACGTCCACAGTAATACCTTGGAAGGATGATGACCACACCTAAATTGTGAACAAATTTACATACATTTTGTCATGTATTTGTTTCCCCAACATTTTATTATTAACCAATTTTGGTGTCCTTGTTATATGCATTAAAGCAAACAAAGGAGGCTATTATTGAACTTCCTCTCATTTCATATATGTTATTCTCTTTAGCCATCATATCTCTGTTAAAATCCTAGAAAAAATTGTACTGGGATACTATGTAGTTGAATTGTAGAAAATTGAGACTGTATTGAAATAAAGTGAACACAGAAGTGCTGAGAAAAACTCACTGGTGAGAGAGTCATGCACCAGATCCTTAGCTGCATTTTTGGAAGTTCCATAGTATTTAGTGTACCTCCTAGGATCCCAATTGAACAAGTAGAAAAAAAAAAAAAAAAAAAAAAAACGGTCAGGTAAGTTTAATTTAATCTTCCTACATGAAATAAAATTTAATAACTAGATACAAGCAAATAAAAAGGGACAGCTGAGAAATTGTCTACAAAAATATGAAACAATAGAATCATTAATAACAGAAGCATGCACACATGCCAACAAGCCTAAAATTTAGAGGAAAAATATTTTGTACAAAGATCTACAATCCAGATGTATATTAGAACTAAGATGATAAGTTTTACCTATGGTAGGACTTCCCTTTGCAAAATTTAACTTTAGGAGAAGACCAAGCAACAGAAAATGCCACGGTGCACTTTCCATGAGGTTCAACCCACGTAGAAGCAGAAACTGCAGAACAATGTGTCTCTCCTGGAGATGAAGGCATACTTGGTCCCTTGGTGAAATTCTCTCGATCAAATTGCCCATCCTAGACACATTCGCGTTGATGCCAAATAATATGATTAAGTTTGGAAAATACATGAGCTAAAATTCAATTACATGAGAGAAACATGTGCGGTGATCTTTACCTGCACCATTTTACCCCACATATCTTTCGCAGTCACACAGCTTCCTTCATTCAGACCAAAGCAAGGTAATACTGAGACACTCACATTTTGAGTTTCACATGCAGCAATCGCAAAAGTAACAGGAGGATTGTCCTTTGCTGTTCTGCAAGTAATCAATGTTGCATAAGCAAACTTAGAAGTTTGGGGACATTAAGTATCCAAAATTTGCACAATTATGTGCAGTACACGTAACCCAACATCATATGTCATGGGGAAGAACAGAAACGTCAGAGAGAATAGTGTATGTTAGAAATATACATAAACGTAATAATATATGATGTAGATAGAAAATAAATTAAAAGAACTCGGCAATAGCCAGCTTTCAAATTACTATTGAGCATAGCTTGCATGTTCAATGACATAATAATCAACTGTCATGATAATACTTTCTAACTAAGAACTTCAGATTAGATAAGAAATTTTTCGGCGGTGGCTAATGTCAAACATCAAGGAACTTCAAATGATAATTTATAGTTTTTGATGGCCAAGTGAAGGCCTTAGATTTTTGTACAATTTGTAACATATGTCATGTTTCTAGGGGACAGTTACTTGTTAGCTCATTCTATAATTAGACGCTAAATTTTATTTGGCACCAATGACTATTAACATTTTCCTACTAATTATTAGGACAACTAAAAACATAAATGCAAACCAACCGTCATAATTAACTAGAAAGTATAATGACTTGCTTGTGATGTAGCAAAACTCCAGAAACTCCATCTTCACCACTGTAGAAGGTAGCAAAAAACGGAAAAAGAAAATTTAATGTAAAACAACAGCCAAATCACTCTGCATGAATGATCAAACACTATTCCAGAAGATATACTCACATAAATGGCTCATTGACATGGTCTCCTGATAAATGTGAAATGCCTCCAATAGAATTCTGCATTAGAGAAAGGAAAAGGAATGGAATGAGTGGATACTCAAAACTCAAAAGCACTTAGTACCTAACTTTACTAACACCATCAGCAGAACAGAACTCACCGCCCAGGTAAAGAGAAGGCTGACCTTTGCCCTTTCCTTTCCAGTGTTCACCAGCTACAATATTTTAAACAATGTTATTTAAGACTAGGAACAGCACCTTATTCCTCCATTTGGAACGAACATTACACAGCATACCACATTATGTTATCAACAATACATATCATGACAATAAATTTTATTAATTCTAAGCAGTTGAAGTAATTAGATTTTAAGATGAACAACTTTTCCTTGGCTAAGAGAATATTACAACAAATATCTTGCATCAGCTGAATCAGAAGATTAAGTACTAAAAAGACATGGAATGGAAAGAAAGAGTCGCTAAATAATAACATGCTAAAATTATTCAAGCCACATCTCTTGCTCTTCGCTTAATAGTTAATAATTTGAGAGAGAGAGAGAGAGAGAGAGAGAGAGAGAGAGAGAGAGAGAGAGAGTCAACTAGGTTCCTCAAGCAACTACTTCAGAATTTATAGATTTAGATTTGCTATACAATCGACACAATCCACAATAAGAAAAAAAAAACAAGCAAAATGAATTAAGAAAAGCCTGTCACCAAAGTTCCTCAAGCAACTATATTACAATTTATCCATTTGGATTTGCTATCCCATCAACACAGCTATAATAAACAAGCAAAAAGATTTAAGAAAAGACCCTCGTAAAGGAAGTACCAAAAAAGTTATTTTAGCCTTGTCCCATTAGATATAGAGTTGTTGTACATGTTGGGTACAAAGTTTGTTTTCTAGCTCCACTTGAGCAAGATCTCGATAAATAAATTAATTTTTAATCAAGTTGGAGCTGTTTAAATATATTTTATAGAATTTCTACATACAATTAATAAATCTCTTTAACAAGCCACTTTGCTGGTTTATTCAAATTTGGCTTGCACAAGCCGGGGTTAGCTCGAGCTAGCTCATTTATTTTCTTTATTTTTCACAGCACAACCTATGATTATTCATATTTTTGTCTTATAGTATCTCCTCCTATTTGGCTTACCTTTTCCCCAACCCTGGAGGCAAGTTTTCATTTGTAGTCCTCTGCCCTAGGGCTATATTAACAAGAGTGTGCCATTAACATGGACAGTTGATGTTCAATCATGGTTCATTTGTGTAATAAATAAACGATGCATGAACAACCATTACTGTTCATGTGTAAAACGGTCAAAAACTTGAACCCCAATGCTTGTAGTGTAATTGTAGAAAGACATCCATCACAACTGTGACAAAGGTTTATAGTTAACAGGAAAGTATTGATATTTTGTCAGCAAGAAAATATAACATATCATGTGGGAGAGAGAGAGAGAGAGAGAGAGAGAGAGAGAGAGAGAGAGGAGAGAGGCATTAAAAAGCAAGATTTACATACAGTGTAAACAAATACAGCTGTGGGGAGACTGCTTTCCCGGTAATTATGTGGCATGAATGGTGAAATCTGCCTACATGATATTTTTAATTCCGGGTCTGGTTCGCCTGCAGGAATAAAATGAATGAATATATGATATAGTTTGTGTCATACACCTAGAAGCCAACAGGTAGCATAATACCATCATAAACCGTCCATGCCCTTGGAAATAATGCATGATATGTGGAATGTTGACCATTTAAATTCCATCCCCATGATGATATACCATGATCGCTTGATTTCCTGCCAGGAAGAAAAAATAAATACCAGTCTACCATTGGTTATCCCATTCATTAGCTCCAGAAAACTGAAGCCACAAAATACAGCAAAACTTTTAGGTGATCGATTGATGAAATATTATTCCACAAATTGTATATGTTTAGTCACAATATATATTTTGTTATCTTCTCCATTCTATCACTATCTGGTTGCAGCAACTTGATGGCTAACATGACAGGAAAAATTATAATAGCGAGCAACTTCTTGATTATACAAATTGGCAACATATGTTACATGTATCATCATGTACAATCTAACATAATTTCGTCCCTCAGAAAATTTTATCATGATCTAATATGATACATCATAAACATACGACTACAGCATATAGTAGTATCATAATGATTCATTTGGTAAATATTAGCTTTCAATGTTGCAGCAGCAAAGGTATTTTACTTGACAAAGTTCCTTTCGCAAACATTATTTTAGACAGGCAGGCCTTTCCTTCTAGATTGTACAAACACAAGCTCTTGGAGATATGAGAATCTTGGGGATGAGTTGGATACAGGTGGGGAGGCAGTCAAACTAAAGAAGGATAGCCTCCAAAGCAAGTAATGGATTATCAGTGTGCTAATCGTTAACTAGATTTCAGAAAAAGACAGTCATCAAATGGAGATACCAGTCTCATATGTAACACGGATCATCCACATATGTATCATACAAGAGGGAGGGAGACCATGTTTCTATTAACACATAATATAAGAGTTCTGGCTAGAACTGCTGCTTGAATACATACCCTAAACCTTCATGCTGGCCTGGAGATAGAACAGATGCATACTTTTTGTTCCCTCCATCTCTAGATATGAAAATCTGGGGAATTAAAGACAATTAGGCAGCTATCAGCTGGCATTGCTATACAAAAACAATACCGTAAATACGTAGCATGCGTAAGGATAAAATACAAAATTAAATTAGCATCCACAATTTTTGTAAAGTAACTAACCCAAAAGGATTCAAAACTAGGCGTCTCTTAGCTCCTTTTAGAACAAAGACCCTTGTAACTATCAATCAATGTGCTTTGAAAGATAAAGTAACTAACAAAGACCCTTTTAACAAAGATTATTCACAAATACAACATATAATGCTTATTGCAACTATAAACCAATGTCCACATAAATCCTCAAATTTTGAAGGCTTCACCATAAGGCCTGCTTTGAAAGATGACTTAGGGTAGAGTCTAGTTTGAAAATCGCACACCATGGCACAGTTACTTTAACATTCTCTTAAGGCATTGCACATGCCTTTGATGAGGCATGAGTTTGCCACGTGTCTCGCCAATTGCACAAAGCACAGATGGGCACCCCAAGAGCCCTTAAACGTCTTCTTTTATTTTTTTTTTCCTTGCTTTGTTTTACACTTGTGTGTTTTGCTGAGATGCAATTTTATAACTCAAACCTCGACCATTCCTAAACCCCTTCAAATCCGAACAGTCAAAATACCCACATCCCTGAAGCCTGAGCCCCCAAATAGAGTAGCTACCGTCTCCCAGGCCTCCACTGAACCTCACACTGCCCACTGCCATATGCCCTGAGTTATTGTTCATTTTCTTTGTTTTGCTGAACATTTATGCAGGCTGTCTTATCTCCTTTTTCTTAGTTTAGTTTTAACTATTTACTTCATTTATATAGTTTCGTTTTATTTTTATTTTTAACTATCAAGTTAAATAGTAGTGTGTGCTGTGAGCACCGAAAATAGATGAAATGTCTGCCTGCCACTGCCATAGTACAGTGGCTATTTTTTTTCCAGTTTTTGAGTTTTATGGTAATTTCATTAATTATTTGATTTATCATCTAAAGATGTTTATATTCACATATTATTATTCTTTGTGAAGATCTAGGTTGTAGTTTATCCTATATTATGTAATACTGTATATATATATATATATACACACACACACATATATATTTTTAAATAAATATTACCATTCATATTACCCACCACGTTGTGCACCATGCGCCATGACATTGCACAGCCCTTGCATCATGTCTTTTTCAACTACTACCAAGGTTCTGCTAGAAACCATAACTTTTATAATGTGTATCTTCTAGTCTTACCAGATCATGACCAAAAATCAGATAAGAGTATGGAACTCCATTTATTTTCATGGATGTCACAAACTTGTGAAAACAGAATGGTCAGAAATTTCTCCCAAAAGGAAAGAGTTGAATTATTTTAAATAATTTATATCATGGACTGTACACATCTTATTTAACTTTTAGCAATACATAAATAAATCCTAGTTTCATCAAAAAAATTTAAAAGCAAGCATTCAGATTCAATAAGAAAGTAGATAAAATAAATGGAGGAGGGAAGCTTTACAGAGAATTGATTGGCCATCATCGGAGATGTCTCACAAATACCAGGAAGTATCTGGAAATGCCTGAATTCCCCCCTGAAGCCTCTGGATATGCTGCCACTTCTGTAATTTCATGCAGATAGACTACTCATCAGGCATCATGAAATAAAGGTGCAGAGAAATGAGTTTCATAGAGAGTACTAATTACCCCATTCCACCCAGAGGAACTCCTTGTGATGCAGATGGTTTGCAATTTTCTCGAGTAAATGGATCTATTGGTGCTTTCTGTACAAGGAGGGAAATCACATCAAACAAAAGAACAGCACTTTATGCTATGCTTTAATTGTGCATTATCAAGGCTTTAACTTCTACCATTAAACATAGAAGAAAGAAACAATTAGTAAAGGATAAGTAATTTACTCTTCCATGAGATGCCTCTTCCCGCACATAATTCCATAGTCGTATTCCAAGCGTAATCTATAATGTAAAAGAAAATCACGTGAAGTTGAGACACTATTCCTTGTAAACTTCAATTGGCATGTGTAATAGCAGAATGTTTTTATTACCATTTTTATGGCTTCTGTAAATGTAACACTGAATTCTTTAAGTATACTAGCATCGCTATTTAATTTCCTTCTCCATGCATGTTCAGGAGGCGCAGCACTATCATGATCATTGAGCTGTAGATAAAAATAACTCATATAATCAAAGCAGCCTATTTAACCATGGTAAAAACACGCCAAAATTGCTTGTAAGCAACATAAACAAAAATAATTAATAAGCTTTATACAATTGCTCCCCCACTCCACTACCCACCTCCGAAAGGAATTGAGTGGAAAAATACAGGAGCTGACTAGTTCAGAAAATGATGTGCAAGAATGAGACATGAAAATGAATTAAGCTTCTCTCTTCCCACTATCCACATCTTTAGCCTGCACTTTATGTGGTTCACATACTAAGGAAACCTACTAATTTTTTTTTTTTTAAAAAAAAAAGGATAAAAGAGGTTATCCTACTCACCGGCCTTTCACATCAACAAAACTACGGAGGCCCCTTAACCATGCACAATATTGATTTAAAAAAATGCGAACCCATTCTACTTTTAAGTTATTTTTTCCTTCTCTCCAGCTAAACAAATTTTGCAGCTAATCGGAGCAACTTTCTAGAAAAATAAGCATGCTTTGAAGTGGTGCCCAAACTAGGGTAAACATGACAGAACAAAGTTAAATCCAAATCACAAAAATAACACCAAAGGCAGCTGTTGATATACCATCCTTTCTACGGTAATTGGACTAAATTGAAAGTGCATAAATCCTTACAGAATTATCTCTAGTGATCAAACCTTGAAACCGACAATACATAACAGAGGTTTAGCTAAGCAACATACTTGTTTGCTTAATACATATAGCATCTGATTCCCAGAAATAAATGTAACCCAAAATACAGAATCCAATTTTCACAATCAGAGATTGATGAGATCTTACCAGCTGCAAAGTTGATCGAGGGATGTACTCCTGCGGAGGCCATGAATTCTTTCTAGAATGGAACAAATTCCCGCTCACCATTTTCACTTTCCTGTATCTATATCCTTCGCAAAAATTCACCTTTCAAGGACTCTTGATTGGATAAATAACAAAACCTCAAAAGGAAATAAAATAAACCCAAAAATACCCAAAAACCTCAGAATTAGCAGGATTGCTCTAATTAATCTCTACATGTATAAATAGATCACCCTCAAGAAAAAATAATAATAATATAATAATAATAATAATTTGGGGAAAGAACGACAAACTCAACTTCCCTTCAAAATATTCCCACAGTTGATCTTGTATAAACTCAACCCCTAAACCGACACTAGTAGCCGAGGGAATCACGGGACCCGAATAAAAGTCGGGAGTTTTTGAGGAACTGAGGATCGGAAATCTTGGGTTGATTTGAGCCAGCAGCTCTAGTATATTAGTACTAGGAAAAAGAAAAAAAGTCGAAAACTGAAATCCCAAAAAAGTATTGTTGAAATTGGTGGAATATTTCTTGAAAATTGGAACAAGAGAGGGTGGTCCTCACCTCATCCACCACCACCACCTGGAAGAAATGGGATAGTGTGGAAATGCCAGGTGGTGCTATGTCGTAACTCGTAACGACTCGTGCTTCTATAATAACTCCAATTCTCTGCACCTTTCTCTCTCACTGTCCATTCTATTCTATGTTATTCTCTATATATATACATGCACTTAGGTCTTAGATACATAAGAATTTTCATTGGAGATGAAAAAGTAAGTTGTACTGTTACTCATGCTGCAAGAATTTTTGCAGGAGCTACAGTACAAATCTCTATTTTTGCAGATAGCTACAATAATTTTATCTCCAACCCAACCCTCTATTTTTACAGGATTAAGGAATATTCCCTATATAATCTATTTTATAATTCCTTTTTAAATTTATAAATAATTTTTACAAACTTTTTTATATAAAATATTAATAATATATTTGTTTTTATTATTAACTAAGAAAAAAAAAAGTAAGAAATGTAGGGATGAATAATGGGCGGGAACACTGTAGCACCCTCCCAAATGGGAGGGTGCTCTCCCCATTTATGCAGGGTGGGAACCCACCTGCAAATATGCAAATTGCAGGGTGGATTGGAGAAGGCCTAAGGCCAAAGTGGACAAAACTCCCCATCTATATTAATTTATGGAGTCCGTTTCTTACTAACAAATAAATAAATAAAAAGTTTAATCTTGAATAAACAAACATTTCTTTATTTTAATGATCCATTTCTTTTTTTTTTTCACATTATATTTACATATAATGCGGGTTTTATGAATTAGTGTAAAAAAAGAGGAAAAAGAAATTCTGATTTTATCTTGATAATATAGAGATTTATTCTAAGTTTTAGCACATCTTAATGATCAATGAGAAATGAGAAAGGAAAAATAAATAAATGAATAAAACTACGGTTGTAAAATGTTGACCTGGGAGGCTGTCATGGGTCACCTTTGTGGACTTTCTCAAAATGAGAAATGAGAATGGAGACCAACTGGCCATAAGCCTGCTTGCTTAGGCTTTATGTTGGCCAGTAGCCACAAATTCGGTGCATGTTAGTAATGTGTTTTTAGTTTATTTCTTTTGTTTTAGTTTATTTCATTGGCCCTATACTAGTTTTTGGCTGTACTCCATATCCCAAAATAAATTCCTATTTTAGATAAATTCTCAATCTATCCGAACACATATGAATAGAATGAATTACATAAAATTAATGAAATTTATATGAACGAAATCCAACTGCAAACAATATCAAAATCTAGGTTTCCCAAATGCTTAGGTCTAGCCAACAATATATATTGCCTTACAACTTTATGTTTGGGGGCTGGATTCTCCACCCGGCCCCCAATCTATTTCTTTTATCTATTTATAATTTGTGTAGTTTGAGCTCCCATATTTCTTTACTTACATTGGAATGAAAATGTTTAAAAAAACATGGGTCTAAATGTCTAATAGTATATCTGTTGTGACCACCAAGATGTTGGGCCGAGAGAGAAAATCTGGGCCAGATAATTGGGTCAAAAAGGAAAAAAGAAATAATGGGTGAGCAAAAGAAAAGAAGCATCAAGAGAGGCACGAGCCTCCGGTCCGAAGCAATCGGCTAGGATCAGCCGAAGGGAGGAAAAACCCAGTCGGCTCAAAGGGTAGCCGGGGAGCGGTTATTGAGCTCCGGCAATAAATAGGGGATGTCGAGCACAGAATCAAGAGAGACCAATCCACCCCAAAATTTTCTTTATGTCAATTTACTTCATTGTATCTTTTACTACTTTCCTTTACCAGCTTTCATAGATTCTAGCATAGTTGTAGTAGTTACTTTCTCCATATCCGCCGTTGTTTCTTAACAACCGGTAGTTTGGTAGTTCCTTCCCGGATAATCAACCGTTGTTTCTTAGCAACCGGTAGATTTTCCATTGTATCCAGCTTTGTCATTGGAATATATTGAAATTCAGTCAAGTTTGGGCGCGTTCTTAATTTTCCGGACCCGTAATCGGTTTGATCCTTTTCCGATAGCCTCCCTTGACGAGAAAAAGATCATTGGCTCACCCGTAGCCAAACAGTGGCACGCCCAGTGGGACTCACATTCACAAAGACAATTGATCCACATACAACTCCGGCGGTTAACACGGTGGCAAGAACCGATTTGCCGCCGATTCATGAGGACCGTACAGCAAATCCAGGCAATTTTCCTCCAGGATTTGCAGGACCTGCGGATTTTTACACTCAAGAGTTTGCGCATGATGATCTAACCCCGCGGTTTCGCAATCATGTTCAATTCATGGTTGAAGCGGCGGTTACGAACTCAGTGCGGCAGATTGAGGGTAATATACTGGCAGCAATGCCAGCAATGTTCAGAGCTGAACTCGCCCGGAATATGTATCCGTGTGGAGCTCAGAATGCACAGGCAGTGCAAAATCCACCTCCGATGATTCCAAATAAACCGACTGGTCCTAATTATCAACAGCAGGCCTATCGGCCGCTAGGAGGACAGGGACCACGACCTTATGTCCCGCCTCAACCGAGGTATGAACAGCAGCAGTATCAGCCATCTCAGCCAGTAGCGCAACTGCCTGCTCTAGTGGTACAACAACAGTATCCACCACTGCAGCAGAATCAGCCGCAATTGGTTGATAGAGAGCTCATAGTAGAAATTATTCGCACTCAATTCGGAAACCTAATCAGTCAGGAAAATCGACCGATGTATAGGAAACCTTACCCTGATTACATAGAAGAGCAATATCCGTTGCCTAGAGGAGTCAAGGTTCCTGATTTCAATACGTTTTCAGGGGAAGTCGCCCGATCGACGATTAAACATATCGGCCGATTCACAGCTCAGTGCACCAGAATAGCACAAAATGATTTCCATAAGTTGATTTTATTTAGTTTGTCGCTTACTGGTCCAGCGTATGAATGGTATATTAATTTACCACCAGAATCAGTTAATACTTCGGCAGAAATGGAACAGTTATTTCACGACCAATTCTATAATACTAGTCCTGAGGTATCAGTGGCGGACCTAACCTCTACCAAGCAGAAAGCAGGAGAAACGGTCAATGAGTTTTTGGAGAGGTTCTATGCCGTCAAAGCTCAAATGAAGACTATGTTGCCGGGACATGAATATATTCAGCTTTTGAAGCAAAATCTGAAGTTTGCTATCAATGATAGATTAATGGTAACAAGACCAAGGACGGTGGCCGAAGCGGTAAGGATGGAAACTTACTTAGCAGAACAAGCGGCTTTTAATTCAAGCCGAAGTCAAGGCGGAAGATCTCAACCTATCCAATCGGCTGCATCCTTTGCAGAGTCTCTCGACAGGTGTGGGGTTGGTGAAGAATTTAATATGGATGATGTGCCCGCCTTAGCAGAAGTCGCAAGGGCCGAGTTAGTAATAAAGAAACCTATGACTTGTCCAGCTCTCCGGCCGGTAAGAGAAAAGGAAAAGGAGGGTGAAGTTAGAGATGAATCTCAAAGATTTTATACTTTTGATCTTTCTCAGATTGATGAGATCTTTGATTATTGTTTGAAGAATGGACTCTTTGAGTTCAAGGGAAATCATCCGCAGCCGACAAAGGAACAGACGGAGGTTGGGTGGTGTAGATTTCATGCATCTGCCACCCATACTACTGCAGTCTGCGGACATTTCAGAAAGATGGTCCAAAAGCATATTGATGATGGGAAGTTGAAATTCCCAGATAGATTGATGGTTATTGATAAGAATCCATTCCCAGTTGCTAATATGGTGATGGTACATCCTGATCAGAAGAAGTCTGCTCATGATCGGCTAGGGGATCAGCCATCAACCAGCAAGGGGTCTGTACACGATAGGCTGGGAGAACAGCCATTGGGTCAGAAGAAGACATGAGTGTGGAGACGATTAGGTTCGCCCCAGAAGGGGAAAGAGAATGTATCAGATGTTTTCGACCGGCTAGGTGATTATGAGGTCAAGGAATGGATCAAACAGTCGGAAGGTGAAAAAAGAAATTGAAAGACGGAAGGGAAAAGCCGACTTTGAAAATAATCACTAATGGTTGGGATTCAGAGATGAAACTAACAGCTGATAAAAAGAATGGAAAAACTGTAATACAGATTACAGTCCCTGAGGAAGCTGTATCTCCGGTAATGAAGAGGTTCCGAAGACCACCAGCTAATACTCAGGTTGGTCAATGGGTGCAAAACTCTCCGAAGCGAGGGCACTTCGGCCAGAAACAATTTGAAACTCCGTCTTGGAGGACAAATGATACGATTACCCCAAAAGGGAAGGGATCGTATCGCACTTTCAAGAGGATAATGCAACAGTTGAAAGCGGCCGAGGCACACGAAGAAGAGTACGACATGATGCACATTGAGGAAGACTTCCCTAATGATGATTCTCTTTCTGAGGGGAGAATATTAAGCAAGATGTTTTCGGCTCGTCTCAAGTCAGCCGAAAACATGAAGCAGAGAATGTATAAGCCGAAGAACAATGAAGATCGACTGAAAAATAAAATAGAATTTCGGCCGAAACAGAAAGAGCTCCGGGCCGACAATGATCTAGGAGAGATAGAAAAAGAATTGAAGCCTAGACCAGTCCGAACAAGAGAATGGAAACCTAAAACGTCCATTGTCCCAAATAATGAGACTCTTTCAATTGGGCAATTCAAGTTTGACTTCGGATCTAGTGCCAATATGGTAGGCATGATCACAGAAAATAATTAAGAGTATCGGTCCGATACTGAACCAGTTGTGGTGTTTTGTCAAAAAGAAGGGGAATACTTCGGTGAAGAAGAGCCTGTAGTGGACTTCTGTTTCGCCAAGATGGAAGCGTTTCGGCCAGAGGCCGAAGTTGAGAAGACTTTTGAAGAAGGATATAAGGCCTTTGTCCCAGATGCTCAGCCAAGTACCATTTTACCTCCCACTACAAAGATTTCTCAACATGTGAGGCCTTTTGTTGTTGAGGGTTGGGTAAATGGGAGGCCATTGAGAAGGATGTTTTTGGATGGAGGAGCGACTGTGAATATCATGTCGTTATCTACTTTGACCAAAATCGGTCGAACTAGAGAGGATTTGCTGCCCACAAGAATGAAGGTTTTGAGTTTTTTGGGAGCCCAGACGGCGGCTGAAGGATGTATTCTCGTAGACGTGATAGTCGTAACAGTTTTGATTCCGACTATGTTCTTCGTAGTAGATGCTGAGGTTCCATATGCGGCTTTATTAGGCCGATGCTGGATCCATACAGCAAGATGTTTGCCATCAACGCTTCATCAGAAGATATGGTTCTGGAAGAGCGATAGCACAGTGGAAGAAGTAGATGGGGGTCAGCCTCCATTTCCAATTAGCTCAGCTGGACGAATTGATGCGGTGTTATATGAGGAACCCATACAACCATTCATGGCGATGGTAGGGGACCGATACCCAGAGGTTGTTGAGTGTGACTGGATGGATTTGGGATTCGAAGTGAGATACCAGGCCGACCCACGGCCAGCTTTAGAAGAAGATAAATGATGGAAGAAAGCAGGAAAGAGACAACCGAGTTCGAGTCGACTGAACTCGAACCTACGGATTAAAAGGCGAGATGGAGCGCACTCATAGACGCCATTCCAAAGCAGACACCGGACTTCAAAGCACAAGATCCTTTAAAAATGATCAATGTTGGGACAGGCGAACATCCAAGAGAGATTCCAATCAGTGCGAATCTGGATCAACATATGATCAGCCGATTCAAGGAGGTCTTAGTTGAGTTCAAAGATTGTTTTGCCTGGGATTACACAGAAATGTCTGGCTTAGAAAGATCGATTGTAGAGCACATGTTACCTATTAAGGAGGGGTTCAGGCCGCATAAACAGCCGGCCAGGAAGGCATCGCCTTAAATCGTCCCAAAGATTAAGGAAGAAATAGAGAAATTATTAGCGGCCGGATTCGTTAGGCCAGCTAAATATGTAGAATGGCCATCGAATATTGTACCTGTAATAAAAAAGAATGGGAAGTTGAGAGTTTGTATTGATTTCTGAAATCTCAATATAGCAACTCCCAAAGAAGAATATATGATGCCTATTGTTGATTTATTAGTTGATTCGGCCGCAAAACAAGGAGTTTATGAATGGTTATTTTGGTTATAACCAAATTTTTATGGCCGAAGAAGATATACACAAGACTGCATTCAGATGCCCTGGAGCCACTGAGATTTATGAATGGGTAGTTATGCCATTTGGTTTAAAGAATGCTGGGGCTACATATCAAAGGGCCATGAATTATGTTTTTCATGACCTAATAGGAGACTGCGTGGAGGTTTACATTGATGATGTCATGGTCCGATCCAGAGATGTGGAGAGCCATTTGGCCGATTTAAAAAGAGTGTTTGCAATAATGAGGTTACACGGAGTCAAGATGAATCCAGCCAAGTGTGCTTTTGGAGTACAAGCAGGGAATTACCTGGGGTTCTTGGTGCACAACAAAGGTACAGAAGTGGATGCAAACAAAACCAAGGCTATCCAGGAAGCCAGACCACCTCATAATAGGAAGAGTCTGCGGAAATTCTTAGGACAGATCGGTTTTCTGAGGAGATTCTTGGCTAATGCAGCTGGGAAAGGGAAACCATTAACCGATCTGCTAGGTTAAAGAAAGAAGGAATTCAAATGGGGAGATGACCAACAGAGAGCCTTCGAGCAATTAAAGCAAGCTTAAATCAGTCCACCTGTGTTGGTTCCTCCTATCCTCGGCCGACCATTAAAGCTATACATAGCAGCGGCCGAAGAGTCCATAGGAGCATTATTAGCTCAAGAAGACGAAGAAGGTAGAGATCGAACGATTTACTATCTGAGTAGAATTCTTAAAGATGCAGAGCTCAGGTATTCGTCGATTCACAAATTGTGCCTAAGTCTATATCATGCATGTCAAAAGCTGGAATATTATATTCAGCCGAGACAAGTAGTGGTGGTGGCTTCGGTTGACATAGTTAGGTGAATGATCCGATCAGCAGCCGAAGGATGGCTAAATGGGCCATGAAACTAACTGCGTATGACTTGAAGTACCAACCACTAAAGGCTATGAAAGGACAAATTATAGCCGATTTCATGGTCGATCATCCAATGTCCCCAATATTAGAAGGTATCGAAGAGGAAGTTCGACCGAAGGGAAGAGACGAAGTAGGAATAGTATACCTACATCCGTGGACGATGATGTTCGATGGGTCTTAAGCAGCCTCAGGTGTTGGAGCAGGGTTCACACTACATACACCGGAGGGCAAGGTATACAAATATTATGTGCAATTGCCTATGTCTTACACTAACAACCAGGCGGAATATAAGACATTGATCTCGGGATTACGACAGTTGATAAAAGAAGGAGTCAAGGCCATAGTAATCAAGGGAGATTCTAAGATGGTTATTCAACAATTACTTGGGATTTTTCTGTTAAGAGCTCACAGCTAATTGGGTTGTATGAAGGGGCAATTGATTTATTAGAAGAATTTGATGAGGTGTACGTTGAGTACATCCCGAGAAAAGAGAATGAATTGGCTAATGAATTAGCGCAACATGCGGCAAGATATAGGATAATGCCGAAGGTGGGTAATATTGAGATATGTTTCGCTGAAACAGAGAAGGCTGAATGGATTAAAGAAATAGCACGAATTTTAGAAGATCCAGCCGAAGCTAACCCAGCCGAAAAGCGGAAAGCAATAGATTATATAATAATAGGAGGATTACTCTTTAAGCGAGCTGTTGATGGAATATTACTCCAGTGTGTAGGAGAAGAAGATGCTAAGAGAGTGATGGGCGAAGTACACGAAGGAATTTGTGGCGCGCATCGAGCTGGAAAATCAATGAAATGGAGTATTATTCGGCTGGGATACTATTGGCCGAATATGGGAGCTGATTGTGAAAGATATGCTAGAGGATGTCGCGAGTGCCAGAACCATGGGCCGATTCAGAAGTTACCGGCGGAAGAGTTACATATTATGGTTAAACCATGGCCATTCCGAGGATGGGCTATGGATATTATCGGAAAAATTCACCCATCTTCTTCAAAGAGACATGAGTATGTCTTGGTGGCCACAGATTATTTTACAAAGTGGGCCGAAGCACAAGCATATGTCAGTATTTCTCAAGAAGAGGTCATCGAATTTATTAAAAGACAATTGATTTACAGATTGGAATTCCACAGACGATTTTAACAGATAGAGCAACTGTATTTGTTGGAGATAAAGTCAATGCCTTTGCTGACGAATATGGAATGAAGATTGTCCATTCATCCCCATATTATCCACAAGGAAATGGGCAAGCAGAGGCCACAAACAAGTAGCTGATAGGAATAATTAAGAAGATGATTGAAGATCAACCAAGAAAGTGGCATGAAAAGTTGTCTAAGGCATTATGGGCCTATCGGAACACCAAGACTTTCAGCCACTGGGTTTACACCATTTCGGCTGATCTATGGGATGGATGCAGTATTGCCGGCCGAAATAAAAGTGCGGACCTTGAGGACAAGCCGGGCAGACCAAGTTTCAGCTGAACAATACGATCAAGCAATGAAGGATGAATTATTAGATTTTAATTCCGATCAGGTCGAAGCATTCAAGAATTTACAGAAAAATAAAGCTATTGTGGCCGATTGGTACAATAAAAGAATCCGAGATAAATGTTTTGAAGTTGGCGATTTAGTTTGGAAAGTTATATGGCCACCCAAGCAGAATGATGGCGGAATGGGAAAGTGGAGCCCAAATTGGGAGGGGCCATTTATTGTTCAGACGAAATTGCCAAATGGAGCATACATTTTAGTGGACGAAAATGGAGAGCAAATGACGAATCCAGTTAATGCAAGATACATGAAGAAATATTATGCTTCAGTTTGGGATTAAACAAGAAAAGTAATCATTTTATTCCAAGGACGAACATTACAAAAAGGAGTTACTTCGGCCGAAAGCGGCGTGGGTAGTTCAAAGTTACAATATGCGAGGGAAACGTCCTATTCTACCACGGCATGGAAGAGAAGGAAGCCAGTGGAATCTAAAGTGGAAGACATTCAGAATCATTCCCAAGTCCTTCCCGCCAAGAAGATCGGCAAAGGATGTGCTAGTGAAACCAGCCTCACCCGATCAAAAAGAAAAAAAAATTAAAATATAAATTTTGCTCCGAAAACAATGGGAATACCCCACTAGGCAAGCACATCAGAAAAGAACTCCGAGGGGTATGCCCTTCAGAGCGAAATAGGTTATATGGTCCCATAGAAAGGTGTGATTACCAATTGGTCACCCAAAACTATGGGACCAACATGAGCAAGGATCCGAAAGGTCATATCAATATTTAGAGACAGGTCGAAGCCTGGAGATGACCGTCGAGATCAACGTTAGAAAAAGTATTCAGAGATCCTCTCCCGCGTGAATATGATAATATGAAGATTAGCTGAGGTCGCGCTGCATGGACGAAAGCTTTTTGTGTCTTGGCTAAAGATGCCAGTGAATAAGGAAGCCTAGCAGGCTGTGGAGGCATAGGCGCAAGGGAAAGAATATGGATTGAAGAGAGTATGAAACACATTGTAAAGCGTGATACTGGAGGGCAAAGGGTCTGCCACAAAAGAAATCCGGCCGAAAAAATAAATTATGGCCATTACAACAAATGAGTACAAAAGTGTAAAAAATGATGAGTTTTACAATGATCAGTCTTCACTAATATCAAAGGCAACATCGTCATCCAATCTAGAAGGACAATGAGAGTTCGGATTATCCGAAGGATTGGGACCAGTGGTGGGATCCAGCACTGACTGAAAGTCTTGAAGCACCCGAGCTTCATCTTCAGCGAAAATTTGTGCTTCATCCGGTTGAGATGAAAGCAGATGCTCAGATGCGTCTTGAAGAAGCTCAGACTGGGTATCTGGAGAAAAGAATGAGGATAAGAAAATGAGAAATTCAACGAAGAATAAAAGGGTGCAGTTAGCTCATACCATCTCCGGCAGAGGGACGAATCGACGATAAAAGAGTGTCTAAGGGCCTAGTTTCATTTTCAAGCGAGGGGGTAGCAACAGGAAGATTAGGATCAACAGAATCGACAAGAGCTAAGGAAGTATCGGATGAGGAATGAAACTTAGCAGCAATGGGGCGGAGTTTGCCGATAAACACCAATATCTCATCTTCAAGTTTTTTACGAGCAGCTAGAACACCGGGAAGTTCCAAATCCATACGCAGTATGCAGGTAGACATCGCCTTAATAGCATCCTCTAAACCCAATGAAAGAAGTTCTTCAGAAAAAGCCCGCTCAATATGGAAAACGAGCAAGAGAAGGGGTCTTGGTCTGAACTGAAAGCACATTCGGTTGACGAGTGACTAGACGATCCAACTCATCTAAACAGGCCCCAAAGCTATCAGGGAAATCCGATGCAAGAAGAGGCAAGATAGGGGAGAAAAATTCATCCAAAACTTCCTTATCCGGAAAAGGGGAAGCGGGGACTTCTTCGATAGAAGATGATCCTTCTTGTTGAAGACGGACAATGGAAGGATCGGAAACGACGACAACCGAAGAAGATGGTTGAGGGGTAGCCGAAGAAACAGCTGGAGCACGAATAGCTAGCTCAGTCTCAACCCCATGAGTACGAGGAGCCAAATCAGAAAAGTTTGGATTAGACTCCAAATCGGCCTCAGGAATATTAGAAAAAGATTGAACAAAAGGGCCGGAAGATGGAGCAGAAGAAGGAACAACAGAGATTTCGTCTATAGGGTCCAAAGTCGAACGAGAAGGGATAGGAGACTGATGAGGTACGTCATCTGGGCCAGAAGAGTGGCTAGGAGAAGCTAACGTCCCTGACTAATCCAAAAGTGGACGATTCTAAAAAAAAGAAAAAGAGAGAGAGAGAGAGAGAGAGAGAGAGAGAGAGAGAGAGAAAGAGAGAGAGAGAGAGAGAGGTATCACCATCATGATAATGAACGGCCAAAATATCTACTAAGAGAAAATTAAAAAAAAAAAAAGGACGCATAGTACCTAATCGGCAACAGCATCTGACCCAGGAAGGGGAGAACGGGACGATCGCCTCCGAGTTTTGGGAGCAGAATCATCATCCGACCTACCTGAACTCGGAGCAGTCCGCTTTCGGCCGGAGGCAGTGTAACGGTAGAAGTAGACGAAGTAGGTGGACGAGATAGATGGGCCGAAGCATCTTTTTGCGGTTTAGATCCTATGAAGAAGGGAGGAATAAGAGGATAGTCCGAAAGAGACGTAAATAATAGGAAGAATATAGGAAATAAGGAAGACTTACTAGGCGGAGGGGCCAAAGGCTCATCCTTCTGAGAGGAACAGGAATAATCAGGGGCCAATTTAATAATAGAGAACATCATAATACCTGGAAAGCCACGGGCAATGAAATGAGCATGCAAGTCGGTGCCAAGTCGGACATCAAAGGAACGAACTTCAAAGTCACGAATTCGAATGGCCCATGTCCAGCAGGACTGACGACTCTCAGAAGGCCGATTCCCTTATAATCTTTGTTATATCTATTTGGGTCCCCGTGGAGAGCAAGAACCACTTCTTGGGCAAAACCAAATTGACGACTGACCAAGTGAGGGTTATAAACACCAGAAAGAATAGAATGGTTAGAGGGCACCGCCAACGAGCAGTTAAAGATATGACGAGGAATGATGCAGGTATTCCAAACTTGAGCAATCGGCTTCGGCAGGGGTGTACCAAAAGGGGGAATGCCAATAGCCGAAACCCAACTGCCAGAAGCACCACCATATGGGCAGTCGGAGAACGAGGCGGTAGATGATATGTTCATGAAATAATATATCCACTGAGTCAAATGCATTTCAAGAAAACGGACCCTAAGGAGGTCATTGCTCGAAGGAGGCATAGTGACGGGTGTCTGAGCCCCAAGGCCAGAAATATCCCGAAAATGCCAGACCAGCCATAAATGAAGAAACCAGAGAGGGCCGCGAGATATGTCTGAGTGACCGTTGGCCCAACCCTGGACCTGAATTGAGGTGCCAGCATATAGATGGGCGAGAAAATAATCAGCAAGAGCATACGATTCCCCTCCATGATTTTAGAAGCAAGAGGGTAAGCCTCGAGAATGACAGCTTTGGCTGGAGCACAACAAAAGTATCTGCTAAGGAAACACATCATAAAAGCCAAAGGTTCTATTTTGTGAAGTTCTAAGGAAGATGGGTCACTCCTGTATTGTTTAATCCAGTGAGTATAGGTAAGCTTGGATATGTAGCCAGTATTATCCTGTGTTGGCTTTTCGCAACCAGAAACCCCCATGAAATGGTTCCCAATAGAGGGTATGTCAAGAAGGAGTTTGACGTCTTCAATAGTTGAGGTCATCATACCCCACGGAAAATAGAAGCAATTTACAGAAGAGTTCTAGAAGCACAAGAGTGCGAATATGGGCCGATAATCAGAGGGAAACGGTTGAGAGCTCAACTTAACCAAGTGGTCAATATTGGCGGTCGCCCAAACCGCTTCGCAGTAAGGCTGCACCCGTTTATACCAATTGGTGTATTCAATGGTCACGGTAGGTCAGGTACCATGATTAGTAAAAAGCTTTGGAGAAAAACGATCTGAAAACAAAGGGATTGTTTTCTGATCACCAAAGAAACTGGAAACGCAGGCATCGGCCTCCGCGGAAGTCGCCAAAGGCCCGATAGTTGTGAAGGCCTCGTCAGTAAGACGGATGGAGGTTTGATCGGCGAAACACTCCTCAACGTTCTTGATCCGAGAAGAAGAGGGAGAAAGGGTCGGTTGCTCCGTTATACCAGGATAAAAGAGGGATAAAGACGAAGGTGAAGTTCGCAGGAAAGAAGAGCAGAGGAAACACGAGAGAAAAAAGTTAAGGAAAAGAAGATGAAAAGACAGATAATGATGGGAGCAAGAAATAGGGAGATTCGAGGAGCATAAGAGATCATGGCCGGATACCTTGGGGGAGTTAACGCGGAAAAAGGGAAAAGGAAAAACTAAGTTTACTTGGGCCCTTTCCGGCTGGAAGCATACCCAAGTAAGGAGGGCATCTGTTGTGACCACCAAGATGTTGGGCCGAGAGAGAAAATCTGGGCCAGATAATTGGGCCAAAAGGAAAAAAGAAATAATGGGTGGGCAAAAGAAAAAAAGCATCAAGAGAGGCACGAGCCTCCGGGCCGAAGCAATCGGCCAGGGTCAGCCGAAGGGAGGAAAACCCAGTCGGCTCAAAGGGCAGCCGGGGAGCGGTTATTGAGCTCCGGCTATAAATAGGGGATGTCGAGCATAGAATCAAGAGAGACCAATCCACCCCAAAATTTCCTTTATGTCAATTTACTTCATTGTATCTTTTACTGCTTTCCTTTACCAGCTTTCCTAGACTCTAGTCTAGTTGTAGCGGTTACTTTCTCCAAATCCGTCGTTGTTTCTTAACAACCGGTAGTTTGATAGTTCCTTCTCGGATAATCAGTCGTTGTTTCTTAACAACCGGTAGATTTTCCATTGCATCCAGCTTTGTCATTGGAATAAATTGAAATTCAGTCAAGTTTGGGCGCGTTCTTAATTTTCCGGACCCGTAATTGGTTTGATCCTTTTCCGATAGCCTCCCTTGAGGAGAAAAAGGTCCTTGGCTCACCGGTAGCCAAACAATATCCTTTCTTTGTTATAAGAAATATTTTTTTTGCTGAACATCGAACCTTTAACCTTCCGTTGGAAGTCAAGAGACTTAACCACTTGGACTAAGTCCTTTCATCACCGTTATAAGAAATATTAAATATAGAGAAGGAAAACAAAAATAAATAAATAAATAAATAAATAAATAAAAGAAACCACCCAAACTCATTCAATTAAAATGGGAGTGAATTTTTACTAGTAAAATATTAATAATATATGACAACTAACACAAACTGTCACTTGTCATTGATGTTTTATAATTAAGGTGATATTTTAGTATTTAATTTTTCTTCTCCGAAATAGCCTATATATGCTAGGAAAAAGGTGGTGAGAGTTCATGCCACACAAATTACATAGGGGAATAAAAGGGAGGGATAAGGGGCCGTTGGGGAATCAAATCTCCAACCGTCTGTTGGAAGTTAAGGGACTTAACCACTTGGGCTAAGTCCTCATTCCCGTTATAAGAAATATTAAATATAGAGAAGGAATAAATAAATAAATAAATAAAAGAAACCACCCAAACTCATTCAATTAAAATGGGAGCCAACTTTTTACTATTAAAATATTAATAATATATGACAACTAACACAAACTATCACTTGTCATTGATGTTTTATAATTAAGATGATATTTTAGTATTTAATTTTTCTTTTCCGAAATAGCCTATATATGCTAGGAAAAAGGTGGTGAGAGCTCATGCCACACAAATTACATAGGGGAATAAAAGGGAGGGATAAGGGGCCGTTGGAGAATCAAATCTCCAACCTTCTGTTGGAAGTTAAGGAACTTAACCACTTGGGCTAAGTCCTCATTCCCGTTATAAGAAATATTAAATATAGGGAAGGAATAAATAAATAAATAAATAAATAAATAAAAGAAACCACCCAAACTCATTCAATTAAAATGGGAGCCAATTTTTTACTATTAAAATATTAATAATATATGACAACTAACACAAACTATCACTTGTCATTGATGTTTTATAATTAAGGTGATATTTTAGTATTTATTATTATTATTTTTTTTACGAAACAGCCTATACAGGCTAGGAAAGAGGTTGTGGGAGCTCATGCCACACAAATTACAAAAGGGAATAAAGGGTTGGGATGGGGGACCAAGTGGGGATCGAACCCCCAACCTATTAGTTGAGAGTCAGGGGACTTGACCACTATGGTAAGTTTCCAACCCCATATTTTAATATTTAATGATATAATGAACTAATTATTTATTACTGTTTATGATATAAAATTGGTGTGGGACCATTTTTTGAAATTTTTTCTCGTAATTTTAAATTAGTTTTTTAAAATAAAATTACTAATACAAATACTATATTCATACCATTAAAAATATTTAAAATTATTATTATAATCTTTAAGAACAAATTTAGAATCTTATAATGGCTCCTAAAAAAGAATTAGAATATTACATATTATCATTTTTAAAAATACATTTCATGCATAAAAAATATATATTAAAAAAATATTTCTGATTTATATGCATGTACTAGCAGTTTAGCACAACAATTTTTATGGAAATGAGAAGCGGTAAGATTAATATCTTAGTTTGTCGGTACATTACACAAGTTTTGACCTTTGGTTTCATTCGGATGGCTCGTTTGAGGTTTGTGGAATGTCACGTTAGACATATTTTAAGAGAAGGAAATAGGGTAGCATATATGTTGGTAAATTAGTTAATTACATTGGAAAAAAAAGGCTAATATAGTCCTTTTTTTTAAAAAAAGTCAAATAAGTCCTTTTTATTTTTATTTTTTTGACTAATTAATCCACTACATGTACTAATTACGTCCCAATCAGTCATTCACCCAATAATTATGCGCTAATTATATATTTTTGGCCAAATTAGTCATTTTTTTTCAAAAATTTAAATTGATCCATTATTAATGTTTGTCTCCTTTCATGCAGTCCAATGCACATTTCAAACCACTAATAACTCAAATTCGATATAAGTAAAAATTCTAAAATTTTAATACTACACAACGAGACGAATCTAACAAGATCCTACTTGGCTCATTTTAATTTGTATATCTATGTTTAAACTTTAAGTCAAAACAAGTGCGTGAATAGTAGCAAATTAGACAATGTAGTTATTAAAAAAATGGAGGGAGTATATCGCAATTGGTCTTCATTTTATGGAGAAACACCAAAAACCACTGAACTCTAAAAGAATATCTACCCCGGTAGCTGATGACTAGAACTCCAATGACATCCAGCGAAAGTACTGCCCAATTCGATGCAAGAACGGGCTTCCAACAGTTGAGGGAGTCGCTTGACCTACGTTTTCCAAGAACATCATTTTATGCGACTCCCTCCTATATGCGAAGCCCATTCTCGTATCGGATTGGACAGTAGTCAGTAGCTTCACTGGATCCCATCGGAGTTCTGGTCAGCAGGTACCGCGGTAGATCTTCTTTTAGAGTTAGGTGTTTTTTGGTGTTTCTCTATAAAATTAAGACAAATTGCGATATACTCCCTCCATTTTTTTTAATAACTACAATATCTAATTTTCTACTATTCACACACTTTTTTTTTTGATGAATAGGACGCCACAAAGACGTCGGCTAATACTATTCACACACTTGTTTTAACTTAAAGTTTAAACATAGATATACAAGTTAAAATGAGCCAAGTAAGATCTTGTTGGATTCGTCTTGTCATGTAGTTTAAAAATATATCGAAATTTTAGAATTTTTACTTATATTGAATTTGAGTTATTAGTGATTTGAAATGTGCATTGAACTGTATGAAAGGAGGCAAAAATTAATAACATACCAATTTAGATTTTTGGAAAAAAATAGAACTGATTTGGCCAAAAATATATAATTAGGACATAATTAGTGGGTGGAGGACCGATTGATACGTAATTAGTACTAGATTTTTAACCCGCCCGCTGCGCACGGGCGATTTTTTTTCATTTGTTAAATAGATATATAATCAATAATTTATTAATTTAATTAACAAAACAAATAGGTATTGACTAACCAGTTTCTATAATGAAAATTTATATATATATATTATATATATATATTGAAAGTCAATATATATATATAGAAAGTCAATATCTCCGTCTTATTTCATCCATACTATAGCTATCGTAACTTATGTAGAAACAGATGACCCGTAATTTTAAACATGTGACTCCTATTAATTTTTTTGAAAAAGCATACAAAGCATCAAATAAACAATCGAGAACAATTTTTTGGGACAATATGAGTTCAAGAGCTATATATTATTATATCATTATTCATATGAATTGTTTTCTACAAATATTTGTACATTTATACTGAGTAGGTCTGCAACGGGATACATTGACAATAATTGTACTATCAATATCCTTATCTTGCGCATTATCTTTACCATAGTTTACTCATCTTCAATTGGCACATCTTTTGTATAAGTTTTTAACAATATTTGGTTGTTATATTTTAATTGTATATCTCATTACTTCCTCGACGTAAAATTTATAGAAAATTTTCTAATTAAGTACATTTGTCAATTTAAGAGAGTTCTCAAATACATACATATAAAGTCATGTAAAGGCGTACACAATCACATTGTCATCCATTAATAACATGTTACTGCATTTGAATTATTTATTTCTTAACATGATGTAATTATCTCATATATGAATAACTCACGGTGATTCTTAAATTATACTCCCTCTGTCCCATTTCAGATGTCTCATTTGGACTTTTTACATTGTTTATTATATATGTTTGACCTAAATTTTTATTGCATTTATATTGGAAAAAATATAATCAATTAAGATCTTGTTGGATTTTCCTTTAACATAGTTTTAGAATATTTATTTTTATAATTTTATTTTTTTATATTTTAAGATACTAATTATTAAATAAATGCAGTGGACTGTGTGTCCTGAATTTTTTCGGCATTTTAAATGGGACATAGGGAGTACTTCTTATTGAGTGATTTCAAAAGTATCATACTCGAAATTATTTGTTATTTCTCGAAATATTTATGCAAGTTAGAATTATGTTGTTAATAATTGAATATAAGATTAGTGAAGAATCATTTTGTTGATTATTACTAACAGTTATAATAATAAGTTAGTTCGGTAAAGCAGTAGCCATGGTGGAATTTAACAGGTTATACAAATAGTAAGTTGAAAATAAATATTTTCCTAAAAAAAAACTAAATTAGAAATGAAGTTTTAAATTTGATTGTTTTATGGAAAACTTGACCATTTTATGGTCTTGATTTTGATTAGTAGTAGTTAGAGATATTTTGTGCCTATAAATTATTTTCAATAAGTTCCATTACATCCTGAAAGATCTGTTATGTTTGAAGAGGGAATTTGATTGTATCCTCGGTGCTCTTAATTTTATATTAATTATGATAGAGCAGATGAATTTTATATATTATCCTCATAGAACATATGAATTGTGATAAGCTATACTAAAGAGATTAAAAAAAACTAATTAGCGAAGATTGGTTTTGATTTTGGACGAGTTAATATAGCATTTATAGAGGTTAATATAATTCTATTATTATATATTTTTCTTGAATATATAATATTATGCTATATATTATATATATGATATGCTATTATTTATTATACTTGGTACTAAAAATTAAGATTAATATTTGACAAAAATTTCTATAACTGAATTAAAAACTTATTTAAATATACATTTCGATAAATTAATTAAAATATGGTTATAAGTTTTTAATTTATTATATTGAGTTAGGTTAATGTTTTAGCATCAAATTTTAAATTTTAATATATATTGAATATACTATATTCAATTAAAAATTTGTAATATATAGATTTAATTAAATATTTATTAATAAGATATAATTTATTTAATGAAATAACTTATAATATATAGATATATGTAAATATTTATTAAAAATCAAATATTACGTATTATAATTTTTTTTACATACTAATATATCCAATTAAAGAAGTATATTATAATTTGTCTAGCAAAAAAAGTATATTATTATTTTTTACTCATCATGTATGATTAATCAGCTCTCTTCTGCTATATACATGGTATTTCTACTCATTGTAATACTTACTGGTGTTATGCTCGAACGGAGCATGTTTTGTTGAGGCTGAGCATTGGCAGGCTGTTGCTTGCTATGTAAACAATGTACTGTGTTGATTGTTGATCTTGAATGAAATTATTTCCCCTCGAAAAAAAAAGATTAATCAGCGCTTGTGGATTAATTGTAGCCATCGATCATAAAATGATGGTATAATGACTGATGAACCCTTAAAATTAAAAAGATTGAGTTATTTTGAAAATGGACAATATAGTCTCCATATGCCAAAAAGTATAGATTAAATTTTTTTATTTATTCTGATTAGGATAATATTTTAGGCTCATATTTACATATAATCAATATAATATATTTGAAAATATAGCATATTCAACTAAAGGATTTATAATATATTGGTTTTATTAAATTATCATAAACATCAAATATATTATAATTTGTTTCCAATTTATATATTTGTAAAATATATGAAAATATTTCTCAAGATTTTCATATACTAATAAATAGATTTATTATCTAAATAAAGGATATTTAAAAGGTTGATGATGTGGCAAGGAGGATGATTTAGCGGTGACGTGTGAATGACTGTACTTTTCTGGATGATTAATCAGCGCCTACGTGGAAACCTATGGCAAAATTACTGTTTAACCCTTAAAATTGAAAAAGGATTAATTATATTTAAAAGGGCAATACAGTCTGAATATGCCAAAAAGTATTCAGAATTTACTATATAGATATGTAGCGGACCAATAAGGAAAAAAATAAAAAAAGACTGATTTGGCTTTTTTATAAAGTCTTTGATTAAACATGTAGAGGATATGAGTGTGTTGCGATCTTAGAGGTTTTCGGTGCTGTTATTTTTTTTTCCCTTTTCTTTTATTTTACCTTGCCGAAATTGAAATGTGAAAAAAAAATATTTTTTTTATGATTAGTAGTATTATTATTCTTATTAAATTACTAGATTTTTTACCTATTACTAATAAATTAAAAACCATTTCAAATATTGTTTCATAATAGTAAAAATCATTTTAACCATTAATTTAATATTATTAATTTTGGAAATTTATTACTTAATGATTCAAATTTAATTACTTAACTTTCCAAGTTCCCCGTCTCCCAATCATAGGTTGATGATTCGATCCCTACCCGCCCCCTATCCCCTTTTGTAATTTGTGTGGTTTGAGCTCCCACATACCTTTGCCGACGCATGAGTGTTACGGTTTATCAAAAAAATTATTCCAAGCTTCAAAATTTAAATATATGGATATTATTCAATTTTGTCAAATACTCCTTGGTATTTAAAATTTTATTAAGTCAAGCCTCTAATTGTCAATTCTGCACCAAAACTTCATTCAGCTAACCATACTTTATTTATTGAATAACCCAACAAATTGTCAAAAGGAGAACTTTCTTACCACCTGTGTATGTGAGACTTCGGAGATATAGCATTATTGCCACAATGTCACTTGCATTCTCATTGGATTGTTTGGTAATTTTATTACATCAACTCTAGATTCGAACAAATGTCATTTTGATACAAGTCATTAAGCGTATAGATTACCAATGAATCTGCAAGTGCAGGATGGTGGGAAATTTCATTTTTATGACGTATTGACTTTTTCAACCATGGGTACTTTGCATTAGGGAGCCATCACATATACAATACCAGATATAACATAAAATGGTGTGGGCATCACATACGAATATCAATGCATCGTCATAGGACAATAAGGCATCACCTTACATCCATAAGCATCACGAACATAGTAAAACATCACAAAAAAAATCCAAACATCACCCCGACATGTCGTATTCACGCAGTGAAAATCCAACCAACACCAAACATCACATAATCAATTGTAAACATCACACTGTTATCGCTGGAATGCGACGAACAATAAATAGTAAGCCTTTGTACGCTAAGACGGTTGAATCTGAATAAATTTTACCGTAAAATTGCGCCTTTCAATATATAAAAAACAATGAACAAGAATTGATTTCTTGTCCACTATGAGTTACAAGAACTAGCTATTACAACTATTAAAGAAACTACAAAAACTACGACTAAGCTACGAACTACTTCTACGAACTACTGAAAAGATAAAACTCCTGTGGAGTGTTGAGTTGTCTGTTGATGTCCGTCCTTCTGCAGCACGGATGATATTTATAGAGGCTTTACATAATCGCTCCGCGTAGCACGACGTAGTTGGAGATAACTACCCATCCACGAGACGACTCGCTTCAACTTCCATACCCGTACCGGTTGCCTGGTGTGTGTTTCCTTTGGGGCTTTGCTGGTCTTGTATACTTGCGTATTGTGCGGTTGCGCATCCTTTGGGGCATATCTAAGGGATGGTCAAGTCATCTACCTTTAGTAACCACTATACCCCCTAGGTCGACCAAGGATCCTTTCATGAGGTCTGGACTTGTGCTTCCCCTGCCCAGGCTTCCGGTAGGTATTATAATCCCTTTCTGGCTATTTGGGCCCATTCGGAGCACTTAAACACTTAATAGGAAGACATTTCCCCATGAGAATCCTCTTGGCCGACCACTACAGCCCCTTGGTCGACCATGGACCTTTCCATGGGGTCTGGGCATGTTCCTCCTCATATCCAGGCTTCCGGTAGGTCGTATAACCCCTTTCTGGCCAGTCTTGCCCCATTCGGAGCACTTAAACACTAAAAAAAGATGGCCTTTACTCATGGGACTCATCTCGGTCGACCACTACAGCCCCTTGGTCGACCATGGACCTTTCCATGGGGTCTGGGCATGTTCCTCCCCCTGTCCAGGCTTCCGGTAGGTCGTATAACCCATTTCTGGCCATTCCGGGCCCATTCAGAGCACTTAAACACTGAAAAGGAGGACCTTACCCCATGGGACTCCTCTTGGTCGAACACTAAAATTCCTTGGTCGACCATGGACCCTTCCATGGGGTGTGGCATGTTCCTCCCCCTGTCCGGGCTTCCGGTAGGTCGTATAACCCATTTGTAGCCATTCCGGGCCCATTCGGAGCACTCAAACACTGAAAAGGAGGAACTTTCCCCATGTAACTCCTCTTGGTCGACCACAACAGCCCCTTGGTTGACCATGCACCCTTCCATGGGGTGTGGACATGTTTCTCCCCCTGTCCAGGCTTCCGGTAGGTCGTATAACCCCTTTTTGGCCATTCCGGGTCCATTCGGAGCACTTAAACACTAAAAAGGATAACCTTTCCCCATGGGACTCCCCTTGGTCGACAACTACAGCCCCTTGGTCGACCATGGACCCTTCCATGGGGCCTGGGCATGTTCCTCCCCCTGTCGAGGCATCCGGTAGGCCGATAACTCCTTTCTGGTTATCCTGGACCCATTCGAAGCACTTAAACACTAAAAAGGTGGACCTTTCCCCATGGTACTCCCCTTGGTACACCAAAACAGCCCCTTGGTCGATCATGGACCCTTCCATGGGGTGTGAGAATGTTCCTTCCCCTGTCCGGGCTTCCAGTAGGTCGTATAACCCCTTTTTGGCCATTCCGGGCCCCTTCGGAGCACTTAAACACTAAAATGGAGGACCTTTCCCCATGGGACTCCCCTTGGTCGACCACTACAGTCCCTTGGTCGACCATGAACCCTTCCATGGGGTGTAGGCATGTTCCTCCTCATATCCAGGCTTCCGGTAGGTCGTATAACCCCTTTCTGTCCATTCTTGTCCCATTCGGAGCACTTAAACACTAAAAAAGGTGGCCTTTACCCATGTGACTCCTCTTGGTCGACCACCACAGCCCCTTGGTCGCCCATGGACCTTTCCATGGGGTCTGAGCATGTTCCTCCCCCTGTCCAAGCTTCCGGTAGGTTGTATAACCCATTTCTGGCCATTCCGGGCCCATTCAGAGCACTTAAACACTGAAAATGAGGACTTTTCCCCATGGGACTCCTCTTGGTCGACCACTAAAACCTCTTAGTTGACTATGGACCCTTCCATGGGGTGTGGGCATGTTCCTCCCCCTGTCTGGGCTTCCGATAGGTCGTATAACCCATTTCTAGCCATTCCGGGCCCATTCGGAGCACTCAAACACTGAAAAGGAGGAACTTTACCCATGGAACTCCTCTTGGTCGACCAAAACAGCCCCTTGATCGACCATGGACCCTTGTATGGGGTTTGGGCATGTTCCTCCCCCTGTCCGGGCTTCCGGTAGGTCATATAACCCCTTTCTGGCCATTTCGGGCCCATTCGGAGCACTGAAACACTAAAAAGGATGACCTTTCCCCGTGGGACTCCCCTTGGTCGACCAATACAGCCCCTTGGTCGACCATGCACCCTTCAATGCGGTGTGGGCATGTCCCTCCCCCTATCCAGGCTTCCGGCAGGTCGTGTAACCCCTTTCTGGCCATTCCAGGCCCATTCGGAGCACTTAAATACTAAAAAAGATGGCCTTTACCCATGAGACTCCTCTTGGTCGACCACTACAGCCCATTGGTCGACCATGGACCCTTCCATGGGGTGTGGGCATGTTCCCCCCCCCCCCCCCCCCCCCCGGCCGGGCTTTTGGTAGGTCGTATAACCCATTTCTAGTCATTCCGGGCCCATTCGGAGCACTCAAACATTGAAAATGAGGAACTTTCCTCATGTAACTCCTCTTGGTCGACCACAACAGCCCTTTTGGCTGACCATGGACCCTTCCATGGGGTGTGGACATGTTTCTCCCCCTGTCCGGGCTTCTGGTAGGTCGTATAACCCCTTTTTGGCCATTCCGGGCCATTCGGAGCACTTAAACACTAAAAAGGATAACCTTTCCCCATGGGACTCCCATTGGTCGACAAATACAACCCCTTGGTCGACCATGGACCCTTTCATGGGGCCTGGGCATGTGTCCTCCTCCTTTCGAGGCTTCCGGTAGGTCGATAACTCCTTTCTGGTTATCCTGGACCCATTCGGAGCACTTAAACACTAAAAAGGTGGACCTTTCCCCATGGTAATCCCCTTGGTACACCACAACAACCCCTTGGTCGATTATGGACCCTTCCATGGGTTGTGGGAATGTTCCTTCCCCTGTCCAGGCTCCCGGTAGGTTGTACAACCCCTTTCTGGCCATTCCGGGCCCATTCGGAGCACTTAAACACTAAAATGGAGGACCTTTCCCCATGGGACTCCCCTTGGTCGAGAACTGAAGCCCCTTGGTCGACCATGGACCCTTCAATGCGGTGTGGGCATGTTCCTCCCCCTATCCAGGCTTCCGGTAGGTCGTGTAACCCCTTTCTGGCCATTCCAGGACCATACGGAGCACTTAAATACTAAAAAGATGGCCTTTACCCATGAGACTCCTCTTGGTCGACCATTACAGCCCATTGGTCGACCATGGAACTTTCCATGAGGTCTCGGCATGTTAGTCGCCCTGTCCAGGCTTCCAGTAGGTTGTAAACCCATTTCTGGTCATTCTGGGCCCATTCGGAGCACTTAAACAATGAAGAGGAGTTCCCATGTCCATGGCATATCTCATGGTCTACTGGGACATCCATCTTGGTCGACCAGAGACTCCCCATGGGGTCCTGGCATGTCGCTTATCCCCATTCTATTCCTCCGGGTGCCCGGAGGATCGTTTCTGGTAATCCCAGGGTGACTGTAGGATGGTGGTGTTGGCCCTGCCAGGTAATCCATTTTTCTTAGCCATAAATATTGGCCTTTAATTATATTTAGTCAATTAATAATGCAATTTCAATTTTTTAGGCCAAATAAATTGCCAAAATTAAATTAATTAAATATTATTCCCCATTTTTCGGGTATAATATTTTTTGGTGATAACAATTTGCCCCCCTGATTCAAATATTCATAAATTTTTATGATTTTTTTGAATATTTGAATAATTTCTCAGGCATCCAACATTGTTTATGTGAACTCTGGCTTATTTTCTAATTGCTCAAGCCATATATTTTATTGCCCCAACTTGAATTTGAATGGGTTTTATTCCCATTGTTTGGCATCCTTGGATGTTTTTCTTTTTTCTCTTGTTGTTTTAAGTTGGTCCTCAAGTTGGCGGAGAATTTTCCTTTTATTCATCTATTGGGGGTGGGCATTTCTTTTTTTTTTTAAAAAAAATTCCATCCCATGATCGACTTGGATGATGCCCGTGTTTTCTCCGTGTCCATCAACTGAGACTTTTGGTAAGTTTTTTCCTCTCTTCTTTTTTTTTTTTGTCAGTTGGTCATGGTCTTGGAAAACAAATTTCAATACCCCTTCTTCTTCTTCTTCTTCTTCTTCTTCTTCTTCTTTTTTTTTGTTGTTGCTGCCAGCCATCGATTGGCACATTGTGGTGGATAATCTTTATATACATGTATACATATATATATATATTATACCCTTCGTTTGGGCTTTTCCCATATTAGATGTTTTATTTTTATTATTATTGTAGACATTTATTTGGCCATGACATCAGTTTATTCCTTATGGCCTCAAGGATGCCCATATATCAGAACAATGTATTGCTCAATCTGGTTGATGAGACAATAACACTAATTGCGTATTGTCGCCATCTTGTTCTTTAAACATTGTTTCCAAACATATGGCCTTTGACCCAAGAGCCGACAAGTTTGGAATCTCGTGGGCAATTAACTGATCTTTGTACTTGGATGTCATATTCTTGACCACCATCTTGGTCAGTTCGGAGTCATCAAGGACAATTGAGCATCGTGACTTCAACTGACGCACACGTTCTATGAACCCTATGACAGACTCTTTAGGCAGTTGTTTGATGTCCACTATGTCAATAATTGAAAAAACGAGTGTGGAACACCCCCTCCATGTCCTCCCACGTTCTGAAGTGGCCAGGAGGTAGGTTGGCAAACCACGAAAATGCTGTCTTAGTTAATGATAAGGAAAATAACTGCATCTTGTAGTAATGGTTTCTCGCATTTTCTCCTAATTGGGTTGTAAACCGCACTATGTGTTCAATGCTAGAAGAATCATCCTCACATGAGAAGATGGAAAAATCGGGCACTCTAAAGCCCCTAGGTAGAGGATGATCACGAGTGATGGCCTCAGGATATGGCTTTTGGTAAGCCATACGACCAGTTGGCCTCATATCCAAGCCAAATTGAGTCTGTAGCATGTCTGCCAAGACATCTGGATCAACTACAGGTCCTTGCTAAGGCGTCGGGTGGTTGGGATTAGGGTTAACACTATCAAGTGGCACCCCTTGGTTTTGCACATCTGGGGGGTGAGCGTGCATCACCAGTGGGGTGAATTGGACGTTGGGTATGGTCGAGTTAATAATTGGTGGCCTAAAAGGCTCCTGATTTGCCCCTAAATTACCCATCGGCCTCATCAGGGATGTGTCCGTTAGGTGGTGATCGACATCCCCATGGACAAAGGCGGGTTGGCCACCTTGTGCAATGTTGTTTGGGTACGTTGCTATAGGCCCCTGATGCCTAACATCAACATTTCCGAATTCACGCAAATCGAAATTTTGGGACTGTACATACCCTCCCCCAAACGATGGCCTATGGCCAAGTGGAGATGGCATATATGGAACATGTCCCATAGGAGCATTGGTTGCCCAATTTGAAAAATTGCCCATTCCGGCCATATATGGCCCAAGGGCATAAAATCCACGATTTAGTGATGCTTGTGCACAGAGTTCACTTTTCAAAGCTTGGAAGCAGCTATCTAGCATTTCCCCAAAATGGGTCATTAAGTTCGTTGTTATTACATCCATTGGTGGATTTACACCAGTATTCTGCCCTGTTGTAGGCACTACTGGAGTTACAGATGCAGGCGAATTGGTGGTGTTTTTAGAAGTAGACATATTTGTCCCTGTTATAATTCGTGATCTTAACACTAATTGATCCAGTTGATCCAGATCCGCTAATTGATCTATCGTGGTTGAATGTTCAATCTCCCACTGTAGTCACCAAATTGTTACCGCTGGAATGCGACGAACAATAAATAGTAAGCCTTTGTAGGCTAAGACGGCTGAATCTGAATAACTTCGACCGTAAGATTGCGCCTTTCAGTACAGAAAAAATAACGAACAAGAATTGATTTCTTGCCCACTACGAGTCACAAGAACTAGCTATTACAACTATGAAAGAAACTACAGAAACTATGAATAAGCTACGAACTACTTCCACGAACAACTGGAAAGATAAAACTCCTGTGGAGTGTTGAGTTGTCTGTTGATGTCCGTCCTTCTGCAGCACAGATGATATTTACAGAGGCTTTGCATAATCGCTCCGCGTAGCACGACATACTGGGTGATAACTACCCATCCACGAGATGACTCGCTTCAACTTCCATACCCGTACCGCTTGCCTGGTGTGTTGTCCTGTGGGGCTTTGCTGGTCTTGTATATTCTGTAGCCGAAAACTGAGTGTGATATAGCCTTTGGTCGGTTATGGCTCGTCTTGTGTATTGTGCGGTTGCACATCCTTTGGGGCATATCTAAGGGATGGCCAAGTCATCTTCCTTTGGTCAACCACTATACCCCCTTGATCGACCAAGGAACCTTTCATGAGGTCTGGACTTGTGCTTCCCCTGCCCAGACTTCCGCATATAATCCCTTTCTGGCCATTCCGGGCCCATCCGGAGCACTTAAACACTGGAAAGGAAGACCTTTCCCATGGGAATCCTCTTGGTCGACCAATACAGTCCCTTGGTCGACCATGGACCTTTCCATGGGGTCTGGACATGTTCTTCCCCCTGTCTAGGCTTTCGGTAAGTCGTATAATCCATTTCTGGCCATTCCGGGCCCATTCGGAGCACTTAAACACTGAAAAGGAGGACATTTCCCCATGGAAATTGAAACTTTTGACGAGCTTCGCCAACACGAGTAATTTTCTGAAAATTCTTTTACTGGTTTATTGCTTAAGGAGGAAACTGTGATTTCAAGTGGTGCCTCAAGAGTCCCCGGTGACGGCCATGAAACTTTTGCTCCCAAGCCAAGTTTCATTTTGCTGCTGGGGGGTTGAAGAACCGTCTAAATACAATTTCCAAGTTCGGATTTATTAAAATGAAAAGAGTTATGATTGGGGAAAGGGGTTTAAGAATATATTAAGGTTTCCCTTTTTATTACTCCTGTGGGGTTCAAACGGCGCTGTGGTCCTCTCAGCCATGAAACTTTTGACAAATATCACGGTGCAACAGGGATGGACCTTCAGTCTGTCACCCTGAAAGTCCCTGATATCTGCACCATGATGCTTCTCTAAATTTCATGTCAAAGAGATACCTGCCATGAAATTCTTGAACATCTTCCCACTGTAAGAGTATTTGCCCAAAATGTTGTTTTTATTTACTCGTGTCACGAAACTGTGCTCCCGAAAGCGCACGGGTCAAAAATTGCAGTAATTTATAGTAAGTACCGGATCGTTCACTGGAGGATGTGCGATGGAAGCAGGGCCCACGTCGTTTACTAAGATTTTCCACTCGGTTACTCGTTTCAAGTTTTGCAAGGGTTTCTATCAACTACTCGACATAATTTAAACCAGATCATGAAAGCAGTAAAAATTATTCTACAAAGCATGATGAACTAGATCGAAGAAAGCAATTAAATCTATACTACGAAAGCAATATAAAATTATGCTACACTATCTAAAAAGCAGATTTAAATATGACAGAAGGGACAGGGAGGAAATAATAAAGATTGGACAAGGTTCAGATGAAACACAATTAAACTTCCATTTTTAATACACAGATCTTAGTTTGGGATAATCCTCCAGTTAGCTAACTCTCATGCTCTCTATACCATGTTCCCTTTAACAGACAGGTACTTACAGTAAGAGTTTACATGCTCTTAAGATAGCAATTTCTAAGATACCATAAACTCTTAACTCCCCTTGCAATGCCTTGCAAAAGTATGTTAATTATTTACGGTGGACGAGCAACACCTGTCAAATCATTAGTTGACATGCCAAGTACTGCTATCAATCCCCCATGTCACACCCAAAGTTTCAAATCAAGCCCCAAACCTTTCCATAACTCTCAAACCTTTTAACAGATGGACAGCCCTTAATTCTTCCGAGTGACCTCTATGAAAGCATTTAAAGGAAAGCAGTAAAGAAAGCTGTAAAGAAAACATTTAAATCTATCACTCGGAATTGTTAAAAACGTCTCTTTCCGTTAGTATAAAAGAGCCCCTGGTCTTGGTGACCAGATGCAGATCAAGAACCCCCAAGATATCAATAAGCCACAGGGCTTACAACATCTGGGTAGTTATGTGATACAAACTAAATGAAACAGATCCATAAATGAACCTATTCCGGATGTACTCACTCAAGACTCAATTCTAGACTTTGGCAGAAGAAGATAGTAGTCGAAGGAATACTCGACCTTACCTTATAAATTCACCAAGGCCTTTATGTTGTTCCTCTAGTATTATTTATCACATCTCATCTACACCCAAGTGGATATTGACTTGATGCGATATCTAATATCAGATTTCCAACACACAGCAATTTTGAGAAGCAAATGGATATTTGAAAATCATTCCCTAGACAGGTACTAGACTCTCAATTAAAACACAGATCCTTTCAGTCTATGTGAGACCTAATCGCTGACTCTGCTTCTAAGCTCTCAAAATCAACCCCCAGTGGAATATGAATTAGTCATAACTGTTGAATTTATCCCTTACTCAGATCCGGATTTTATAAAGGAATTTTTGTAGGAAGTTTATTATGCAGCATCTGATTTAAATCAAGAATTCTGTGTCCAAGGGGAAGGATCCCCAAAATAATGATATGACCGGAACATCTACATAATAATATCATGCATACAAGTATATGAAAAGGAAAATAAAATACCCCAAAATATATGGTGGGGTTAGACAGAATGCGATACACAAGATGGATTAGCCTGAGAAGAGAAGAAATTGGCTGAAAAGAGTGCCAGAGATAGTTGGGGTTTTCCGGACTGCAAACATCTGCTGTCTGGTTCCCAATTATCCCAGATGAATGATTGTAGACAGAAAGAAGCCCAAACAACGGTGACCGCCGTCATTTAGTTTTCTTTTGTCTGTGAGTGGAAGAAAAACCCACACATTTCTTGCTGTAATATTTCTCCACTGATGTTGGTCGACATCAGTTGATACTATTGCAACTTGAATTCAGGTTGAGAAATTAAGATAAGGAAAATTAAAACTGTATCTGATTAGGAATTGGCTGAGTGACTAATCGAAACTCTTAGTGAAGAGAACGCTCGCCGAAGCTTCCACCAACCACTACTCAGATCATGCAAAATAACAGATAATAATTGACACACAGAAGACGGGTTAGTCGATATCCCTGTGAAGAGATCTTTCACCAACATTAATCTGTAGTGTTTCTCATTACCCGTTCATACACACACTGAAAGAGAAAAAACATAAAAGTAAGAAAATATTTTTGGTATTGTGTGGGTGTTAAGCACACAATAAATGGACATTAATGGGTTGAGATGTGTAATGGATAGAAATCAGATGAATTGGGCCTAGGCCCAATACACCCATGCAACTTACACAAATCATGAAAGAAAATATTTTTGGAGTTTCCAAAATAGAAGGATAGTTCAATTCGAATTATTGGGGTAATTCGAATTGAGAATGCATGAAGGATGAAGTATTACTTACTCAATTGATCATTGCTAGAAATTGGAGCATTATTCAATTCGAATTATTGGCCAATTCGAATTAATTCGAATTGGTCAATTCGAATTGGCGAAGTTCCTTTCTTGCTCAAATTGACTAAGGCATTTACCTCAAAGGGAGGGTGAGTTCGAATTGTACAGCAATTCGAATTAATTTGAATTGCAACAATTCGAATTGGTAAGAGATGGAAAATAAACTAAGGCATGAATGGGTGGCAATGGATACAATGTGGTTTTCAAGCCAATTCGAATTGTTGAGCAATTCGAATTAATTCGAATTGGATAATTCGAATTGGTTGGAAACCACATGAAGAGAATAATTTATGGTGTGCAATTCGAATTTCTTGGGCAATTCGAATTAATTCGAATTGCCTCAATTCGAATCACATATTTTCAGACAACAACAATTTTTGTTCTCACAAGTATGGGTTAGGTGAACACTGTACTGTAATGATGGGTTTAGATTTACTAAATCCCTCATCTCACATCAGTGTCATTTCACAGCCACCCTAGTGAGATTTTCAAGAAATAAACAAATACATGTCTAGTGGGTATTGGCCAGATTCAAACCCTATTTCTACAAACAAGAAATCAGAGATCAAAGAGCCTAAAACATCTAGTTATCTAAGAACTACATGAGTAAACTAAGAACACTCAAGTTATCTAAGGAAGCACGTAATAAGATTAAGGCAGGAAGAATAAAATTAAAATACAAATTAACACAGACATTAAAAACATCTAAAACCTAAGAACACTTATTTGAAGCTCTAAGGCACTAAATCAAGCCAAAAACCCAACAAACATGCATTTATTAAGTTTGAATGTCAACTAGGACATAATAAATGTAACCTAGTTGAAACAAACAAACACATTAAGCATTTATTTCTAGGGAAAGCATTAAAGAGTGCCAAAACAAATGGATAAAACCATTTCTGGAAATTTTCCTTGTATTGACACTTGAAAGCAGAATAAGAACCCAAAACCATCATTAGCTTGAAGGTAGGGTTTATTCTAACTAGAAAGCATGTAGACATATGGAAAATGGCTACTCTAAGGGTTACACAAACTGCTTCTACACTAAACTAAGATTAAAGCATGTAAAGATTAAAATACTTGCAAGAAAAATAAACTAAACTAATCTAAACTACCTACCTAACCCTTAAGGGGTGTGGAACCTCCTGCTGTTCTTTTTGTCCCAAGCTGCTTTTTGGTTAAAATTCTTGATCCCTTGATTCTGTTGTGGAAGGTCTGCTTTTATAGACAATCTTCAAAACCCTAGGCCCACCAGTGTTGTGTCCATGCTCCACAGCTTCATTTGAATGAATTGTTGAGTGAAGTTCGAATTATCTCAACCAATTCGAATTAATTCGAATTGTGAGATCTCTTCCTTGAGCTGGGATTGTAGCCTTCAGTAGTCAATTCGAATTGTTGTGAATAATTCGAATTGATCTTTTCTCGAATTGGATGAGGGTTTCTGCTTGGCTTCCTTGCACTTGTTGGCAATTCGAATTGTTTGTGCCAATTCGAATTAATTCGAACTTGGACAATTCGAATTGCATCTTCTTCTTGCCTTTGGGTTTCTTCTCTCTTCATTCCCTAATTCGAATTAATTCGAACTTGAACAATTCGAATTAGGCTTCTTCTCTCTTCGTTCCTAATTCGAATTAATTCGAACTTGAACAATTCGAATTAGACTTCTGCATCCCTTCCAACACTTAACCAATTCTTTGCTCTCTTTAGCAATTCGAATTGTTGTGCAATTCGAATTAATTCGAATTGCTCACAATTCAAATTATGCTTCAACACTTAACCAAATTTCAGTTGTGGGATTTTCAATCTTTTTCCCATCTTTTTGGATTTTTGTGGGCTCTTTTATTCTTTTGCCCATCTTTTCATTCCTTTTTCTTTTTCTTTTTCCTTTTTTTTCATGTTTTTGGATTTTTCTAACACAAATGCAATTTAAAATTGCATATTTTGTGTCTTTTTGTTACCGGCTCGATGTTTTTACAACTCGCATTAATCTGTCAAATTCAACTGCTTTCTTATTGAAATAAGATGGAATCACGATCAAAATGTCCGTCTCAGACACGGAAATGGATTGGAAATAATGGACAATTTTGGCCATTATCAACATCCTCACATTTAATACTGATCGTCCTCGAGCAGTCAGAGTCAGTGCTCCTAGGAGCTTGGACTCTGCATATTCAATCCATTTGCGTGGCCTCAGAAATTTCATTCTTTTTATATTGGGATAAGACAATCAAAATTACAAGTATTAAACTCTCTTGGTTGCAGTGTTTAATGGAATGATACTTTTCACTTGAGTGAACACACAAATCAATCATTATTGTTAATTCTTCTTGAATATGTGTTTAGAAAATTGCATTGGCTTAATTCTTGAATTCAAGCATGACATGAATCATTAATCAATCAAAGCAGAGCCTCACATATAGTAGAATCGGAAAGTTCACTCACTCTCAAGATTGGTTTTTATCATTAACGCTCAAGATCAAATTCAATTAAATTCTCCCATAAGCTTGCAATTGGACCAACTCGCCACCTGCTCATTTCCTCAAACCGAGATCCCGAGGTCTTATTTAAGGTTGTAACGGGGCATACGGTTGTAACATTTGGTAGGAAAAGGAATTATTGGGCTAAAAAGTGACATGACACCATTCCACCATAGTTTGGCATGTTGCAGAATTTATGATCATCATTATTTCTATCTTTCTTTTGTTTTTCTGTTTTTCTATTGCATGACATTAGACTTTGTCTAATTTGCTTTGTCATTTGCAATTTATTCTTGTTGAATAGATCTCAACTTCTTTTCTACTTTTTTTTTTTTGAATCGGTTTACAGCATACCGATTGATACATACTGGATGATCAAAAGTTACTATGCCTTGATGGGATGGCTCATGTACACTTGGGTTTGATTTTCTTGGTCTTTTTGTAAGGCTAGGAGTAATATAGTGGCTTCAAAGAAAAATTAGGTTTAAAGGCTCAGATTGGTTAATCCTAAAGGGAAAATGTTTTTGGGTTTGGAATTCAAACGAAAGCCAAAATTTTGGGTTTTCTAAGTGCCTCGATCATATGCTCGATTTCGGGAATATGGCATGGTCTTGAATCGGTCCCAATTGCAAGTTCTAGTGCCCTTTAATCGAATTGATTCACACAATCAAAGAAGTATTGAGTAAAAATGACTCGGCTCAGATCTCACAAGGGACGGTTTGATCATGTCATACATTTATTCTCAAATTTATCCTTTGAAAAGTTCTTACACTTTATTCAATCAAATTCTCAACATGAAAGTTTGTTAGTCTTTCAAGTGATCATATCATTGGATTTTATAGCTCAAAACTTCAAGAATTTATGTCATGCATATTTTTAATTGTTTTATCCCAATGTAATAGTCTGAAGATTTCGTCATCAGCCTAAATTCAGCATGTGAATTTAGGTGACAGATTTATGCTTGTTTTATGCCGGTTTGTTTAATTGAAAGCAGTAAAAAGACACTGTGAGCATGCAAGCATGTCACAGCTTGTTTTTGGCGTGACAGTCACTTATTCATCTTGGACTGCCACACATCTTTTTCAAATAATGGAGAACTCAAGACGAAATTCTCTTGTGGAAAGCAATAAATGTACGACTGCCCAAAATATGTCGTACACCCATCATAACAGATAATTCTAAGGTTCGTTATACAGTACACGACCTTAATTACAGCCAGACATCAATACAGACAAAGCTGTACACTTGGATAGGTTAGCGTCAAAGATCAGTCAAAAAGTTACCAAAATACGATTCCAGTGAATCCAGTCAAAAGTGAATCTTTACAGATTCAGTCCTTCGTCAGCATCTTTCCCCGCTACCCTTGGAAGAAAATTCTGGTCCAATGGACATAATTCGTCAAGCTGCAGGGTACGCAGAAATCTACCATGTCATCCTCATCTTCCTCCATTACCCTGGTGCAGTAGACCCTTGGTCCTTGGTCTCCAAACAAGTCGGGTGTCTCCAGGCTATCAGCCAACCATGCGAAGACGTTGGTCCCAACGTATTGCATGACGAACCTGCTGGTTATGATCTTGTCGATCATTGACACTCCCTGCTGGACCTGTTCATTGTCCAGCTTGCTGAGCAGCATGTATCCCCGGACAAAGATTGAGGCCTTGTGGTTGTCCTCAATCCCTTCCTTTAGCAGCTCACAAGCCAGGGTCTCGTTTCCTGCTCCGAATGCCTGCAGGGCTGGGATGAGTTTCAGGTTATAGTTGCCAGCTTCTTCGCATTTGGCCATGAGTGCCTCTTTTTGCGGTTCTAACCTCTGCTCCCACATCTTGACGATGGTGGTTTCCAGTTCACACCTTCTGTAGACGATGGGAAGATCAGCTGCGTCCCTTAGCTTGGTGCACACTCCTCTGACCCTCCACACTTTCTTAATGCAATCCTCTCCGATGCGGGAGAGGATTTCTCCTAGGAGCTCCACTGGCAGATCCAGTAGTTGGGTTTCTTCCTCGTGATCTTCGTTCTGGGCTAGGGGAATGATGTCTCTGAAAAGACATGGAGAGATGATTAGGTCTGAGACCCTCAGCCTAATACCTTCAGCCACTTCAAAGTACAGTTCACTTTCTAGCACCTGTCTCACTTGAGGTACACTATGAAAGTCCAAGGGGTCAGATTATCAAATCCACTCTTATTACAACAAAAATAAGGAAAGCAATAGAGAAATAAGGATCTTGGATCCTTAGAAATTTTTCTTAGACTATAAGTAGTCTAAGATGTTTTTGGGTGGTCAAAGGACCAAAAAGAGAGAATTTCGTAGGTTATTGAACCTACGAAGGGATTCGATTTTTATCACTTAAAAAGTGATTTAAATCGTGTGAGGTAGGGAAGATAAGAGATTAATGATGAAAATCGAATGCAAGCGATAAATCATACAATTACTAGTATGTATAATGGACCATGACCAAAAATAAAAAATAAAGATAAAAATAGACATCATACATACAAAAGATGATTTTTGGATTTTTATGAAAAGGTGTTGACTTGTTTATTTAATGAAATTGGGGGTGTAAGTGGTCCCCCATTTGGATTTTGTTTTGGAAAGTGGTTTTTTAAGGAATAAAACAAAACATTCCTTAAAGTATTTCCCACTTGTTCCAAGTTGACAAAGATCAAACACTTTAAACAAAAAGAACAATCTATCATTTTGTCTTTTTACACATAAATGCCATGCCTCAAGTGTTGGAAAAATTTTGGCATGGTTTCGTCTGTACCATGTGTCCCGGATGTGCAAAAATCAACTTCCAGAGCTGAGTTTGCATCGTATGGGCAACATGTACCCGACAAAAGCATTTATTACCAAAATATTTATATAATATTGTACATGCAAACATTAACAGAAACGAGAACAGTTGATCCATCTATACTACTGTAATGTATTAATGTCACCAACAAAACTCATGCCTTAAAAACATGAATTTTGCAGATAGTATCGATATGCATTTTCAGTCATCATTGACAATTATCTACTGAAAAACAACACAGTGGCTGAACCAAGCATGACCACCGTGTTAACCCTATTCACAGATTAGCAAAACACAAATACAGATAACACAAATACACACAAAGACACAAATGGAACAACAATACTGCAATATGAACAAAAATCAAATCTTTAAGGGTTTTGAGACCCTCATTTTCAAAATAAAAGACTTTCCCTTCACAGAAACACTCGACTCCATCTATGGCAGTTTCACAAAAAGCCCTAAAAAAAATCTAGGTTCTGCCCTAGTGGTTTTATCCTTATTCCCGAACAACCTAACACATTCCGGGCACATTCCGACCATCCCCATCATGAAAAACGAAACACATTCCCTCCCCAACCTCGATTTCGCAAGGAATACGAAGAGACAAACTAAAAACTGCGAAAACCGAGTGCGAAAATGGAAAAGAAACACTTACCCCCTGCTCCCACTTGGATTAGACGAAGAAGAAGCCATTTCCGAGTGATTTGGCCGGAGGAAAGCTTGAAATGAGCGACTGGTTTTCGCGAGGGGGAAGGGTTCGCGAGAGAGAAAACACGGGTGTTTTGGAAATGTGAAAAGTGAAAGTGATGGAAGTGGGGGGGAACACGGATATATAAAGGATTTGGAAGGGGAGTTCGAATTATTGCATCAATTCGAATTAATTCGAATTGATGCTTCCTGTGAGAGATGCGAGTTATTCAGGCCAATTCGAATTAATTCGAATTGGCTTGAAAAACAGAGAAACCAGGCAAGTTCGAATTACTGAGATCAATTCGAATTAATTCGAATTGGTTCATAATTCGAACTTGAGAATGTGGGCAAAATCTGCACAAGGCTGAAATGAGCTAATTCGAATTATTCAGGCAATTCGAATTAATTCGAATTGCTAGAATAACTCGAATTGCTCACTTGCTAAGGAAAATGCCTTGTGCCTGCTAATTCGAATTAGTTAGGCAATTCGAATTAATTCGAATTGCCTTATAATTCGAATTGCACTACTTGGCCTAAATAAATCCGAAAATTTGTTTGCCTTGGTTGCCAATTCGAATTTTCATGACAATTCGAATTAATTCGAATTGCTAGAATAACTCGAATTAACAAATCCGCGAGTGAAAAATTCCAAGGCAAAATGTCTTATGTGGTATGTTCCAAGCAATTCGAATTAGTTCGAATTTTCTTGAAATGAGAAGTATACCACATTCAAGACTTAGGAAAATTTTTAGGTTTTCCAAAAATTACATGAACTCAAAAGCAAAATATATCTACACCGAATGAGAATCTAAAACATATTGCTTGCATAAATTAGGTTGGGTTAACAATTTTATTTTATGAATGTATTCTGGATTTTAGATTTCTCTAAATTCCAAAATTAACCTCCATTAAATATAATGTTACCCCAACCGGGAACCTGGTTTTTGGAAGCTTTATCTTTCTTTTTTGTTGGTTCCTCGAATTCCTGCAAAATAATTATGAAAAGGTATTAGGTTTTCTCCAAATATCAACATCCTCACATTTAGAGTCTTAGTACTCTAAATGTTCACTTGATTTTTGGATACTTTGTCCCAATAAAAATAAGTGAAGAAAGTAATAAATAAGTAAGTAAATATATGTATAATATTTATTGAACATAAGCCGGTTCTGTTGTCATCTGAGCTTCTTTTTCGGGGTCGAACTGCCCAAGATACTCCTTCAGTCTGTGTCCATTCACCACCAGCTCTCCCTTGTCAGTTCGGATCCTGACAGCTCCACTTTCAAACACGTGCATCACTTCGTATGGCCCTTCCCATCTGGATTTAAGCTTTCCAGGGAATAGCTTCAACCTAGAATTAAATAACAAGACATTCTGGCCAACATAGAAGTGTTTAGATTTAATACGACGATCATGTAACTTCTGGGTCCGCTCTTTATAAATCCTCGAGCTTTCATAAGCTTGCGCACGTATTTCCTCAATTTCATTGAGGTCCAACTTGCGTTTACTCTGAGCAACTCGGGGGTCAAAATTGAGCATTCGTACGGCCCAGTAAGCCTTATGCTCTAGTTCTACGGGCAAATGACAGGCTTTTCCGAAGATGAGTCTGTAAGGAGACATCCCAATGGGAGTCTTGAATGCAGTGCGGTATGCCCATAAAGCATCATTGAGCTTACGTGACCAATCTTTGCGAGTTGTCCCCACAGTGGCCTCGAGTATATGTTTGATTTCGCGGTTAGAGACCTCGACCTGACCACTGGTTTGGGGATGATAAGGCGTGCCGATCTTGTGGAGAATCCCATTTTTGTTCATGAGATTTGCAAATGCTTTATTAACAAAATGGGTTCCTCCATCTGATATGATCACCCTGGGTACACCAAATCTATTGAAAATGTTATTTTTCAAAAATTTGACGACCTGGTTGCCATCATTGGTTGGCAGTGCAACAGCCTCAACCCACTTGGAAACGTAATCGACAGCTACCAAGATGTAATGGTTCCCATCAGATGTCGGAAATGGTCCCATGAAGTCAATACCCCATACATCGAAAATCTCGAGAGTGAGAATTCCTTGTTGAGGCATCTCATCCCTCTTGGAGATATTCCCTAGTCTTTGGCATCTGTCGCAAGCTTTAACAAACGCTTTGCAGTCCTCGTAAATGGTAGGCCAATAAAAACCGCACTCGAGTACCTTATGAGCTGTTCGAGTGGGGCCATGGTGACCTCCATATTCCGATTCATGGCATTTTTTAGCGATTTGGTAAGCCTCGTGCTCAGTTACACATCGTCTGATAATCGAATCTGCACAATGCTTGAAGAGGTAAGGGTCTTCCCAGAAGTAGTTAACTACATCTCGGTTGAACCTCGCTTTGTGGCCTCTGCTTTGAAATGGTGGGGTTATTCCGCATGCTAAAAAGTTAGCAATATCGGAAAACCACGGGCAAGCTTGATCATGAAGATGCAAGGCGAACAATTGCTCGTCCGGAAAATTCTCATTTACGGCTAGCTCATTTTTATCAATTTCTAGTCGAGACAAATGGTCAGCAGCACCATTGTCTCTGCCTTTTCTATCTTTTATTATGATGTTAAATTCCTGCAACAAAAGTACCCACCTGATTAATCGAGGTTTGGCGTATTGTTTGCTAAACAAGTATCTCAGTGCAGAGTGATCTGTGTACACTGTGGTTTTCGTACCAATGAGGTATTGTCTGAATTTGTCAAACGCAAAAACCACAGCATACATCTCCTTCTCCGTAGTGGTGTAGTTAATTTGGGCCTCATTCAGGGCATGACTTGCGTAATGAATTACGCAATGCTTCCCTTCCTTATGTTGCCCTAGAACTGCACCCACGGCGAGATCACTTGCATCACACATTACCTCGAAAGGCATTGACCAATCGGGTGGTTGTACTATTGGAGCAGAAATCAACATTTCTTTGAGCGTGTCAAAGGCTTGAACACACGCTTCATTTATTACAAAAGGGTTCTCTTTACAAAGCAAGTTAGTGAGCGGCTTGGCAATTTTAGAAAAGTCTTTTATGAATCTCCGGTAGAAACCGGCATGCCCTAAGAAACTCCTAACTGCTTTTATTGAATTAGGCAATGGGAGGTTTGAGATGACGGAAACCTTAGCTCTGTCGACTTCGATACCTGCGCGCGAGATGCGGTGACCCAACACTATTCCTTCGGTGACCATGAAATGGCACTTCTCCCAGTTCAAAACTAGGTTGGTGTCCTCACACCTTTTCAAAATTTGTGCAAGATTAGTCAAACATTCATCAAAAGTATCTCCATACACAGAGAAGTCATCCATGAAAACTTCAATGCATTTTTCGATAAATTCTGAGAAAATTGACATCATGCATCTTTGAAATGTGGCAGGCGCATTACAAAGTCCAAAAGGCATGCGCCTGTATGCAAAAGTTCCATATGGGCATGTGAACGTGGTCTTGTCGTGATCCTCGCTAGCTATTACAATCTGATTATAGCCAGAATACCCATCCAAAAAGCAGTAGTACTCCCTTCCGGCCAACCTCTCCAGCATCTGATCAATGAATGGTAAGGGGAAATGGTCCTTCCTGGTAGCGGTATTGAGCTTCCGGTAGTCGATGCAAACTGTCCAACCGGTCACTGGACGCGTCGCCACTTCTTCTCCTTGCTCATTAGTCGTTACACAGATCCCCCCACGTTTCGGTACGACCTGCACTGGGCTAACCCATTTGCTATCAGAGATAGGATAGATGATACCAGCATCTAAGAGCTTGATAACTTCTTTCCTTACCACTTCCTGCATATGGGGGTTCAGACGCCTTTGTGGTTGCCTTGAGGGCTTATACTCCTCTTCCATTAAAATTCTGTGCATGCAAACAGAGGGGCTTATTCCTTTTATATCAGAAATGGTCCATCCGATTGCATGGACATATTTCTTTAGAATGTCTACCAGAGCTTTTTCTTGTTCTTGTGTCAGCTTGGCTGACACAATCACCGGTAATCTTTTATGTTCAGCGAGAAAACGTACTTAAGATGATCCGGAAGTATTTTAAGTTCAAGCTCTGGTGGGCATTCAACGGAAGGCAGCAATTTGCGAGAAATGGGTGGGAGAGAGAGATCAGATTTACCTTCAGGATCCTGTGTCAGTACAGGATCCATTTCCTCCTCAGCAGTGCTTTCCTCTTCCTCCGGGATGAACTCAACTCCATCGAATTCTTCAAGGTCCCCAGAGATAGGATCCTCGAAGTGGACAGCGTTGCAGCTCCTTGGTTGCTCTGCACCTTCAGGCTTCAGTACCTGTTTTGAAACTTTGCTCGGCTCATCAGTCACAGAGTCTATGCTCTCATCCTCACTCCTACTATCTATTACATCAAAAATGGAACAAGATCCCTCAGACGGGAACTTCTGCAGCTTTCCCATGTTGAAATCCAATTCTTCTTCTCCGACTCGGAGCTTGATTTGATTTGATCGAGCGTCTATAAGTGCACCGCCGGTTGAGAGAAAGGGGCGGCCTAAGATCAGTGGCATCTCGTAATCCTCCTCTATATCCAAAATAATGAAGTCGACGGGGAAGAGAGTCCCTCCCGTCTTGACAATTACGTCCTTCAGGATTCCGATTGGATGGGTAATTGATCGGTCTGCCAGCTGTAACTTCATTGTAACCGGTTCAATTGTCCCCAAGTGAAGACGTTTCACCATGGCAAGTGGCATAACGTTGATGCTCGATCCTAGATCGCACAACCCTTTTCCAACATCAGTTTTCCCGATGTGGATTGGCAATGTAATGCATCCTGGATCTTCCTTCTTCTCCGGTAGCACTCTTTGGATAATGGCACTGCAGCTACTGTTCAAAATCACTACTTCCTCCTGCTCAGCTTTTCTCCTCCCTGAAATCATTTCTTTAAGAAATTTAGCATAGACGGGCATTTCTGAAATCATTTCGACCAATGGAATAGTGATCTCGACAGCTTTCAGTCTTTCTAAAAACTTTTTAAATTTTTCATCTTGCTCCTTATTTTTAAGCCGTGCCGGGTATGGCACCCTTGGCATGTACTTATTATTATTTGTTTTTGGTGGTAAAGAGAAGGAAATTTTACCTTCAACCCTACCCTTTTCAGCTCCCTTTGCAGCTTCAACCTGCGGAATAGCTGTTTCTGGTTTGTCCTTGTCCAATCCAATACCATCTCCTCCTTCGATCCTTTCACTTCCTTTTTCACCCTCCACTAGGTCCTTTTCCTCCTCGGCCGTCTCTTTTCCATGTCCAACAATTCCTTTCAGAGTCTTGCCTCCCCGCAATGTGATTGCTTTACACTGCGGGTTAGCTTCAGTACTGCTTGGAAGTGTTCCTTTCCCCCTGTTCTGTAGTTCCTTGGCCAATTGGGTGACTTGCGTCTCCACATTCTTGATTGATGACTGCAGTTGCTGATTTATATCCTTCTGGTTGGCTATAAATTCAGTCATCAGGTGTTCTCCAAACGAGATGGTGGCCTTTGGTTATATTGCTGATTCTGATCAGGTTGGGGCTGGAAATTCTGGAAATTCTGGCCTTGGTTCTGATTAGGCCTTTGTTGGATTTGAGGTTGGAAATTCTGATTCTGATTTTGGAAGTTCTGCACTCTTTGCTGGACGAATCCTTGGTTCTGAGGTCTGAAGTTTTGCTGTGGGTTTTGGAACTGGTTGGGCTGGTTTGGCTGCAACAAATGCGCGTTAAGTGCATTGTTGTTGGAATAAGAGAGGTTGGGGTGGCGATTTTGGTAGTTCCCGGCATAATTACAGCTTTCGGTAGCTATCTGTTGACATGTGTCAGTTGGATGAGGTCCCTGACACAGTCCACAGACAACTCCCGATTGCTGTGTTTGAACTTGGTCTGATGAGGTTCCTGCCTGAGAAGCGTCCGTTCCCTTCCCTTTATCCTGACTCAGCTGTATCGCAGCTACCTGTTCTTGCAGTTTTTCAAAATCTGTTTTCCCTTCACTTACAGCAAAGACTTTTCTAGGAGGATTCTCCTTCCTATCGTCCGTGTTTAGGATGGATCTGTTGACAGACATTGTCTCAATCTTCTCCCAAGCTTGGTCCATAGGCAAGTGGAGTAAATGTCGTCCGCCAGCGGCGTCTAACATTGTTCTCCATGGATGGGTGAGTCCTCCGTAGAATTTCCTCAATTGCTCCCATGGTGCGTACCCATGTTGGGGGCATCGCCTGATGAGGCCCAAGAATCTCTCTTTCGCATCATATAATGACTCATCTGGCTTCATTTTAAAATCTCCAATCTTAGCTCTTCCTTCCTCAATCTTTGATTCTGGAAAATACTTCAGCAAAAAGCTCCTCACCAAGTCTGCCCAAGTGCTCCGCAGATTGATAGGCAATGACTTATACCAGTCCCTGGCACCACTATACAAAGAAAATGGGAACAACATTAGCCTTATAGCATCAGGAGAGACTCCCTGATTTTTGATCGTGTCGCAGAGCTCCAGGAAGGTCTGGAGATGATCATGAGGGTCCTCATGATTTGCGCCGCAGAACTGATTGTTTTGCACCAAATTAATGAGTGCCGGTTTGAGCTCGAAATTGCGTGCAGGAAAATGTGCTCTCCCAGGTCCATCCAGATAGGGCTCCACTATCGGTTGCATGAAGTCTGCTGCTGCTTGCTGCTGCTGTTGATTTCCTTGTTCAGCTTGGTTCTGGTACTGTTGGTGATAATTTGGAAATTGCTGGAAGTTATGTGGATCTTGTGGGTTGTTCTGAAATTGATCTGGATTGAAAGCTTGGTTTTGGTATTGTTGGTTTGGTATGTTTTGGTTTTGGTGAAATTGATTTATGGGTGGTGGTGGTTGTTGGTGGAATTGCTGGTATTGTTGCTGATTAGGATTTGGTAGATTCTTCTCTTCGTTGGCACGATTAGGATGCTCTACCACTCCTCTGTCAGCTCCATTACCAGGGTTATGTGGTGGTTGGTCTATGGGTAAGATCGGGGGAATGTTTTGGTTTTCTGCCATATCTGATAGATCGCTGCTTGATGTTTCAGGTGAAATGCGGCTCCGACGCTCCTGCTCCTTCCGTCTTCTAGCTTCTGCCCTCAGTTGGCGAGCGGTCCTTTCTATTTCTAGATCGAACGGTAGCTCCGGTAATGTGCTCCTTCTCCGTTGCATAAGCAGTTGGTATCAAACTTTTGACAGTACCTGTACAACCCCCAGGTTAGTAATAGTTCAAGAACATATACAAGAACTATCTATGAGTAAATCAGGAATGTAATTCTCCTAGTAAACGGCGCTGCATCCTCCCCGGCAACGGCGCCATGAAACTTTTGACGAGCTTCGCCAACACGAGTAATTTTCTGAAAATTCTTTTACTGGTTTATTGCTTAAGGAGGAAACTGTGATTTCAAGTGGTGCCTCAAGAGTCCCCGGTGACGGCCATGAAACTTTTGCTCCCAAGCCAAGTTTCATTTTGCTGCTGGGGTGTTGAAGAACCGTCTAAATACAATTTCCAAGTTCGGATTTATTAAAATGAAAAGAGTTATGATTGGGGGAAGGGGTTTAAGAATATATTAAGGTTTCCCTTTTTATTACTCCTGTGGGGTTCAAACGGCGCTGTGGTCCTCTCAGCCATGAAACTTTTGACAAATATCACGGTGCAACAGGGATGGACCTTCAGTCTGTCACCCTGAAAGTCCCTGATATCTGCACCATGATGCTTCTCTAAATTTCATGTCAAAGAGATACCTGCCATGAAGTTCTTGAACATCTTCCCACTGTAAGAGTATTTGCCCAAAATGTTGTTTTTATTTACTCGTGTCACGAAACTGTGCTCCCGAAAGCGCACGGGTCAAAAATTGCAGTAATTTATAGTAAGTACCGGATCGTTCACTGGAGGATGTGCGATGGAAGCAGGGCCCACGTCGTTTACTAAGATTTTCCACTCGGTTACTCGTTTCAAGTTTTGCAAGGGTTTCTATCAACTACTCGACATAATTTAAACCAGATCATGAAAGCAATAAAAATTATTCTACAAAGCATGATGAACTAGATCGAAGAAAGCAATTAAATCTATACTACGAAAGCAATATAAAATTATGCTACACTATCTAAAAAGCAGATTTAAATATGACAGAAGGGACAGGGAGGAAATAATGTAATACCCGAGAATTTTTCAACATAACATAAAACAATAATTAAATAAATAATAAATAAAATAAATACTATAAATAAAATAAATACTATAAATAAATAAACAAATCCAGCAAATAAAAGAAATAAATAAATATAAGGAAATGAGAAATGAGATTTTTACTTAAAAAGGAATTAAAGGAATTTAATTCAATAAAAAGATGGATAAATGGTACACCAAAACCCGACACTAATGAACTCGAGTATTCGAGTCCAAAACATCCAACTAGACTAAGAATAAAATTAGAGAGAAAGTATGAACCCGAATATACCCCGGAAATCGGAATTCGGGAGCATAGAGGGATAGAAACCCGAAAGAGAGGCGGAAAAGCACGAAGGATCGCACAACCCGCCCGGACCGAAGTCCAGGCGAAGACGGCGCGGTGGCCGCGCGCCCAATGGGGAAAGCCGCGCCACGACCGCGCCACATGACAGATTTGCTTGTTGCGTGAATCTCTCACCCGAACGCGGATTTTTCGACTTTCGGTTGAACAACTCTCGACTCCAGACTTCTAGGTCGGTTGTGGACGCCCTAGGAATTAAGAATTCTATAAATAAGCCCCTTGGGAGCCCCGAACAAGTTTACAAAACCCTAAAACATTCTATACGTTCGAAACCCTAAATCCGGAGTCGTCGGAGGCACGAAACCAAGACGAACGCTGTTGGACGAGTTTCTCTACAGATCTCCATAGTCGTGGTAAGTCTCGGTCCAATCTTTATTCAATAAACGATTCGAAAACGAATCCTAATCATCTCCTTTTTCTTTCTACACCCCCGTATCGAATCTAGATCGTAGAACCCGACGAACGGAGAGGAGAAACGGTGATCTGGAAGCCACGCCTCCGAATTGGACATTCCCGACGTTCATAGACACTGTAAGTTAACCTTACATGGTTTTGGGAGATTTTAAAACATTCGAAACCTAAAAGATTTGACAAGAATCATAAACCTGTCCACTTTTGTTTTCCTACCGACGCAACAGAATTGTTGAATTTTTCCGACCTTTAAAACGAACTCAAACGGAAAAACTTAAAAGACGAAAAACGTTCCTACGACTTAGACCTAGCTACTGTAAAAATTTGAGAATTTTTGGAGTTGATTTGATATGTGAAAACCTGTCGAAACCGAACTGTTTGAACCTAGTTCTTGAAATCTTGGACAGAACTTAGGAATGATCTTGATCACGTTTTTGACATAGGATCTAGGCTGTTTTAGATCTTTGGCCGAACATGAAAGTTGTAGATAAATGTCTTAAGATGATCCCTGTCAAATTTCATTAAATTTGGAGTTGAATTGATATGGTAGAAATTGAAATCTTTGACCTGTGATGTATTAAACTCGGACAGATTTCTTCTTATGCGAAAATTGACGTTTTTGACCTACTTAGGTATCTCGGATTGAAAAAGTTAAAACACGAAAGTTGTAGATCTTGATGTTTCCGAGTCAGATATGAAATTTTGGAATTTTTGGAATTAAATCTGATTTTAAACGAATTTTGGAGTAAACTGTGATTTACCGAACGAAATCTTGAAATCTTGTTGAAACATGAAATTAACCTTTAGGGTTGAAACGAATTGAAATATTATTTCTAAATTAATACATTGGAAGGCAGATTTTAAAAACTAAATCCCCTTACAAACTTGATAAATTAAAATTAGGGGTGAGTGCTCTGCAGGGTGCCCCCTAACGATTCACTTTGTGCCGTAATGGACGATGGTGACCCCGCGCGCTATACTTGAAATGTGATATTGCCAAAACGGAGAAACTTAGAGCCTACACTCTCGTGAATATCCGTATGGGTTTCCCGAGGCTCCGGAGTGGTACTGGGTATGGCTGATACGGCTGCGGCCGCCGGGCTACCGGCTAAACTTGTTGACATCGCGATTTCTATCGTGAAACTTGAAATACCAAATCGGGAATGTAACGGGGATTCTAAATTAAATTAAACTAGATTAAATTATATTGTTGTCCAATTAAATTATTTAAATGCTTTATTTAAAAGTATGGCTTTTATGATTAAACCATGTGATATGTGTTATTAAATAGAGCCTGAGATAGATTGTGCTATATGATATGGATTATATGAAATCAAATATTATGTTATTATCATGCTTTTGTTAAATTATTAAAGTTATGGCTTTTAAACCCTACGATCATGCATGTGTTAACTTACTCAGCAATTTTGCTGATCAAAACCATTTTTATTCCTTTCTTTACAGAATATGTGGAATGAGCATGTGTGAGCACGAATCATGCATGGGATTTTGGGAACTTTTATTTTGCTTTTAAATTTCGTACGTAGACTACATTATGAACGGGCCTGTTTAACCCGTGGTTTGGCCATGTCGGCCCTTTTTATATTTTCCGCTGCGATACTGTACTAAACTAAATATTTCCGCTGCGCTTTGCTATTATTAATTTTGAATTATATTGTATGGGCTATTTTGAATGCTTTAAATGTTTTAAACACTGCAATACCTAGCCTTGCATCTCTTTAGTAAGCTCGGAGAACCCGTGTCTTATTAGGGAGATGTGGCGGTGACATCCCGACCTGGGTTACCAAAAACCGGGGTGTTACAAGTTGGTATCAGAGCCCGGCTATTTTTAAACTATTATTTTTAAACCATTACTATTTTTAAACTATTATTTAAACCATTATTATTTTTAAACTATTATTTTAAAACCATTATTATTTTTAAACTATTATTAATATTTTGACTATTATTTTAAATTTTAAATTTTTATTTCCATGGAGAAATTTTATTTTAAAACCCATGGGAAAAATATATATGGTGCATTAAATTATTATTGGGGGAAGTATCATTTGCATATGCATGTTGCATCTCTGCTATGAACTTAGAATCTTTGCGAAACTTGAACTTAGCATCTTGGCGAAACTTGAACTTAGAATCTTGGAAACTCGAACTTAGAATCTGGGCGAATTGAACTTAGAATCTTGGCGAATATTAACCTAGATCTCTTGCTTGCGCTAGATGGCTAGTCAAGACATGATGCAGTTGTTGGTCAGGATGATGAGTGTTCATCTCGATTCCCACCAGACCCTAGAGCAGATGAAGTACCGTATGACTCAATTGGAGGCCAATTTACATCACATGGGCAACTTGAGAGAGGCGGATCATCACCGCATAAACCAACTCGAACGCCAAGTCCAAACCCTCACTACACAAAACTTAATACTAAAGGAATACATCGATGCCCACGGGCAAGACTTAAACACTATCTTTGACGACCTACTACCGCCGAGTTCGGAGGAGGAAGATCCGGAGGAAGATCCTGCTACCCCGCCGAGAGACGTCATGAGGCACTAGAGATTCTACTGTTAGACATTGTTTTGCTAGGAAAATATTTCTACTTTTGTACTAAAATTTCTTTTGAGGAAATAAAATGCCGATTTATTTTTTTTAATCAAAACAAAACAAAACAAAATAAAATGAAACCCCAAAACAGACGATGCCTCTTAACTCGAGCAAAGCACCACGTGCTAAATTACTACACACATATACATTCATAGAAATTGCTTAGACCATATGCTAAATTCATCAGTCCTAAACTATCCTATTTGTACCAGAATGGCACCCAGAGGAAGAGGAAGGACTCAAACCGCTCCCCAAACCACCACTGAGATACCTACTGAGACACTACCAAACGTCACTGAACCGATTCAACCTGAAATGGAACAACCCCAAGGTGCGTAGGACGCCCCCGCACCGAACAATGTGGGCGATCGTCTTAGGACGATAGAGGAAGTGTTGATTGCGCTCGGAAACGCGCAAGTCAACCAGGGTCAAGCTGCGGCGGTACCTCCGCCCCAAGCTCGCCCTAACTACCTAGCGATGGTGAATCCCTACCAGCCGCCCCACTATGCTGGTGAGGAGGATCCAGCTAAACTGGAGGAATGGATCCGGACTTTTGACAAGCTGCTAGGAGCGGTCAAATGTCCGGAAGGAGAGAGGGTACATGTCGCTTCGTACTACTTGGGAGGCGAAGCTGATGACTGGTGGCAAGCAACGCAAGCCAAACTGACTGAAGATGACGAGCCTTACTCGTGGATGGAGATGATGGAACTACTCAGGGATCGATTCTATCCCTTGAGTACCAAAGCTGCCATGTACGAGGAATTCCTGTCACTGAAGCAAGGAAGCCAAACGGTGCAAGAATACTACACCCGCTTTAAGGAGCTGGTGAGGTTCGCACCAAGGCTAGTGCCTACTGATGCGGAAAAGGCACAGAAGTTCGAGATGGGACTGAACCTGTCTGTGCGCGAGGTGATCGCGGGGGTACACTACCCCGATTTGCAAGCCGTATACGATCGCGCTGTAGCGGTAGCACGTGTGCAGCAGCTGAAAAGAAGGGTGAGTGGGGAGTCCAGCAGGGGTCCTCAAGACAAGAGAAGTCGAGATTCACGAAACGAGAACAACACTGGAAGGAACGAGCAGCGCAGAGGGTCGAATAGGCCCCAACAAAACAACACTGGGAGGAGGTTCAATCAAGAAGATCCGGTACCCGCCTTGCCCGCGATGTGGACGACCACATCTGGCAAGGGGATGCCCGCAACAAGGCGCCTGTTACCGATGCGGTCGAATGGGTCACGTTCGACGGGAATGTCGAACTAGGCTCGAGAACATAACGAAGAGGGACGATTTGGTCGCGGGGCAAGAACAGCCTCAAAACCAAAACGGGCGGAATGGCAATAACCAAGGGTACAGACCCCCTCCAAATAGGCCGCAAAACCAGAACCAGAACCAACGACCTCCGCCCCCACAGAATCAAAACCAGCAACAAAATCAGCAGCCGAATGCGAATCAGCAGGGCAATCAGGGACGCCCTATGGGGAGGCTGAACGTGGTAAACCAAGCGGACGTGCCTGCGCAAGGAGAAGTGATGGCAGGTACATTTCACGTTTTGAATACACCCCTTAGAATTTTATTTGATTCCGGAGCTAGTTGCTCAATTATTGCATCAAGGATAGTGCCTGAGTTAGATCTACCTAAGTGCGAGAGAATTAGCTTAGGAATTCAATTGCCTTCGGGAGAAGTAGTGTCTTGCTCTAAACGATATAACGGAATTCCTATAGTGATAAAGAACGTAGAATTCTTCGCGAACTTGGTAGAATTTAACTTAAGAGACTTTGACATCATACTGGGGATGGATTGGCTATCCCAGTATAAAGCGGTGATCGAATGCCAAAAGCAAAAGATCACCTTGTCAAAAAGTAGGGGAAAGAGAGTGATCTTTTACTTTCAGCCCCCTAAGAAAAGTAACAAAATCGTTAGTGCACTTAAACTAAGTAACTTGATGCGTAAGGGGTATGAACTATATGCGTGCTATGTGCACAACCTTGAGGCGGAAGAGAACAAGGTTGATAGCATACCAGTGGTAAGAGAATACCCGGACGTGTTCCCTGAAGACGTTCCGGGCATGCCACCTGAGAGAGATCTTGAATTCACGATAGATCTCATTCCGGGGACAGAGCCTGTCTCAAAAGCTCCGTACCGGATGGCACCACTGGAAATGAAGGAGTTAAAGGAACAACTCGAGGAACTATTGGGAAAAGGCTACATAAGACCGAGTACGTCCCCTTGGGGAGCACCGGTTTTATTTGTCAAGAAGAAAGACGGAGGACTACGTCTTTGCATAGATTACCGAGGACTAAACCAGGTGACCATTAAGAATAAATACCCCCTACCGAGAATAGAGGATCTGTTTGATCAACTGAAGGGAGCTTCAGTATTCTCGAAGATCGATTTGCGATCTGGGTATCATCAATTGAGGATCGCCGAGAAGGACATTCCAAAAACGGCATTTCGAACACGATATGGCCATTACGAGTTCACAGTGTTATCCTTCGGGTTAACCAATGCTCCGGCCATGTTCATGAATCTCATGAACAACGTGTTCCGAGAACTATTAGACCATTGTGTCGTAGTGTTCATCGACGACATCCTGATCTACTCAAAGAGCGAGGAAGAGCATGCAAAGCACTTACATCAAGTGTTAGAAATCTTGCGAAGAAATCAGCTATACGGCAAGCTGTCGAAATGTGACTTCTGGCTGAAAGAAGTGGCATTTCTCGGACACATAGTATCCGCTGATGGAGTATCAGTGGGTCCGGCAAAAGTCTCTGCCGTAACTGAATGGGCAACTCCGAAAAGTCCAACGGAAATAAGGAGTTTCCTTGGATTAGCCGGATATTATAGACGATTTGTGAAGGACTTTTCAAGAATTGCACGTCCTTTGACCCAGCTGCTGAAGAAAGGAGCAAAATACGAGTGGACCGAAGCTTGTGAGATGGCGTTTCAAGAGCTGAAGAAACGACTCACAACCACACCCGTACTAACATTACCATCAGAAAATGGTGACTTCGAAGTATATAGCGATGCTTCGAAGGAAGGTTTAGGTTGTGTCTTGATGCAAGACTCGAGAGTCGTAGCCTATGCATCACGCCAACTAAAACCTCACGAGGAAAATTATCCGACACATGACCTGGAGTTGGCAGCGGTCGTTTTCGCTCTAAAGATATGGAGACATTATCTTTATGGGCGGAAGTGTCGAATGTTCACCGACCACAAAAGCTTGAAGTATATATTCACTCAGAAGGAGTTGAATTTGAGACAGCGAAGGTGGTTGGAACTCATTAAGGACTACGATTTAGAGATAGCATACCACGAGGGGAAGGCGAATGTAGTAGCCGATGCCCTAAGTCGGAAAACCCAACACGTGACAAACTCGTTGGTAATTCCGCCGGCATTGTACATGGATTTGGCAAGATTGGAGTTAGAACTTGTGCATCCTGGCACAGTGAGAGAAACGGTCAATGCCATGGTCGTAGAAACTCCAATATTGGACGAGATTCGACTCGCTCAACCGGGCGATCCGAAACTCGAGAAGATAAAAGAGTATATTGCCGAAGGAAAGGCAATAGGATTTGCTGTCCACGAGGATGGAAGCATCCGTTTTAAAGGTAGATGGTGTGTGCCTCTTAAATGTGCCGAGTTGAAGCAAAGGTTGATGGAGGAAGGGCACAACACGCCATACTCCGTACATCCCGGAGGTGACAAGCTATACAAAGATCTGAAGAAGATCTATTGGTGGCCGGGAATGAAGAAGGAAGTGGCAAATTTCGTGGCGAGATGTCTCACCTGCCAAAAGGTTAAGGCAGTGCGACATAAACCCTTAGGATTGATGCAACCACTAGAGATTCCAAGTTGGAAGTGGGATAGCATCTCAATGGACTTTGTCTCGGGATTACCCCGATCACCTAAAGGCCTGAACAAGATTTGGGTGATTGTGGATAGGCTAACGAAGACAGCCATATTTATCCCAATGAAAGACACGTGGACTATGGACCAATTGGCCCGAGCCTACATTGATAACGTGGTACGACGACATGGAGTACCACACGATATCATTTCCGATAGAGACAGTAGATTTGTCTCTCATTTCTAGACGGAGTTACAAAAAGCTCTCGGTACTCAAATCAAGATGAGCACCGCATTCCACCCGATGACGGATGGACAAACCGAGAGAACAATCCAAACACTAGAAGACATGCTGAGAGCATGCGTGTTGGAATTCAAAGGGAATTGGGAATCTCATTTACCCTTGAGATTTCCTATAATAATAGTTACCATGCTAGTATTGGCATGGCACCTTTCGAGGCGTTGTATGGACGAAAGTGCCGAAGCCCTTTGAGCTGGGAAGAAAACGATAAGTCCGTGGTAGTGGGACCACAACTTATCGAAGACATGGCTCAACAAATCAAAGTGATTCAAGGGAAGATGAAAGCCGCTCAAGACCGTCAAAAGAGTTATGCTGACGTGAGACGACGAGACCTAGAATTTCAAGTGGGAGATAGGGTCATGCTAAAGATATCACACCATGAAGGGGGTGATGCGCTTTGGCAAACGAGGGAAGTTAAGTCCTCGATACATAGGACCTTACGAGATTCTAGAACGAGTCGGAACTCTAGCCTACCGATTGGCTTTACCGCCACACTTAGAGTTCATAACGTCTTCCATGTCTCGCAACTAAAGAAGTATGTGCCGGACCCGACACATGTACTTCAACCGGAGATAATTGAGCTCGATGAAGATTTGACTTATGAGGAAGTCCCAGTGCGTATTCTCGATACTAAGGAACGAGTAACGAGGAATAAAACCATCAAAATGATCAAGGTTCTTTGGTCAAACCACGAAAGTGAGACGGCAACTTGGGAAGTAGAATCCGACATGAGAGAACGATACCCGACATTGTTCCAAACCGATTCCGACACAGTTATGGGGACATAACTGCAATCTTAAGGGGGAGAGGATGTCATACCCCCTAATTTTTCGTGCATTTTTGTAAACTTTTGAACTACGTTATGGCTTGATCCCTTTACCGGGTACGTAGGCAGCTTAGAAGTTTAATTCTAAGTTCAGTCACAACATAATAAAACAAACACAAGACCTTAGCACGAGACGATAAAAGCCGAAACACAACTTCGAGGACGAAGTTGATTCTTAAGGAGGGTAGACTGTAATACCCGAGAATTTTCCAACATAACATAAAACAATAATTAAATAAATAATAAATAAAATAAATACTGTAAATAAAATAAATACTATAAATAAATAAACAAATCCAGCAAATAAAAGAAATAAATAAATATAAGGAAATGAGAAATGAGATTTTTACTTAAAAAGGAATTAAAGGAATTTAATTCAATAAAAGGATGGATAAATGGTACACCAAAACCCGACACTAATGAACTCGAGTATTCGAGTCCAAAACATCCAACTAGACTAAGAATAAAATTAGAGAGAAAGTATGAACCCGAATATACCTCGGAAATCGGAATTCGGGAGCATAGAGGGATAGAAACCCGAAAGAGAGGCGGAAAAGCACGACGGATCGCACGACCCGCCCGGACCGAAGTCCAGGCGAAGACGGCGCGGTGGCCGCGCGCCCAATGGGGAAAGCCGCGCCACGACCGCGCCACATGACAGATTTGCTTGTTGCGTGAATCTCTCACCCGAACGCGGATTTTTCGACTTTCGGTTGAACAACTCTCGACTCCAGACTTCTAGGTCGGTTGTGGACGCCCTAGGAATTAAGAATTCTATAAATAAGCCCCTTGGGAGCCCCGAACAAGTTTACAAAACCCTAAAACATTCTATACGTTCGAAACCCTAAATCCGGAGTCGTCGGAGGCACGAAACCAAGACGAACGCTGTTGGACGAGTTTCTCTACAGATCTCCATAGTCGTGGTAAGTCTCGGTCCAATCTTTATTCAATAAACGATTCGAAAACGAATCCTAATCATCTCCTTTTTCTTTCTACACCCCCGTATCGAATCTAGATCGTAGAACCCGACGAACGGAGAGGAGAAACGGTGATCTGGAAGCCACGCCTCCGAATTGGACATTCCCGACGTTCATAGACACTGTAAGTTAACCTTACATGGTTTTGGGAGATTTTAAAACATTCGAAACCTAAAAGATTTGACAAGAATCATAAACCTGTCCACTTTTGTTTTCCTACCGACGCAACAGAATTGTTGAATTTTTCCGACCTTTAAAACGAACTCAAACGGATAAACTTAAAAGACGAAAAACGTTCCTAAGACTTAGACCTAGCTACTGTAAAAATTTGAGAATTTTTGGAGTTGATTTGATATGTGAAAACCTGTCGAAACCGAACTGTTTGAACCTAGTTCTTGAAATCATGGACAGAACTTAGGAATGATCTTGATCACGTTTTTGACATAGGATCTAGGCTGTTTTAGATCTTTGGCCGAACATGAAAGTTGTAGATAAATGTCTTAAGATGATCCCTGTCAAATTTCATTAAATTTGGAGTTGAATTGATATGGTAGAAATTGAAATCTTTGACCTGTGATGTATTAAACTCGGACAGATTTCTTCTTATGCGAAAATTGGCGTTTTTGACCTACTTAGGTATCTCGGATTGAAAAAGTTAAAACATGAAAGTTGTAGATCTTGATGTTTCCGAGTCAGATATGAAATTTTGGAATTTTTGGAATTAAATCTGATTTTAGACGAATTTTGGAGTAAACTGTGATTTACCGAACGAAATCTTGAAATCTTGTTGAAACATGGAATTAACCTTTAGGGTTGAAACGAATTGAAATATTATTTCTAAATTAATACATTGGAAGGCAGATTTTAAAAACTAAATCCCCTTACAAACTTGATAAATTAAAATTAGGGGTGAGTGCTCTGCAGGGTGCCCCCTAACGATTCACTTCGTGCCGTAATGGACGATGGTGACCCCGCGCGCTATACTTGAAATGTGATATTGCCAAAACGGCGAAACTTAGAGCCTACACTCTCGTGAATATCCGTATGGGTTTCCCGATGCTCCGGAGTGGTACTGGGTATGGCTGATACGGCTGCGGCCGCCGGGCTACCGGCTAAACTTGTTGACATCGCGATTTCTATCGTGAAACTTGAAATACCAAATCGGGAATGTAACGGGGATTCTAAATTAAATTAAACTAGATTAAATTATATTGTTGTCCAATTAAATTATTTAAATGCTTTATTTAAAAGTATGGCTTTTATGATTAAACCATTTGATATGTGTTATTAAATAGAGCCTGAGATAGATTGTGCTATATGATATGGATTATATGAAATCAAATATTATGTTATTATCATGCTTTTGTTAAATTATTAAAGTTATGGCTTTTAAACCCTACGATCATGCATGTGTTAACTTACTCAGCAATTTTGCTGATCAAAACCATTTTTATTCCTTTCTTTACAGAATATGTGGAATGAGCATGTGTGAGCACGAATCATGCATGGGATTTTGGGAACTTTTATTTTGCTTTTAAATTTCGTACGTAGACTACATTATGAACGGGCCTGTTTAACCCGTGGTTTGGCCATGTCGGCCCTTTTTATATTTTCCGCTGCGATACTGTACTAAACTAAATATTTCCGCTGCGCTTTGCTATTATTAATTTTGAATTATATTGTATGGGCTATTTTGAATGCTTTAAATGTTTTAAACACTGCAATACCTAGCCTTGCATCTCTTTAGTAAGCTCGGAGAAACCGTGTCTTACTAGGGAGATGTGGCGGTGACATCCCGACATGGGTTACCAAAAACCGGGGTGTTACAAATAATAAAGATTGGACAAGGTTCAGATGAAACACAATTAAACTTCCATTTTTAATACACAGATCTTAGTTTGGGATAATCCTCCAGTTAGCTAACTCTCATGCTCTCTATACCATGTTCCCTTTAACAGACAGGTACTTACAGTAAGAGTTTACATGCTCTTAAGATAGCAATTTGTAAGATACCATAAACTCTTAACTCCCCTTGCAATGCCTTGCAAAAGTATGTTAATTATTTACGGTGGACGAGCAACACCTGTCAAATCATTAGTTGACATGCCAAGTACTGCTATCAATCCCCCATGTCACACCCAAAGTTTCAAATCAAGCCCCAAACCTTTCCATAACTCTCAAACCTTTTAACAGATGGACAGCCCTTAATTCTTCCGATTGACCTCTATGAAAGCATTTAAAGGAAAGCAGTAAAGAAAGCTGTAAAGAAAACATTTAAATCTATCACTCGGAATTGTTAAAAACGTCTCTTTCCGTTAGTATAAAAGAGCCCCTGGTCTTGGTGACCAGATGCAGATCAAGAACCCCCAAGATATCAATAAGCCACAGGGCTTACAACATCTGGGTAGTTATGAGATACAAACTAAATGAAACAGATCCATAAATGAACCTATTCCGGATGTACTCACTCAAGACTCAATTCTAGACTTTGGCAGAAGAAGATAGTAGTCGAAGGAATACTCGACCTTACCTTATAAATTCACCAAGGCCTTTATGTTGTTCCTCTAGTATTATTTATCACATCTCATCTACACCCAAGTGGATATTGACTTGATGCGATATCTAATATCAGATTTCCAACACACAGCAATTTTGAGAAGCAAATGGATATTTGAAAATCATTCCCTAGACAGGTACTAGACTCTCAATTAAAACACAGATCCTTTCAGTCTATGTGAGACCTAATCGCTGACTCTGCTTCTAAGCTCTCAAAATCAACCCCCAGTGGAATATGAATTAGTCATAACTGTTGAATTTATCCCTTACTCAGATCCGGATTTTATAAAGGAATTTTTGTAGGAAGTTTATTATGCAGCATCTGATTTAAATCAAGAATTCTGTGTCCAAGGGGAAGGATCCCCAAAATAATGATATGACCGGAACATCTACATAATAATATCATGCATACAAGTATATGAAAAGGAAAATAAAATACCCCAAAATATATGGTGGGGTTAGACAGAATGCGATACACAAGATGGATTAGCCTGAGAAGAGAAGAAATTGGCTGAAAAGAGTGCCAGAGATAGTTGGGGTTTTCCGGACTGCAAACATCTGCTGTCTGGTTCCCAATTATCCCAGATGAATGATTGTAGACAGAAAGAAGCCCAAACAACGGTGACCGCCGTCATTTAGTTTTCTTTTGTCTGTGAGTGGAAGAAAAACCCACACATTTCTTGCTGTAATATTTCTCCACTGATGTTGGTCGACATCAGTTGATACTATTGCAACTTGAATTCAGGTTGAGAAATTAAGATAAGAAAAATTAAAACTGTATCTGATTAGGAATTGGATGAGTGACTAATCGAAACTCTTAGTGAAGAGAACGCTCGCCGAAGCTTCCACCAACCACTACTCAGATCATGCAAAATAACAGATAATAATTGACACACAGAAGACGGGTTAGTCGATATCCCTGTGAAGAGACCTTTCACCAACATTAATCTGTAGTGTTTCTCATTACCCGTTCATACACACACTGAAAGAGAAAAAACATAAAAGTAAGAAAATATTTTTGGTATTGTGTGGGTGTTAAGCACACAATAAATGGACATTAATGGGTTGAGATGTGTAATGGATAGAAATCAGATGAATTGGGCCTAGGCCCAATACACCCATGCAACTTACACAAATCATGAAAGAAAATATTTTTGGAGTTTCCAAAATAGAAGGATAGTTCAATTCGAATTATTGGGGTAATTCGAATTGAGAATGCATGAAGGATGAAGTATTACTTACTCAATTGATCATTGCTAGAAATTGGAGCATTATTCAATTCGAATTATTGGCCAATTCGAATTAATTCGAATTGGTCAATTCGAATTGGCGAAGTTCCTTTCTTGCTCAAATTGACTAAGGCATTTACCTCAAAGGGAGGGTGAGTTCGAATTGTACAGCAATTCGAATTAATTCGAATTGCAACAATTCGAATTAATTCGAATTGCAACAATTCGAATTGGTAAGAGATGGAAAATAAACTAAGGCATGAATGGGTGGCAATGGATACAATGTGGTTTTCAAGCCAATTCGAATTGCTGAGCAATTCGAATTAATTCGAATTGGATAATTCGAATTGGTTGGACACCACATGAAAGAGAATAATTTATGGTGTGCAATTCGAATTTCTTGGGCAATTCGAATTAATTCGAATTGCCTCAATTCGAATCACATATTTTCAGACAACAACAATTTTTGTTCTCACAAGTATGGGTTAGGTGAACACTGATGACAGCCTTTTGTGACTGTCATTTGCGTCCAATTTAGTGTCTTAATGATGATCTTTTGCTCTTAATTCCATTGATTTTTGATGAATGATCATAAAGGATTAGAAAAGATGGAAGAAGAATTAAGATTGCAAAGAAGTTGGAAATACATGAAAAATGGCTTGAAATTCTGAGTTTTCGTTGTAAGTCTCGCACGCAGTGTTTCTATTGAACGGATCCACGCTTTGTCATGCAGAAGGAAGTTAAGCTGGAAAACAGCAGGAAGTGGAAAGGACATAGCGAGGAAAGAAAAGGAATGGTGCGAGGGCTTGTTTCCGAAATCAGGAAAAGATTTAAGGAAAATGTGCAGATGCTGAAGTCCACGCGATGATGATTGACATCGCGAGGAAAGGAAGTCTGTGCAAGACAGAAGTTTTATCCATTATGGCGAGAAGCAGATTCCTTGGAGAAACTGTGAGACCTCGCCTCGTCAAGAAAGATGATTACATTTCTGACTCTCGCTTTGAAGGAGCTGGACAAAGCGAGAGGAGAGCTATTCTGATGCGAGCGGTTATCATCCAAGGCAGAAGCAGTTACAACGCCCATCTATAAATAAGACCCTTGGGGGAATCAGCTCAGAAGGCGGGAGATTGAAGAGAATAGCTCGATTTTACTCTCCAGTCCACTTTTTAGAATTTAGTAGGTAGGTAGGTTAGGATTTAATTTTCTCTGCAATTTACTTTGATGTTCTTCAGATTTGTAATTTGTTTTCGTAGAACTGTAATTCAATTTCGCAGTAGATTTCTTTAAGATTAGTTGTTAGATTAGCTAGAGGATACCCTGGGAGGAGAGTTGCTTTCGGATCGCTTGTTCATCCATCATGACGATCATCATCTAAACTCCGACTCGTTCGCTCATCTTTGCACTATTCTGATAGCAAACAGATTTCCAGGTGTATTCGTTTTTAATTCTTTGTTATTCGAGATACAAGAAGAATGATCGGTTATCAGATTGTGAATTTCTTATCTTTCTGGTTTCTATTTTCATTTCGTAATTCTGTTTCAGCAGAGTATAAACCTCAATTTCATCATTCAATTTGAATTTTGCATCATATCTTTAATTCGATTTCCGAAGATCATAACACTTCCACATTTTTAATGCGCAAAATTGTTCGTTCCAATTACGTAAGAAACTTGGATATTGTAACCGAGTTAGGTATGATCTGGCAGAATTATGAATTTACTCGATTTTCTGTCAATGTTATGTTTATAGATGAGAATCATAAGGTTTAATGTTCAGAACTCTAAAAGGTTCCTAGAGACCCATGCAGTGTTAATCATCGCTTGATAATCTTTGAGAATCAATAATTTTGAGTTCATGAACTTGTATGCAAAAGATTCTATGATTCATAATTTTCTAAACAGAAATTCCAGAAGGTAGTTATGACAGTTATAAATTCTGATCATTTACTTCGAATAAGGATATTCCCTCGCTTCATCCTAAAAGATGACGCGAGGAAATATCCAGATAGATCTATTATGACAAAGGCTATTCAAATACTCACGCGATGTCAATCTGACAAAGCGAGAGGATCAACCTATAATAGCAATAGACTTGATATCCATTTTATAGGGTATTAATCATTCACTTTTACTTCTTATACGTATATAACCACTATCTATAAGTAGGAATTGAGTACCTCGCCGCATTCTTACAGAAACTATCGCGAGGCATTCAGTTCTTTGTATAAACAAAATCTGGAGAACATTCTTTGAATATTAGCTCCCTCCATGCTGTACAGACATAGCGTGCGGAAAATTGGAATGTTCATAGTTTGAAACCCAAAATAGTTACTGCGAGCTATTTTGGACACTTATTTTGCAGAGTTATTTCTCAAATTCTTTTTCTTAGGAAAGTTATTTCCTAATTCTGTCTAGTTTCCAATGTATATTTTGGAAGCATCCTTGCATTTTGATTAAGAGGATTCAGAACCCTCAACGTCTCTTTATACATATAATACTACATATACATATAATATTTTGGGATATTTCCCAGTATATGATGAGTAATCTTACTTCATGACTACAAAATTACAATTCATATGTGCAACCCGTATTACTATTTACACTGGTACACTGAGAGAGATGATGATATAGGTTTTCTCAGTCATTATTTACTCAGGACTGATAAAGAACAAACTTGTTCTTCAGTTGGGCATTTAGTACCTGTCGTTTAAAAGGGAAAGATGTTTCAAGAACCATCTTTTGTCCTAAAAATTAGTAGAGTATCAGGAAGATTAATTTCCGGGGTTCATGGTATTATAGTTATCACTATAAGCTATGAGTAGGAGATTAAATATTTCTACTACAGTCTACTAATCCTGAGTCAAATCATGGATATTTGGAACTGTTTACAGAGATTTCTCGAGCTAAATCGTTTATACAAATCTGAGTAGCCTGGATAAGTCAAGGAAGTTGAATAGCAATTTCATCTTGATATACTTACAAGACTATTATTCCTTATGAATACTTGCGGGAATTGCTCTGAAGAAATAAGTCTTATGGAAACATTGGATGATAGATTTAAATATTAGCTTTTTCATTTTATTGTAGAGGACATCCAATACAGGATCATAAGATCAGTTTGACCAGGGTAATAAAAAGAACAACTTCAAGTTCGGACGAATATAGTAAGATTTAGAAGTGACCTCGAGTTGTCAAAGGCTTAATCTGAGTCTGAAAGAAAAAGATTAAGTGACAATTCTGAAAGCTTTTATCACAGAAAGAGTCTGACAGATCATTCTGTGATGATAGTATTCCATGATTTCAGAGCTTAGAATGTTATGACACTGAATCATAAGTACCTGTCTTGGGAAGTGATTGAAGACATGAAGAATTGATTAAGTTGTGTAAAGGATTTTTCTATCTCAATGAACTTTCATTATGTTTTAGCCAATGAAGTATGATAATCTCACCATATGCCTATTTCATTTGATTTGGTCTGTAGCATCTTAAACACGTGAATAAGATCATAATGTTCTACATCATTTTAATTGTTTTCTTTACTACATTTACAGCTTTAAGCATTTACATTTCAGAAGTATTCTTTAGTAATAATCATTACAACATTCTTAAATCAAGAATAGAGACAGATTCTAAAGCTAATAATTCTATTAAAACACTTCTATCGTGTAACTCTCTTTTGAACGATCCCGACAATTAAAATAAATATTGCAGCTTGATACCGTGCGCTTTCGGTAGGAAAAACTAGGCAAGCTTTTTAACAGCCCTATAGAGATTATAGTGTAAAGGCTGTCGGGGGGGCACTGACCGGGGTTTGACCTCAAAAGCTTCATGGCGCCGTTGCCGGGGAGGGTGTAGCGTTATGAATTTTAGAACTGTAGATATTCTTGGTTTAATTGTAATTATTTACTTTTTATTATAACGAATTCACAAATTCTTTCATTTTGTTCACAGAGAAGCCTCAACAGTTTATGAGCGAGAGAAAAACTCGATCTTCAAGACCACCTTTGCTTCCTTTTAATTGTGAACTTGAGAGAACAGCAAGGCTGATCAGAGCAAGTGCAAGAAGGAGACAGAGAGATCTTGCAGAAGGAAATCTTTCAACCATAACAAGGATGGCTAACAATGGACAGAATGACGGACCTGGGAATTTGCCAAATGGACAACCAGATAATCAGCAAAACATTCCACTTCGAGGACCTTTTCAAGCACCACAAAGAGCTGCTGTACCACAATTTATTCATCAACACTATTTTCCACCAAATTTTGCTAATCCTGTTCCGAACCCTCAAGAAGAGCAATATCAACCATGGCAACCTAATGTCGATCAATATTTGGCTGGGACGGATGAGGAGGTTGATATACCACCTGGTATATTGAACCTAGCATCTTCTAGAGCTTTTTAGGGAATGAGTGCTGAAGATCCACATTTACATCTTAAGAAGTTTGTTGAACTAAGTAAGACAGTAAAGAAAGGAAGAGCTTCAAGGGAAACCATTCAATTGGCTATGTTTCCATTCTCTTTGGATGGCTCCGCTAAAGAATGGTATGATTCATTAAATGCTCAACAGAAGGCTACATGGCCAGAATTAGTCAGGAATTTCCTACTCAAGTATTTTCCTGAAAGCAAAGTTGACGAATGGGTAGACAAGATCTCTAGTTTCAAGATGAGAAAAGGGGAATCTCTTAAGGATGCCCGGGATAGATTCTTTGACATGCTCAAGAGATGTCCACAGCATGGTATAACTGAAAGAAGGCTATTGAAAATTTTCTTCACCGGACTCACTCACACTTGGCAGATGATGATCAATGCCACTGGAGGGGAACAATTGCTTCAAATGCCACTTGATAGAGCGTGGTCAATAATAGATACCATGACAGCCAGCAGGGCAGTTCTCCAGGACGATGATCCACCATCTCCTACCAGAAAAAGTCTTGTCATCCATACAGATAAAAATGAAGAGAAATTTGCAGCACTCTCCAAGCAGATTGTTGATCTACAGTTGGCTCAGCAAGCAAATCAACAGGCTCAGCATCAACAACAACAGCAACCAGTAATGATCCTTCAACCTGCTCCAATGGAACCTGTGTATCAGTGCGGAATTTGCCCAGGGCCACATCACAATGATCAGTGTCCACAAATTCAGGAAGCCCCAAAGCAAGATGAGAGCTGCAACTACACCGGATTCCAAAACAAACACCCGAATCTGAGCTATGGTAATACTCAGAACGCACAAAATGCACATCTTCTGAACCCACAACAACCAAATCAGCAGCAGTTTCGTCCTCCACAACCATTTTATCCACAACAACAGATGTACCCACAGAGACCTTTCCAACAGGTGAACCAACAGAATAGGCCGTTTGGACAGTTTGCACCAGTCCCGGTGAACTTTCCACAACAACCTTATCCTGTTGCTCAAGATAATACTTACTCTTTAAAGGTGGAAAATGCTCTGAAGGAGTTCATTGTTAAGCAGACAGAGACGAATAACCAACTGCAGGCTTCAATCAAGAATGTTGAGAATTCAGTAACAGAGATGGCCAAATTATTACAGCAGAGAGAAAAAGGAAAATTACCAAGTTCTTCTGAAACAAATCCACAATGTAAGGCAGTTACATTGAGGGGAGGAAAAGAGGTTGTTGATCCTGAATTTGAAAAGAAAAGAGATAGGTTGCTGCAGCAGAAAAAGTTCAAGGATGTTCAAACAATGGAAGAAGATGATCACCCTGAACAGAGACAGATACTTGAGGATAAGGGTTTGGAAAAGAATGTCTCAGGATATTCCTTTCCTAAGGAAAAAGAGGGAGGTAATGATAATCCTAACTCTACAGGTAACAAAAAGGATTCACTGGATGAACACATGCCCAGGATATCATATCCTGGGAGACTAAAAAATGATCTTCAAGAAATTAAATTTAAGAAATTTCTTGAAAAGATTAAGGCCATTGAAATATCAATCCCTTTGGTTGAATTAATTGCTGAAATGCCCACTTACGCTAAGTTTCTGAAAGAATTAATTTCAGGGAAAAGAAGTGCAGGAGAGCAGCACATGGTGGTCTTAAATCAAAATTGTAGCTTGGTTCTTCAGCAAAGGATTCCTCCAAAGCTTGAAGATCCAGGGAGTTTCACTTTACCTCTGATTATCAACTGTAAAGAAGCTGGGCGAGGACTCTGTGACTTAGGAAGCAGCATCAATGTAATGCCACTTGCTATGGCGAGACGCTTGGATTTGGGAAAGATGAGGCCAGTCAATATGACCCTCTTCTTTGCTGATCAATCGAGCACCAGACCAGAAGGGATCATTGAAGATGTTATAGTAAAGACAGGAGGCCTTTGCTTTCCAGCTGACTTTGTCATTCTTGATATCGACGAAAATGTCAGAATTCCTATCATATTAGGGAGGCCTTTTCTGGTGACTGCGGGAGCCATGATTGACGCAAAGAATGGCATAGTGAAGCTTCATGTTGATAACCAGGAGGTCACTTTTGACATGATGAAGATGTCAACATATCCTTTTAACGCTTTTGAAACCAATGTAGCGGGGAATGAATTAGAAGATAGTACTATGGAGGTGGGAAATCTCTTTGATTACTATAATCTCTTTACCACTGATGTAACTGAGAACAATCTCACCCCACTCACAAATGCTAAAGATGCTACTTTTGCTTACTTGTGTGCGGTTAGATTCGCTGATCCTGAAACTGGTGAAATCAAGGATGGATCAGAAAGTGAGGATATGCCATCTTCAAAGCAATCTGAAGATGACATTGATAAAACAGACCCTTCTGAGGAAGGATCTGATTTAAAGATGGAAGTGCAAACTCGAAGCAGATTAACTCCATCAATAGAAAACCCACCTGAGCTTGAGCTTAAAGTATTACCAGAACATCTTAAGTATGCCTTTTTGGCAGACAAAAAGAAGCTTCCGGTAATAATTTCATCCAAATTGAGTGAAGAACAAGAACAAGCTCTAGTAGGTACTCTTAAAAATCATATTCAGGCAATTGCTTGGACTATAGCAGATATCAAAGGCATCAGTCCACACATTTGTATGCATAGGATTCTGATGGAGGATGAATACAAACCGTCCAGACAACCACAAAGGAGGCTAAACCCACCAATGCAGGAAGTTGTCAAGAAGGAGGTAATCAAGCTACTTGATGCAGGTATAACCTATCCTATCTCTGATAGTAAATGGGTGAGTCCAACACAAGTTGTACCCAAAAAGGGTGGGATTTGTATTGTGACAAATGAACATGGTGATGAAGTAGCAACAAGACCAGTAACTGGTTGGAGAGTTTGCATTGACTATAGAAAATTAAACACTGCCACAAGAAAAGATCATTTTCCTTTACCGTTCATTGATCAAATGTTAGAAAGATTGTCAGGTAAGCTCAGATCAAGGTGGACAGGACCATTTCCTGTTGTAGCTGTTCATGACAATGGCTCAGTTACAATTATGCTCAATGAAGGAGAAAAGACTGTAAATGGACACAGGCTGAAGGAATATATTGGTCAACAAGACCTAAATATCCAAACTGAATATTTGGATAATCCTTAGTTTTCTGTTTTCTTTAAAAAAAAAATATATATATATATAGGGGGGTGGATACTACCCAGGTTAACTGAGTAGTATTTCCCTTTTCTTTAGATTTATTTTCATCTCTAATTCTTTTATTATTTTTTATTTTCAGGAATTCGAGAAATGAAGCTGTGATGGAATGAAAGAGGAAGAGACATGAATCTTCAAACAGGTTTTTGAGTATTAAGTGTTTGGAAAATGGAGTATGAATGGATCCTGAGGCCACGCTTCTTTAATTTTGTCAAAGCGTGAGTTAAAAATGAATTACTCTTACTCACGCTTTGTAAAAGTTATGATGCGAGGTGATCAGTTCAAATTTTTATTCTGTCAAAATTATAATTTGTTAAGGAATAAGAGTTTGGTGTCTACGCTTTGTTGAAAAACAAAGCGAGACTATTTTACTCTGGGAATTGTACAAGAATGTTTTCTCGCTTTGTAATTAACAAAGCGAGAAAAGGATTTTTATACCCACGCAATGACAATCGACAGAGCGAGAGTCTGGGAATTTTGAACGGATAGATTTTCAAACTTCTCAAAGACCAAAATACCCTTTTCAGACTCTTCTTCTTCTCGTACACTAACCATCACGTCGTTTCAACCCCCAGTAATTATGGCAGAATTTAGTTTTTCTGCTATAAAATCTAATCGAATCCTCCTTTTCTTTCATCTCAAACATTTCCATCCTGAGAAATTATCCTAAAACCATATTCAAAAGATAGAATGGCCGCAGCAGCTCCAAATGCCAGAACATCCATTCTAGACATTCCTGAAGAAATCTTGGGAGATATTCTCTCAAGGTTGGGAAGAGAAGAGATGAAGGATGTAGCCAGGTTAGCCCCAACCTGCAAAAAGTTCGCCAAAGCAACTATGGCGCCTATAGTATGGAGGAGGGCAAATGTGGAAAGGAGGATGACTGCAGAGAGGACACTTGACTCTCATTACATCCGAATACTTCGAAGATGCAGAGAGGCGGGAAATTTCATGCTGAAGCTAGAACCTGCACTCTTGAGATTCTGCAATACAGGGCTCAAGGAAGCCGCTTTTGAAGTCCTTAAACCTGGAGTCGATGACAACCATCACCCCTCAATCTTTATCAAGGCCTTCATTCTTTTGAGTTTGGAGAGCCTTGAGGAAATTGATGAGGGATTGTATCTTCTCGGATCAATCCTTAAAGATGAAGGTCATATCCGCAAGATGGAGGCGAAGATCAGCAAGCTATTCAATGAAAGCGAAGAGGAGCCTAATCCCTTTAAGGGACAAGGACATCGCGAGTACTGTGATTATTTAGCGCCACATAGTAGGGACTTAGTTAGGGAACCTCCACACTTTAACTATGGTGCCACAAACATTGATTGTTTGTGTTGTGAGGTTACTAGTTTAGTTAGGAGATTAAGAGAAAATTTTAATGAGCATGTAATTGAATCTGAGTCAGAATTAGAAACTGATTCAGATTCAAACTGATCGATTATGTAATCTCTTAATTTGTATCTAAATACTAACCCCTTTTGGTGTTGCTATATATTTACTCCTCGCTTCATTTTTATTAAAAGAAAACAACTTGATTGATCTTATCCTTTACATTAGATTTTTATCTGTCCTTTTAAATAAAAATCTTCGAAATAGGGTTATTTTAGGCTTAATCATTACTCCCTGCAGAGACAAGATTTACTATCTTGACCCCTGCAGTCCTTAGATAAAAATAGGCGTCTCTGTCCTTGCAGTCATTCCTCTCACTTGTCATTTCAAAAATTTTCATCAGATTTTCTTCTCTTACTCAAGAAGAAATCGCCATACACCATTTTTATCACTCTCAACCATTCTCATAAGCAAGATCATGGCCGAGAACAATCCGTAAGCAATCTCGTTCATCTTTTCTTTCTTTTATTCTTAGTTCTATTTTGAAAAATTTGTTGTCAGATTGCATTTCTAGACCTAGGGTTCATGTTTCTATTTTTTTTAGGGAATGGTTGTAGAAAACGAAACATTAATCATTTAAGATTCCTCATAACTAAGAGCCGTTTCTTTACACTCATTAATCCAGAGAATCTTTTCTGAAATTTTTAGTTTGTAACTGATGCATTATCCATATGAGACTTTGGAACTTCATATTAGGAATGAAACTCCCATTTCGAATATTCTGGTTCCATCATAAAAGTATTTCCCTGTGTTCCTCATCATATTATTTTCTGGAAACAGAAATGCTAGGAATCCACAGCGCATTGGGACTCAAATATCCCATTTACCCACTGAGTTGTTGGGGGATATTCTATCAAGAATCGGAAAGGATAATGTTAGAGAGCTCTTCAGGATAGCAGAAGTCTCTCCATTATTTTACCAGGCAAGCAAAACCCATTTTGTATACAAGAGAGTGGACTTGGAATCGTGTATGAGGTGGAGAGAGGATGTTTATCCGGACAACCAGAAAAGATTCATTCGGGAGTGTCAAAATGCAGGGAACTTCATGTTCAACATTGAACCTGCATTAAAGGCATTTGTGGAGGAAAAAGATGAGAAGAAGGCATATGAAATCCTCAAGCCAGGACTAGATGATGGGCATGAACCTACTATTCTGCTCAAAACGATGCTCCTATTAACAAAACAAGAGGATAAGTGGATTGAAGAAGGACTAGAGTTGGTCCAAACAGTAGCTTCTGATGTTTTAGAAGTGGTTTTCATTAAAATCTATCTTTTTCATTGGTTCACCCATATTCCTCAACTTCCAAATCCTTTTCTAGGGCAACCAGAGATGAGCTACTGTAAGGATCACACCTTGCAGGTTCGAGTCTTACTACCACCACACATCAGGATGGACTGCATCCCATGTCAATTCTTTGACATGGTGAGGCAGTTTAGACTGTATTGTGGTGAAGTGTTTCCTGATGAGTTCATGTGGACCGACTCCGATGATGAGGAAATTAACCCCTGAGCAGTTAGAGCTAGAAATTCTATAGTATTATATATGTTTGTAATTTCTGGATATTTTGATGTATTTTGGATCATTTGGACTTCATGTATTACAATTCTCCTACTTTTCTATTTTGTATGATCAGTTTCTTTACTCAATTCAAAAATGAATTAAAGATGAAACTAAAAATCAGGAAATGGAATGGAAGAATTGGTAATCTTTAAATAAATAAGCTAAGGGTGGATTTTTGTTAGGCATTAAGATAAATCTGGTGAAGAAGATTTAACCAGACTTAATATTAAATTTAGAAGTCTTAATCCTTTTCAATAATTACCCCTCGCTTTGTTTTCAACCAATCCAATTTTATCCAATTTATGTTGTTTGAGTTCTTTAACTCAATTTTTGAATCAATAACCAGACTCACTGATGTGGCAGGTCTAGAATGAGTGAGTACACTCTAAGTACTTGAGTACCCTACTTTTTATTCTTTAACTAGGCCAGCCCATTGTTTTATATAAGACCTATAACCTTCTTATCTTTTCAAATCATTTTCATATCTTTTCATATTCTCTCTCGAGAAGAAACCGCCATTTTTAAAGTTCTTCTTCTTCCTTATTTGCGAAACTCTTCTTCAGAAACACTCAGCTTCAGGAACAATCCTAATGGCGAGCAACAACCCGTAAGCTCTCCGTTCATTTTTCATCGCATTTCTTCCTGATGTTTAAAATTGTTACATTCTGCATTATAATGTTTTTACTCATACTAGGGTTTAAGTTTTTCATCCACTGTCGTTCTTCCCTAATTTTAAAACTTGGAGTATAATTTCAACTGATTCTTCTTCTTTAAAATTCGATTAAATAACAGTGAGGAGCAGCCTTCTGAGTCCTCTGCTTTACACCTGACTGATCTTCCATTGGATGTCCTTGGGGAGATTCTGTCACGAGTAGGGCAGAGCAGCTTTGAAGATCTGCTCAAGTGCAAACAAATCTGTTCAACATTCACAATAGCCTCAGAATATCCTATTGTCCTTCGGAGATTTAATGTACAGGATCTAGCCTTTAAAAGAATTTCCAATGAATCCTCTGGTAAAATCAATTTTCTAGATGCCTGTAGAGAGGCTGAGAATCATATTCTGAATTTGCCCAAGGCCTTGGAATTGTTTGTACAAGGGAAAGGATCCAAGGCATTTCAGATCCTGGATGAAGGAATAGAAGATAACTTTAAGATGTCCCAATATTTTAAAGCTTTATGTTGCCTAAGTAAAAGTTCTAGGGAAGAGATAGAAGTTGGACTTCGCTTAATTAGTCCAATCTTAAGGGATAGATTAAACAGTTATGAATTTAGATACAATCTTCTCACCCTAGTTTCAGAATGGGAATATGTCCCAAATCCATTCTTAGGGCAGGAAAATAGGGAATTCTGTGTTGTAGAAGTTCGTGATCAGGAAACCTTCCATAAGTCATCATACTATACAGCCGATCAGGTCTGCTATCTCTGCTGTGACACAAAAAGAGCCATAGCTGACTTTAGGATGGCAGCAGGGGAGAACTTTGATAATTATAGCATTAATGAATAAGCTTTTGGACAAAGGATAAAGAGATTGATGTATGTGACATGTCTTCTAATTTTCAACTTTGAAACTGTCACTAGATCAGATATTTTGTACAATGTAATGTAGCCTGATTTTGATAATAAAATCTAATCTCATTGCTACATAAATGTTGAGTTTAACTTTGAATTCTGTGTTCTTTCTCCTTTTCTTTTCAGAAATGTCGAAAACCCTCAACTCTTGGAAACTCAATTACTTGATTTACCAATAGAGTTACTGGGAGACATTCTGTCAAGACTAGGAATGGAAAGCATAAAGGCACTTTTTAGAGCGTCCGAAACTTCTAAGCAATTTCTCTCAGCAAGCAGGTCATCGTTAGCTCTAAAGAGAGCTAATTTGGAAACTTGTGCTGTTTGGAGAGGAGATGCTTATCCAAGTAACCAAGTCAGATTCATTAAAAGATGCCAGGATGCAGGCAACTATATGTTTAATATTGTGCCTGCATTGATAGCCTTTGTCGTGGATAAAAATGAGGAAAAAGCTTATGAAATTCTTAAGCCTGGTTTAGATGATAAACACAAACCAACCACTTTCATAAGATCCTTTCTACTGCTTTCCAAACAAGATCCGCAGCTGGATGAGGAAGGAATTCAATTGATCAAATCTGTGACTCAAGATCCTTTTGAACTTCTATTCTTAAAAATGAGTGTTCTCCACTGGCTCCTTTATGGTGAAAAGTTCCCAAACCCATTCCTTGATCAAGAGGAAAGGAGTTTTTGTAAGAATCACTCTATCCAAGAGCGACAGCAATTACCTTTTAATGAAAGGATGGAGTGTATTCCTTGTGAACTGTTTGATTATGTCAAGCAATACAGAAGAGCAAGTGGCGAACTAGGCATATTATTTGAATGGGAGCAATGGAACAATGCAGAAGAAGATCAGAATGAGGAAGAACCACTAGAATTAGAATAATCTAGAAATCAAGTGATTGATATTTTCTTTGCTTGTATCTTTTGTGTTTTTGTCTTGGGACAGAGAATTATGTGGATGATTCAAAGCTGTACATCCCTTTTCCATTAATGAATTGCATTCTCTAGTTTTTAATTCTATTTTTGTTTTTAACTTTATTCAGCTATGAAATTGGAACTTCATCAAAGCAACCAAGGACTTCACTAGAGAAATCTGGATCGGGGGAAACTCAGATCACAGATCTTCCCTATGAGATTCTTGGAAACATTTTATCAAGATTTGCATTTGACCACCTTGAGACTGTCTTTAATTGTAAACTGGTCTGCAAAGAGCTCGAAAAAGCTACTCATCATCCTTTAGTCTTGAAAAAGGCTTCTCTTGAAGACTTTACAGCATGGGGATGGGGAACTTTTGAAGAGACACAAAGCATTTTCCTTGAAACCTGCAAAAATGCAGGAAATTGGATGTACCAGTTACATGAGGCATTGCGTTTGTTCGTCAAAGACAAGAATGAACAAGCAGCGTTTGAACTCTTAAAACCTGCAATTACTGATAATCACCCCCCATCCATCTACGTAAAAGCTCTTATGCTCTTAAGTAAGGATGAAAGGGAAGAGCAAGAGAAGGGAATTTGGCTCTTCGCTCCTCTGTGCAAGAATAGACGAAGACTCAAGGATCTTCGACTTCAAGTCAGAGGGTGGTTATCCAGTTATGAGGAATTCATCTCACCCTTTCAAGTACAACCCAAGAAGAGACTTTGTGACCTTAGGAGCTATTATGATAACAATCATGGTCCCTCAAGGAATACTTATGGAGTTGTGTCAATTTACTGTATGAGGTGCTTAGTCTCTGAGCATTGTAATCTGTTTCTCAGATTTGGAATTGAGGCAGAGACACATCCTCATTTGTAATTGATAGGTTGAATGTCATAAGAAACACCATGCTTTGTAGTTCTATATTTTGAATCTGATGAATTATATGTTTTGCTTTTGATTAATGATGTTTTGAATTCGAATTTCCTGCTATTTTCTGATTAAATTAGACTCAGTTAGCGTTGAAATCTTCACATTTAGAGCAAATCTCTAAATGTGAGTATGGTGATGTCATGAATAGAATGATGAATATAAAAAGAAAATCTGGTATTATGTTTCTTTTCTATCATTTGCACATTTAGAGTCAAGCTCTAAATGTGAGTATGGTGACACTAATTTACCAGTTGTTCTTGTTTCTTAAGGATTCATAAGATGACCTATGAAGAACTTCAAGCTCGAAATATAGAATCGGATAAGAAAGAGAAATCATTTTTGGCAAAGACGAGAACGGTTAAGATGGTAGAAACTATTCGGAGGAGTGGTGGATGGACAGCAATGCAAATTTCACCTCCAGACTTTTATATCAATCCATTTATGCTTCAACATATACCAGATAAGGAAAAGGAATCATTGAGGATTGATTTAGAAGAAGCATTCTAGAATAAGATGAATAGATTTTGGGATGATCAAATGATAATTCTGATCAATGATAGGCACTGGCCTAATGAAATCAGACTGGAAAGAATTTTGGAAAGGGAAAGGAAGTGCATGGCTGAGTGGAATCAGGAGTGCTACAGAATTATCAATCCGAAAGATCAGACAGGGCTGGAGTTGGATTACTTTGATCCCCATGAAGCTTTTGAGGTCAAACCTCGGTCAGTGCCCCCCCGACAGCCTTTACACTATAATCTCTATAGGGCTGTTAAAAAGCTTGCCTAGTTTTTCCTACCGAAAGCGCACGGTATCAAGCTGCAATATTTATTTTAATTGTCGGGATCGTTCAAAAGAGAGTTACACGATAGAAGTGTTTTAATAGAATTATTAGCTTTAGAATCTGTCTCTATTCTTGATTTAAGAATGTTGTAATGATTATTACTAAAGAATACTTCTGAAATGTAAATGCTTAAAGCTGTAAATGTAGTAAAGAAAACAATTAAAATGATGTAGAACATTATGATCTTATTCATGTGTTTAAGGTGTTACAGACCAAATCAAATGAAATAAGAATATGATGAGATTATCATACTTCATTTGGCTAGAACATAATGAAAGTTCATTGAGATAGAAAAATCCTTTACACAACTTAATCAATTCTTCATGTCTTCAATCACTTCCCAAGACAGGTACTTATGATTCAGTGTCATGACATTCTAAGCTCTGAAATCATGGAATACTATCATCACAGAATGATCTGTCAGACTCTTTCTGTGATAAAAGCTTTCAGAATTGTCACTTAATCTTTTTCTTTCAGACTCAGATTAAGCCTTTGACAACTCGAGGTCACTTCTAAATCTTACTATATTCGTCCGAACTTGAAGTTGTTCTTTTTATTACCCTGGTCAAACTGATCTTATGATCCTGTATTGGATGTCCTCTACAATAAAATGAAAAAGCTAATATTTAAATCTATCATCCAATGTTTCCATAAGACTTATTTCTTCAGAGCAATTCCCGCAAGTATTCATAAGGAATAATAGTCTTGTAAGTATATCAAGATGAAATTGCTATTCAACTTCCTTGACTTATCCAGGCTACTCAGATTTGTATAAACGATTTAGCTCGAGAAATCTCTGTAAACAGTTCCAAATATCCATGATTTGACTCAGGATTAGTAGACTGTAGTAGAAATATTTAATCTCCTACTCATAGCTTATAGTGATAACTATAATACCATGAACCCCGGAAATTAATCTTCCTGATACTCTACTAATTTTTAGGACAAAAGATGGTTCTTGAAACATCTTTCCCTTTTAAACGACAGGTACTAAATGCCCAACTGAAGAACAAGTTTGTTCTTTATCAGTCCTGAGTAAATAATGACTGAGAAAACCTATATCATCATCTCTCTCAGTGTACTAGTGTAAATAGTAATACGGGTTGCACATATGAATTGTAATTTTGTAGTCATGAAGTAAGATTACTCATCATATACTGGGAAATATCCCAAAATATTATATGTATATGTAGTATTATATGTATAAAGAGACGTTGAGGGTTCTGAATCCTCTTAATCAAAATGCAAGGATGCTTCCAAAATATACATTGGAAACTAGACAGAATTAGGAAATAACTTCCTAAGAAAAAGAATTTGAGAAATAACTCTGCAAAATAAGTGTCCAAAATAGCTCGCAGTAACTATTTTGGGTTTCAAACTATGAACATTCCAATTTTCCGCACGCTATGTCTGTACAGCATGGAGGGAGCTAATATTCAAAGAATGTTCTCCAGATTTTGTTTATACAAAGAACTGAATGCCTCGCGATAGTTTCTGTAAGAATGCGGCGAGGTACTCAATTCCTACTTATAGATAGTGGTTATATACGTATAAGAAGTAAAAGTGAATGATTAATACCCTATAAAATGGATATCAAGTCTATTGCTATTATAGGTTGATTCTCTCGCTTTGTCAGATTGACATCGCGTGAGTATTTGAATAGCCTTTGTCATAATAGATCTATCTGGATATTTCCTCGCGTCATCTTTTAGGATGAAGCGAGGGAATATCCTTATTCGAAGTAAATGATCAGAATTTATAACTGTCATAACTACCTTCTGGAATTTCTGTTTAGAAAATTATGAATCATAGAATCTTTTGCATACAAGTTCATGAACTCAAAATTATTGATTCTCAAAGATTATCAAGCGATGATTAACACTGCATGGGTCTCTAGGAACCTTTTAGAGTTCTGAACATTAAACCTTATGATTCTCATCTATAAACATAACATTGACAGAAAATCGAGTAAATTCATAATTCTGCCAGATCATACCTAACTCGGTTACAATATCCAAGTTTCTTACGTAATTGGAACGAACAATTTTGCGCATTAAAAATGTGGAAGTGTTATGATCTTCGGAAATCGAATTAAAGATATGATGCAAAATTCAAATTGAATGATGAAATTGAGGTTTATACTCTGCTGAAACAGAATTACGAAATGAAAATAGAAACCAGAAAGATAAGAAATTCACAATCTGATAACCGATCATTCTTCTTGTATCTCGAATAACAAAGAATTAAAAACGAATACACCTGGAAATCTGTTTGCTATCAGAATAGTGCAAAGATGAGCGAACGAGTCGGAGTTTAGATGATGATCGTCATGATGGATGAACAAGCGATCCGAAAGCAACTCTCCTCCCAGGGTATCCTCTAGCTAATCTAACAACTAATCTTAAAGAAATCTACTGCGAAATTGAATTACAGTTCTACGAAAACAAATTACAAATCTGAAGAACATCAAAGTAAATTGCAGAGAAAATTAAATCCTAACCTACCTACCTACTAAATTCTAAAAAGTGGACTGGAGAGTAAAATCGAGCTATTCTCTTCAATCTCCCGCCTTCTGAGCTGATTCCCCCAAGGGTCTTATTTATAGATGGGCGTTGTAACTGCTTCTGCCTTGGATGATAACCGCTCGCATTAGAATAGCTCTCCTCTCGCTTTGTCCAGCTCCTTCAAAGCGAGAGTCAGAAATGTAATCATCTTTCTTGACGAGGCGAGGTCTCACAGTTTCTCCAAGGAATCTGCTTCTCGCCATAATGGATAAAACTTCTGTCTTGCACAGACTTCCTTTCCTCGCGATGTCAATCATCATCGCGTGGACTTCAGCATCTGCACATTTTCCTTAAATCTTTTCCTGATTTCGGAAACAAGCCCTCGCACCATTCCTTTTCTTTCCTCGCTATGTCCTTTCTGCATGACAAAGCGTGGATCAGTTCAATAGAAACACTGCGTGCGAGACTTACAACGAAAACTCAGAATTTCTAGCCATTTTTCATGTATTTCCAACTTCTTTGCAATCTTAATTCTTCTTCCATCTTTTCTAATCCTTTATGATCATTCATCAAAAATCAATGGAATTAAGAGCAAAAGATCATCATTAAGACACTAAATTGGACGCAAATGACAGTCACAAAAGGCTGTCATCACCATCCTCACATTTAGAAACACTTGTCCTCAAGTGGTAAGAAACTTGTAAAGTTTCAAAGAATAAGTCCAATTAGTGGCTTCTGAGATTAAAATGTTCATGTAAGACTCCACTGGATCACTACCTTCTCTTTTCCAACTATCCCAAGCTCAACTCTTTCAACTGATTGATGCTTCATACCTGACTTCGAATTCACCAGATTTCATGGAAACATTAACAGAAGTGATTTGCATTTATGTGAATTATTGTTCTGCTCCTTAGTTAGCCAGATTTCTCTTCTCACGCTCAATCCTGTCCAACTCATGTGCATATCTTGTATTCTGAAATGAAATACACATTTTTTTTTCTTATCAAGGGGTGGCCTTCCGTGGCTTTCAATAGCTCGGTTTCACATTATTAGGAGGAGTCGCATGACCTGACATTGCAGATGAAACTTCAACTCCCCTGCCCTTGATTCTGCTCTTTTAAAGTTCTTCAACTCATAAATCAGAGGGGCAGCTGTGCCAGCTACTTATATCCACATTATTTTACCACGTCTGTTTCTAAAATTTCCCTTGCTCTCTTTTTCTCTTTCTTTTTTTTTTTCAATATGCACACTCATCTTCCAAGAGAGACTAGATTAGATCAATCCTCTTAACCTTGTGCAGTTATTATTTATAGTATGCAAATCACTAAGGTTAATATCATCACAAAACCTTCAAACTATTTATCCAGTAATGACATCAATCAATCTCAGAGCTTACAGCTAAGAACAGTTTTCAAGAGCGGCTCATGTTTGCAGTGAAAATCTATAAAGTAGATGTCTCCACAGGAACCACTTTTTAAACTCATCTTCTATTCCTTTATCAGTTTATTAGCCTCCCTGAGTTTATTATTACTATCATTATTTTTTTTTTTTATGATCCTAGCTTGAAATTCGATACTATGACACAACTTCATATTAAATCTATCCTAAGTTATATCAGAACAAACGGAAACAGGAAAGAAATAAAGAAAAAGAGACTGCAATTAAAAAGAAGAAGGAGAAAGTTTCAGAAAACTCCCCTGTGATCTCAGGATGGTCCTGCATCATTGTCTGGATCCTTAGGTGGTATGGATGGAGATTTCTTTAGATCCGAGACTAGGTTGGCAAGAATGTCTACCAATCTCGTACTGTTATACTGCTCCTGCCTCCTCAGTTCCATATCCCTTTCTCGTTCCTGTCTTCTCTCTTCAAGTTCTTCTCTTCTTAGCCTCTCAAATCTTTCCATCTCTTCCCTTCTCATCCTTTCCTGTCTATCCCATTCTTCCTTCCTTATCTTCTCTTGCCTCTCCATCTCTTCTTTCCTGAGTTTCTCCTCAGTTTGAATCCTGACATGCTCAAGTTCAATCCTCTTTTGCTCCATTTCTCTTTGAACATGCTTGTCTTCTGACATAGTTTTCACTAGCATCTCCATGGATTGTGCAAAACTTTGGATTGAAGTACTCATATTCTGAGATTCATCCACAGATACTGTGTTCCTCATTGGCTGTCTCAAAGGTTGAGATGGTGCAGAAGTGTTATCAAACTCTTCATCTTCTGGAATAGGATTCAATGCAGGAGATGGAGTTACAGTCTTTGTCCTTTTTGTTGTGGTTTTTGACTGATATGATCTTGATTTTGAAGGAAGATAGACCCTTTTTGTCTTAGGAGATGGCACCTTTGATCCTGATCCTTCGGAAGTTTGTTCCTCTAAATCTGGCATTTGGTAAATCAACTCTCCCCTTAAAGTGTCTTCTGGTAATGGAATAGGAGGATCTATCTTTATGATCTCTGGTAAAAATGGTGTGATTGAGACTCCTTGTTTCTCACAAAGTCTTCTGATTAAATTCGGATAAGCCAATGCTGCATCTTCTCCAACTCTTGACTTAATAACATTGAGAACATGGTGTGCAGCACTGCATTTCCTTCCTGACCATAACAATGCAAATCCCTCGAAAGTTCCGGCTGAGGGTCCTTGAAAATTTGTAGTAGGTCTGAGCTTTGAGTAGTAGAAATCAAGTGTAGGCAAGTACTCAGGCTTCAAATTCTTCAATGGAATCTTATTCTGCTCAGTTCCTCTGTGTGTTGAACAGAATCCCAGTGCCATTTTTCTAGCATTAACAAGTTTATTTCCTTGAGTTTTCTTCCTCAGTAGGACCTCGGATTTGACTTCTGGCTGTTCTAACAAAGGTGCCTGTATCAGATCATTTAGAGTTTCTACAGTGACTTGCACTGTTTTCCCTCTAATCCATGTTGTTTCTGCCTCAACATCAAAGTTAGCATAGAACTCCCTGGTCAGTTCCACATAACCACATTTGTTATTGTGTCTCATGAAAATGTCCCATTCATTGATCCTCCTCCAGTAGCTGATACACTTATGATCCAGCCACTTGGGATGAAATCCTTTGTCCGGAACAATCATTTTGGACATCCCCAAGTAATTCTCCAATGCTTCCTTTCATCCATTAAACTTAACCTTGATTTCTTCTTCTGTAAATTCAGTCCTCTTTTCAATGCTATCAGGGATTGATAACCTCACCTTTGGACTATTCTTTCCCCAATAACTCGCAGGTAGCAATTCTGGGACATCTTTTCCGGGGGATGATCCTTCAGATGTATCTGATTCATTTCCCTCGGATTCTTGTGCTCCTTCTTGCTCATCCCCAGCATTCTCATTTTCTTGTTCTTCTGTTTGGCCTTCTTCTTGAGCAGGTTCCACATTTTCTTCCTGAACTTGTTCTGAGTTTTGCTCATGGTCAGGCTCTGGATGTTCTTCTTGAACTCTATCAGTGTCATCATGTTGTGAATTGCCTATACCTGAATCATAAATCAATGACGTGCTGGTATCTACCTTCTCAGTAACTTCAAGGCTATGCTGATTTAAGATCTCTGTGGGATCTTCCTGTACAGGTTCGTTTAGTAGAAGAGGAATAGTAGTAGATTCTGAATCTAGAAATCCTTGGACTTCAAAATATTCTTCTACTCTCTTCTTCTGTTCCGCGGCCCATTCAGGATCATTCATCCTTACAATTGCTCTCTGAACTACTTCATCCCTGACTTGAGGTGGAAGGAGCCATTGATTCATTTGATTTTCAGCATTCGTCTGTGTTCTGAGATATTGACTGACAGTGTCTTCCATAAAATACTTTCTCTGCTGAGCTTCTTGAGTTTCATTTCTCTGCACTTCTTCTTCATAAGCTTGAATTGCTAATGGAGATGGTTCCATTACTTGGTCAGGATTTATTTGTTGTTGGATTTCCTCTAACTCTGACTCAAGTTTAGCTGCATATTCACTTGCTTGTTCTGCTGAGGTGCGTGCATTCCCTCCTTCTCTAGCCAATTTTCTGAACTTTTTAATCAGTCCTTCCAGAGAGTAAGTCATGTTCCCGACTGTAGTTCCATGCAAGTTCATATCTTCAAAAGTCTGTAAATCTTCCAGTGTCTGTTCCTGAAATATGTCTGCCACTGATTCCTCAATTTGATTTACAAACTCTTGCTCATCTGCAGCTTGTTCTGGTGGTATATCTTGCTCAGTATCTTCTCCTGAAAACCCTTGTAAATCAATCTGACTCTGAATAAGATCCCTGTTGACCTGAGCTTGTTGATCTTCATCTTGCCCTTCTCTATCATCTTTTTCAGTAATCTGAACTAGTTGGAGATCAGTGCTTGGTCTAGTTGATCCTTGTTCATCAGGTTGATGTTCTTCAATGCATGCTCTCCAGCCCTCTGGATCTATATCCCCCACTTCCAAATTAGTGTAAGGAGTGAGCTCCAACCTCTCTGTGTAGGGAACTATCCCTAGAGTTGGTTCGACTTTTTCTTCTTCAGAGCTGGTGTCAGGTACTACATACTTAGGCTTTCTAGCCTTCATCTTTATCCTGAACTTTTTAACTGGCTTTTCAGGTTCTTTTTCTTGTTGCTTTTCTTTCTCAGGAATGATTCCCAATTGTTCTACATTCTCAAGAGAAGATCCTTGCTGCTTAAATTCTTCAGGGTTGGTTTCCTTCTGCTCAGAAGGTAACCTTCATCTCCTTTGTAGGTAACAACTTCTTTCTTTTCTTGAGCTGATTGTAGAATCTCAACATCTTCATCCATCAAGTCTTTTGTCACATCCAGAATTTCTTTGGTTGTTAGCTCATCTTCATTTTTCCTCTTCTTCAGAATTCGGCTAGCTTTCTCAGGCCTGTCTGTCTCCACCTTCCTCCCAGTCCTTTTCTTAGCTATTGGTACTTCATCTGAAGTGCTCGAACTGAGATTGTGTGACTTCCTCTTTTTGGAGGATACTTTCTTTTTACCTTTCTTGTCTTGAGTTCTCATGAGTTCCTCCCATTCACGATCTGCCTTTCGTTTGTTTGCATAATAGCAATCCATACTCTCTTGCAGAATCAGATGGATTTCATCATTTTCCTCATTCTTTTCTCCCAAAATAGTTGTAACCTCATCAACTACTCTCATCTTCTCAATTCTTTGCTCATCATCTGTGCTGTCTTCATCTGAATCGTGCTTCTTAATATAGAAATTCTTGCCTAATCCCTTCAGCATGATATTCATTCCCTTTCTATTCAGATATTTCTCATTCCATGCATCCCAATCATCAATAATTACCTGCTGAATTCTTCCTTGTGTTTGATCAGTGTAGGGTCTGTGCTCCTTGTATGCATTTTCCCTGCACATAGCATCATACCTGACATACTTCTCGATGAATTCTTTCTTCCTCTCCTGGACATATCCATGAACTTCCTGTTGGAGAGTTGGAGGTAATCTCTTCATGATCTTATTGGGTCTATCTGTAATGAGTAGATCTGCATCTGCTGGTGTTATTGATGGAGCTGAAACTTTTCTGAAATTCGCTACAGGTTCCAGTCCTTCATTAACAACTGATTCTCTGAAAATATTCCTTACTATATTTTGTGGTGTCTGTTTTGCATCTGATCTCTGCTTTCTGTTTTTGCCTGATCTCTCAGCTTCTCTCTTCTCTGCATCCTTAATCCATGCTGGCTGTTCTGGCATCAATTCAGCAAACTCCTCCAAAGGAAATTCCTCATTAGGTTTCCTTACCAACCCTGGTTTAAGAATCCTTTTCCTTAGATCATCCCCTTTTGACCATTTATTCATATACCTGATCCAGCTATTTCTAGCTTCTTGAATAATTCTAAGGACATCTTTCCATACCGCCTGACCTTGTTTAGCTTTCTTGAAATAAGGCTCGAGATCATGCCTCAAATTGATCCGAGCATCAATAATCTTATCTAGGGCCAGATTTGTTAAGAAATTCTGTTCAATGGGTCCCTTCTTGTTCAGGAATGTTGGAGGCATGTATGCAGGGAGTGCCTGCTGAGCATCATAGACTCTAGCATTCCGGATTTCATTAAGTTTGCAGCAATATTTGGTGAGTCGCTTAACATATTTTGGTAGTGGTTGGGGATCAAAGTAATCCAACTCCAGCCCTGTCTGATCTTTCGGATTGATAATTCTGTAGCACTCCTGATTCCACTCAGCCATGCACTTCCTTTCCCTTTCCAAAATTCTTTCCAGTCTGATTTCATTAGGCCAGTGCCTATCATTGATCAGAATTATCATTTGATCATCCCAAAATCTATTCATCTTATTCCAGAATGCTTCTTCTAAATCAATCCTCAATGATTCCTTTTCCTTATCTGGTATATGTTGAAGCATAAATGGATTGATATAAAAGTCTGGAGGTGAAATTTGCATTGCTGTCCATCCACCACTCCTCCGAATAGTTTCTACCATCTTAACCGTTCTCGTCTTTGCCAAAAATGATTTCTCTTTCTTATCCGATTCTATATTTTGAGCTTGAAGTTCTTCATAGGTCATCTTATGAATCCTTAAGAAACAAGAACAACTGGTAAATTAGTGTCACCATACTCACATTTAGAGCTTGACTCTAAATGTGCAAATGATAGAAAAGAAACATAATACCAGATTTTCTTTTTATATTCATCATTCTATTCATGACATCACCATACTCACATTTAGAGATTTGCTCTAAATGTGAAGATTTCAACGCTAACTGAGTCTAATTTAATCAGAAAATAGCAGGAAATTCGAATTCAAAACATCATTAATCAAAAGCAAAACATATAATTCATCAGATTCAAAATATAGAACTACAAAGCATGGTGTTTCTTATGACATTCAACCTATCAATTACAAATGAGGATGTGTCTCTGCCTCAATTCCAAATCTGAGAAACAGATTACAATGCTCAGAGACTAAGCACCTCATACAGTAAATTGACACAACTCCATAAGTATTCCTTGAGGGACCATGATTGTTATCATAATAGCTCCTAAGGTCACAAAGTCTCTTCTTGGGTTGTACTTGAAAGGGTGAGATGAATTCCTCATAACTGGATAACCACCCTCTGACTTGAAGTCGAAGATCCTTGAGTCTTCGTCTATTCTTGCACAGAGGAGCGAAGAGCCAAATTCCATTCTCTTGCTCTTCCCTTTCATCTTTACTTAAGAGCATAAGAGCTTTTACGTAGATGGATGGGGGGTGATTATCAGTAATTGCAGGTTTTAAGAGTTCAAACGCTGCTTGTTCATTCTTGTCTTTGACGAACAAACGCAATGCCTCATGTAACTGGTACATCCAATTTCCTGCATTTTTGCAGGTTTCAAGGAAAATGCTTTGTGTCTCTTCAAAAGTTCCCCATCCCCATGCTGTAAAGTCTTCAAGAGAAGCCTTTTTCAAGACTAAAGGATGATGAGTAGCTTTTTCGAGCTCTTTGCAGACCAGTTTACAATTAAAGACAGTCTCAAGGTGGTCAAATGCAAATCTTGATAAAATGTTTCCAAGAATCTCATAGGGAAGATCTGTGATCTGAGTTTCCCCCGATCCAGATTTCTCTAGTGAAGTCCTTGGTTGCTTTGATGAAGTTCCAATTTCATAGCTGAATAAAGTTAAAAACAAAAATAGAATTAAAAACTAGAGAATGCAATTCATTAATGGAAAAGGGATGTACAGCTTTGAATCATCCACATAATTCTCTGTCCCAAGACAAAAACACAAAAGATACAAGCAAAGAAAATATCAATCACTTGATTTCTAGATTATTCTAATTCTAGTGGTTCTTCCTCATTCTGATCTTCTTCTGCATTGTTCCATTGCTCCCATTCAAATAATATGCCTAGTTCGCCACTTGCTCTTCTGTATTGCTTGACATAATCAAACAGTTCACAAGGAATACACTCCATCCTTTCATTAAAAGGTAATTGCTGTCGCTCTTGGATAGAGTGATTCTTACAAAAACTCCTTTCCTCTTGATCAAGGAATGGGTTTGGGAACTTTTCACCATAAAGGAGCCAGTGGAGAACACTCATTTTTAAGAATAGAAGTTCAAAAGGATCTTGAGTCACAGATTTGATCAATTGAATTCCTTCCTCATCCAGCTGCGGATCTTGTTTGGAAAGCAGTAGAAAGGATCTTATGAAAGTGGTTGGTTTGTGTTTATCATCTAAACCAGGCTTAAGAATTTCATAAGCTTTTTCCTCATTTTTATCCTCGACAAAGGCTATCAATGCAGGCACAATATTAAACATATAGTTGCCTGCATCCTGGCATCTTTTAATGAATCTGAGTTATGGTAATACTCAGAACGCACAAAATGCACATCTTCTGAACCCACAACAACCAAATCAGCAGCAGTTTCGTCCTCCACAACCATTTTATCCACAACAACAGATGTACCCACAGAGACCCTTCCAACAGGTGAACCAACAGAATAGGCCGTTTGGACAGTTTGCACCAGTCCCGGTGAACTTTCCACAACAACCTTATCCTGTTGCTCAAGATAATACTTACTCTTTAAAGGTGGAAAATGCTCTGAAGGAGTTCATTGTTAAGCAGACAGAGACGAATAACCAACTGCAGGCTTCAATCAAGAATGTTGAGAATTCAGTAACAGAGATGGCCAAATTATTACAGCAGAGAGAAAAAGGAAAATTACCAAGTTCTTCTGAAACAAATCCACAATGTAAGGCAGTTACATTGAGGGGAGGAAAAGATGTTGTTGATCCTAAATTTGAAAAGAAAAGAGATAGGTTGCTGCAGCAGAAAAAGTTCAAGGATGTTCAAACAATGGAAGAAGATGATCACCCTGAACAGAGACAGATACTTGAGGATAAGGGTTTGGAAAAGAATGTCTCAGGATATTCCTTTCCTAAGGAAAAAGAGGGAGGTAATGATAATCCTAACTCTACAGGTAACAAAAAGGATTCACTGGATGAACACATGCCCAGGATACCATATCCTGGGAGACTCAAAAATGATCTTCAAGAAATTAAATTTAAGAAATTTCTTGAAAAGATTAAGGCCATTGAAATATCAATCCCTTTGGTTGAATTAATTGCTGAAATGCCCACTTACGCTAAGTTTCTGAAAGAATTAATTTCAGGGAAAAGAAGTGCAGGAGAGCAGCACATGGTGGTCTTAAATCAAAATTGTAGCTTGGTTCTTCAGCAAAGGATTCCTCCAAAGCTTGAAGATCCAGGGAGTTTCACTTTACCTCTGATTATCAACTGTAAAGAAGCTGGGCGAGGACTCTGTGACTTAGGAAGCAGCATCAATGTAATGCCACTTGCTATGGCGAGACGCTTGGATTTGGGAAAGATGAGGCCAGTCAATATGACCCTCTTCTTTGCTGATCAATCGAGCACCAGACCAGAAGGGATCATTGAAGATGTTATAGTAAAGACAGGAGGCCTTTGCTTTCCAGCTGACTTTGTCATTCTTGATATCGACGAAAATGTCAGAATTCCTACATATTAGGGAGGCCTTTTCTGGTGACTGCGGGAGCCATGATTGAAGCAAAGAATGGCATAGTGAAGCTTCATGTTGATAACCAGGAGGTCACTTTTGACATGATGAAGATGTCAACATATCCTTTTAACGCTTTTGAAACCAATGTAGCGGGGAATGAATTAGAAGATAGTACTATGGAGGGGGGAAATCTCTTTGATTACTATAATCTCTTTACCACTGATGTAACTGAGAACAATCTCACCCCACTCACAAATGCTAAAGATGCTACTTTTGCTTACTTGTGTGCGGTTAGATTCGCTGATCCTGAGACTGGTGAAATCAAAGATGGATCAGAAAGTGAGGATATGCCATCTTCAAAGCAATCTGAGGATGACATTGATAAAACAGACCCTTCTGAGGAAGGATCTGATTTAAAGATGGAAGTGCAAACTCGAAGCAGATTAACTCCATCAATAGAAAACCCACCTGAGCTTGAGCTTAAAGTATTACCAGAACATCTTAAGTATGCCTTTTTGGCAGACAAAAAGAAGCTTCCGGTAATAATTTCATCCAAATTGAGTGAAGAACAAGAACAAGCTCTAGTAGGTACTCTTAAAAATCATATTCAGGCAATTGCTTGGACTATAGCAGATATCAAAGGCATCAGTCCACACATTTGTATGCATAGGATTCTGATGGAGGATGAATACAAACCGTCCAGACAACCACAAAGGAGGCTAAACCCACCAATGCAGGAAGTTGTCAAGAAGGAGGTAATCAAGCTACTTGATGCAGGTATAATCTATCCTATCTCTGATAGTAAATGGGTGAGTCCAACACAAGTTGTACCCAAAAAGGGTGGGATTTGTATTGTGACAAATGAACATGGTGATGAAGTAGCAACAAGACCAGTAACTGGTTGGAGAGTTTGCATTGACTATAGAAAATTAAACACTGCCACAAGAAAAGATCATTTTCCTTTACCGTTCATTGATCAAATGTTAGAAAGATTGTCAGGTAAGCTCAGATCAAGGTGGACAGGACCATTTCCTGTTGTAGCTGTTCATGACAATGGCTCAGTTACAATTATGCTCAATGAAGGAGAAAAGACTGTAAATTGACACAGGCTGAAGGAATATATTGGTCAACAAGACCTAAATATCCAAACTGAATATTTGGATAATCCTTAGTTTTCTGTTTTCTTTAAAAAAAAATATATATATATATATAGGGGGGTGGATACTACCCAGGTTAACTGAGTAGTATTTCCCTTTTCTTTAGATTTATTTTCATCTCTAATTCTTTTATTATTTTTTATTTTCAGGAATTCGAGAAATGAAGCTGTGATGGAATGAAAGAGGAAGAGACATGAATCTTCAAACAGGTTTTTGAGTATTAAGTGTTTGGAAAATGGAGTATGAATGGATCCTGAGGCCACGCTTCTTTAATTTTGTCAAAGCGTGAGTTAAAAATGAATTACTCTTACTCACGCTTTGTAAAAGTTATGATGCGAGGTGATCAGTTCAAATTTTTATTCTGTCAAAATTATAATTTGTTAAGGAATAAGAGTTTGGTGTCTACGCTTTGTTGAAAAACAAAGCGAGACTATTTTACTCTGGGAATTGTACAAGAATGTTTTCTCGCTTTGTAATTAACAAAGCGAGAAAAGGATTTTTATACCCACGCAATGACAATCGACAGAGCGAGAGTCTGGGAATTTTGAACGGATAGATTTTCAAACTTCTCAAAGACCAAAATACCCTTTTCAGACTCTTCTTCTTCTCGTACACTAACCATCACGTCGTTTCAACCCCCAGTAATTATGGCAGAATTTAGTTTTTCTGCTATAAAATCTAATCGAATCCTCCTTTTCTTTCATCTCAAACATTTCCATCCTGAGAAATTATCCTAAAACCATATTCAAAAGATAGAATGGCCGCAGCAGCTCCAAATGCCAGAACATCCATTCTAGACATTCCTGAAGAAATCTTGGGAGATATTCTCTCAAGGTTGGGAAGAGAAGAGATGAAGGATGTAGCCAGGTTAGCCCCAACCTGCAAAAAGTTCGCCAAAGCAACTATGGCGCCTATAGTATGGAGGAGGGCAAATGTGGAAAGGAGGATGACTGCAGAGAGGACACTTGACTCTCATTACATCCGAATACTTCGAAGATGCAGAGAGGCGGGAAATTTCATGCTGAAGCTAGAACCTGCACTCTTGAGATTCTGCAATACAGGGCTCAAGGAAGCCGCTTTTGAAGTCCTTAAACCTGGAGTCGATGACAACCATCACCCCTCAATCTTTATCAAGGCCTTCATTCTTTTGAGTTTGGAGAGCCTTGAGGAAATTGATGAGGGATTGTATCTTCTCGGATCAATCCTTAAAGATGAAGGTCATATCCGCAAGATGGAGGCGAAGATCAGCAAGCTATTCAATGAAAGCGAAGAGGAGCCTAATCCCTTTAAGGGACAAGGACATCGCGAGTACTGTGATTATTTAGCGCCACATAGTAGGGACTTAGTTAGGGAACCTCCACACTTTAACTATGGTGCCACAAACATTGATTGTTTGTGTTGTGAGGTTACTAGTTTAGTTAGGAGATTAAGAGAAAATTTTAATGAGCATGTAATTGAATCTGAGTCAGAATTAGAAACTGATTCAGATTCAAACTGATCGATTATGTAATCTCTTAATTTGTATCTAAATACTAACCCCTTTTGGTGTTGCTATATATTTACTCCTCGCTTCATTTTTATTAAAAGAAAACAACTTGATTGATCTTATCCTTTACATTAGATTTTTATCTGTCCTTTTAAATAAAAATCTTCGAAATAGGGTTATTTTAGGCTTAATCATTACTCCCTGCAGAGACAAGATTTACTATCTTGACCCCTGCAGTCCTTAGATAAAAATAGGCGTCTCTGTCCTTGCAGTCATTCCTCTCACTTGTCATTTCAAAAATTTTCATCAGATTTTCTTCTCTTACTCAAGAAGAAATCGCCATACACCATTTTTATCACTCTCAACCATTCTCATAAGCAAGATCATGGCCGAGAACAATCCGTAAGCAATCTCGTTCATCTTTTCTTTCTTTTATTCTTAGTTCTATTTTGAAAAATTTGTTGTCAGATTGCATTTCTAGACCTAGGGTTCATGTTTCTATTTTTTTTAGGGAATGGTTGTAGAAAACGAAACATTAATCATTTAAGATTCCTCATAACTAAGAGCCGTTTCTTTACACTCATTAATCCAGAGAATCTTTTCTGAAATTTTTAGTTTGTAACTGATGCATTATCCATATGAGACTTTGGAACTTCATATTAGGAATGAAACTCCCATTTCGAATATTCTGGTTCCATCATAAAAGTATTCCCCTGTGTTCCTCATCATATTATTTTCTGGAAACAGAAATGCTAGGAATCCACAGCGCATTGGGACTCAAATATCCCATTTACCCACTGAGTTGTTGGGGGATATTCTATCAAGAATCGGAAAGGATAATGTTAGAGAGCTCTTCAGGATAGCAGAAGTCTCTCCATTATTTTACCAGGCAAGCAAAACCCATCTTGTATACAAGAGAGTGGACTTGGAATCGTGTATGAGGTGGAGAGAGGATGTTTATCCGGACAACCAGAAAAGATTCATTCGGGAGTGTCAAAATGCAGGGAACTTCATGTTCAACATTGAACCTGCATTAAAGGCATTTGTGGAGGAAAAAGATGAGAAGAAGGCATATGAAATCCTCAAGCCAGGATTAGATGATGGGCATGAACCTATTATTCTGCTCAAAACGATGCTCCTATTAACAAAACAAGAGGATAAGTGGATTGAAGAAGGACTAGAGTTGGTCCAAACAGTAGCTTCTGATGTTTTAGAAGTGGTTTTCATTAAAATCTATCTTTTTCATTGGTTCACCCATATTCCTCAACTTCCAAATCCTTTTCTAGGGCAACCAGAGATGAGCTACTGTAAGGATCACACCTTGCAGGTTCGAGTCTTACTACCACCACACATCAGGATGGACTGCATCCCATGTCAATTCTTTGCATGGTGAGGCAGTTTAGACTGTATTGTGGTGAAGTGTTTCCTGATGAGTTCATGTGGACCGACTCCGATGATGAGGAAATTAACCCCTGAGCAGTTAGAGCTAGAAATTCTATAGTATTATATATGTTTGTAATTTCTGGATATTTTGATGTATTTTGGATCATTTGGACTTCATGTATTACAATTCTCCTACTTTTCTATTTTGTATGATCAGTTTCTTTACTCAATTCAAAAATGAATTAAAGATGAAACTAAAAATCAGGAAATGGAATGGAAGAATTGGTAATCTTTAAATAAATAAGCTAAGGGTGGATTTTTGTTAGGCATTAAGATAAATCTGGTGAAGAAGATTTAACCAGACTTAATATTAAATTTAGAAGTCTTAATCCTTTTCAATAATTACCCCTCGCTTTGTTTTCAACCAATCCAATTTTATCCAATTTATGTTGTTTGAGTTCTTTAACTCAATTTTTGAATCAATAACCAGACTCACTGATGTGGCAGGTCTAGAATGAGTGAGTACACTCTAAGTACTTGAGTACCCTACTTTTTATTCTTTAACTAGGCCAGCCCATTGTTTTATATAAGACCTATAACCTTCTTATCTTTTCAAATCATTTTCATATCTTTTCATATTCTCTCTCGAGAAGAAACCGCCATTTTTAAAGTTCTTCTTCTTCCTTATTTGCGAAACTCTTCTTCAGAAACACTCAGCTTCAGGAACAATCCTAATGGCGAGCAACAACCCGTAAGCTCTCCGTTCATTTTTCATCGCATTTCTTCCTGATGTTTAAAATTGTTACATTCTGCATTATAATGTTTTTACACATACTAGGGTTTAAGTTTTTCATCCACTGTCGTTCTTCCCTAATTTTAAAACTTGGAGTATAATTTCAACTGATTCTTCTTCTTTAAAATTCGATTAAATAACAGTGAGGAGCAGCCTTCTGAGTCCTCTGCTTTACACCTGACTGATCTTCCATTGGATGTCCTTGGGGAGATTCTGTCACGAGTAGGGCAGAGCAGCTTTGAAGATCTGCTCAAGTGCAAACAAATCTGTTCAACATTCACAATAGCCTCAGAATATCCTATTGTCCTTCGGAGATTTAATGTACAGGATCTAGCCTTTAAAAGAATTTCCAATGAATCCTCTGGTAAAATCAATTTTCTAGATGCCTGTAGAGAGGCTGAGAATCATATTCTGAATTTGCCCAAGGCCTTGGAATTGTTTGTACAAGGGAAAGGATCCAAGGCATTTCAGATCCTGGATGAAGGAATAGAAGATAACTTTAAGATGTCCCAATATTTTAAAGCTTTATGTTGCCTAAGTAAAAGTTCTAGGGAAGAGATAGAAGTTGGACTTCGCTTAATTAGTCCAATCTTAAGGGATAGATTAAACAGTTATGAATTTAGATACAATCTTCTCACCCTAGTTTCAGAATGGGAATATGTCCCAAATCCATTCTTAGGGCAGGAAAATAGGGAATTCTGTGTTGTAGAAGTTCGTGATCAGGAAACCTTCCATAAGTCATCATACTATACAGCCGATCAGGTCTGCTATCTCTGCTGTGACACAAAAAGAGCCATAGCTGACTTTAGGATGGCAGCAGGGGAGAACTTTGATAATTATAGCATTAATGAATAAGCTTTTGGACAAAGGATAAAGAGATTGATGTATGTGACATGTCTTCTAATTTTCAACTTTGAAACTGTCACTAGATCAGATATTTTGTACAATGTAATGTAGCCTGATTTTGATAATAAAATCTAATCTCATTGCTACATAAATGTTGAGTTTAACTTTGAATTCTGTGTTCTTTCTCCTTTTCTTTTCAGAAATGTCGAAAACCCTCAACTCTTGGAAACTCAATTACTTGATTTACCAATAGAGTTACTGGGAGACATTCTGTCAAGACTAGGAATGGAAAGCATAAAGGCACTTTTTAGAGCGTCCGAAACTTCTAAGCAATTTCTCTCAGCAAGCAGGTCATCGTTAGCTCTAAAGAGAGCTAATTTGGAAACTTGTGCTGTTTGGAGAGGAGATGCTTATCCAAGTAACCAAGTCAGATTCATTAAAAGATGCCAGGATGCAGGCAACTATATGTTTAACATTGTGCCTGCATTGATAGCCTTTGTCGTGGATAAAAATGAGGAAAAAGCTTATGAAATTCTTAAGCCTGGTTTAGATGATAAACACAAACCAACCACTTTCATAAGATCCTTTCTACTGCTTTCCAAACAAGATCCGCAGCTGGATGAGGAAGGAATTCAATTGATCAAATCTGTGACTCAAGATCCTTTTGAACTTTTATTCTTAAAAATGAGTGTTCTCCACTGGCTCCTTTATGGTGAAAAGTTCCCAAACCCATTCCTTGATCAAGAGGAAAGGAGTTTTTGTAAGAATCACTCTATCCAAGAGCGACAGCAATTACCTTTTAATGAAAGGATGGAGTGTATTCCTTGTGAACTGTTTGATTATGTCAAGCAATACAGAAGAGCAAGTGGCGAACTAGGCATATTATTTGAATGGGAGCAATGGAACAATGCAGAAGAAGATCAGAATGAGGAAGAACCACTAGAATTAGAATAATCTAGAAATCAAGTGATTGATATTTTCTTTGCTTGTATCTTTTGTGTTTTTGTCTTGGGACAGAGAATTATGTGGATGATTCAAAGCTGTACATCCCTTTTCCATTAATGAATTGCATTCTCTAGTTTTTAATTCTATTTTTGTTTTTAACTTTATTCAGCTATGAAATTGGAACTTCATCAAAGCAACCAAGGACTTCACTAGAGAAATCTGGATCGGGGGAAACTCAGATCACAGATCTTCCCTATGAGATTCTTGGAAACATTTTATCAAGATTTGCATTTGACCACCTTGAGACTGTCTTTAATTGTAAACTGGTCTGCAAAGAGCTCGAAAAAGCTACTCATCATCCTTTAGTCTTGAAAAAGGCTTCTCTTGAAGACTTTACAGCATGGGGATGGGGAACTTTTGAAGAGACACAAAGCATTTTCCTTGAAACCTGCAAAAATGCAGGAAATTGGATGTACCAGTTACATGAGGCATTGCGTTTGTTCGTCAAAGACAAGAATGAACAAGCAGCGTTTGAACTCTTAAAACCTGCAATTACTGATAATCATCCCCCATCCATCTACGTAAAAGCTCTTATGCTCTTAAGTAAAGATGAAAGGGAAGAGCAAGAGAAGGGAATTTGGCTCTTCGCTCCTCTGTGCAAGAATAGACGAAGACTCAAGGATCTTCGACTTCAAGTCAGAGGGTGGTTATCCAGTTATGAGGAATTCATCTCACCCTTTCAAGTACAACCCAAGAAGAGACTTTGTGACCTTAGGAGCTATTATGATAACAATCATGGTCCCTCAAGGAATACTTATGGAGTTGTGTCAATTTACTGTATGAGGTGCTTAGTCTCTGAGCATTGTAATCTGTTTCTCAGATTTGGAATTGAGGCAGAGACACATCCTCATTTGTAATTGATAGGTTGAATGTCATAAGAAACACCATGCTTTGTAGTTCTATATTTTGAATCTGATGAATTATATGTTTTGCTTTTGATTAATGATGTTTTGAATTCGAATTTCCTGCTATTTTCTGATTAAATTAGACTCAGTTAGCGTTGAAATCTTCACATTTAGAGCAAATCTCTAAATGTGAGTATGGTGATGTCATGAATAGAATGATGAATATAAAAAGAAAATCTGGTATTATGTTTCTTTTCTATCATTTGCACATTTAGAGTCAAGCTCTAAATGTGAGTATGGTGACACTAATTTACCAGTTGTTCTTGTTTCTTAAGGATTCATAAGATGACCTATGAAGAACTTCAAGCTCGAAATATAGAATCGGATAAGAAAGAGAAATCATTTTTGGCAAAGACGAGAACGATTAAGATGGTAGAAACTATTCGGAGGAGTGGTGGATGGACAGCAATGCAAATTTCACCTCCAGACTTTTATATCAATCCATTTATGCTTCAACATATACCAGATAAGGAAAAGGAATCATTGAGGATTGATTTAGAAGAAGCATTCTAGAATAAGATGAATAGATTTTGGGATGATCAAATGATAATTCTGATCAATGATAGGCACTGGCCTAATGAAATCAGACTGGAAAGAATTTTGGAAAGGGAAAGGAAGTGCATGGCTGAGTGGAATCAGGAGTGCTACAGAATTATCAATCCGAAAGATCAGACAGGGCTGGAGTTGGATTACTTTGATCCCCATGAAGCTTTTGAGGTCAAACCTCGGTCAGTGCCCCCCCGACAGCCTTTACACTATAATCTCTATAGGGCTGTTAAAAAGCTTGCCTAGTTTTTCCTACCGAAAGCGCACGGTATCAAGCTGCAATATTTATTTTAATTGTCGGGATCGTTCAAAAGAGAGTTACACGATAGAAGTGTTTTAATAGAATTATTAGCTTTAGAATCTGTCTCTATTCTTGATTTAAGAATGTTGTAATGATTATTACTAAAGAATACTTCTGAAATGTAAATGCTTAAAGCTGTAAATGTAGTAAAGAAAACAATTAAAATGATGTAGAACATTATGATCTTATTCATGTGTTTAAGGTGTTACAGACCAAATCAAATGAAATAAGAATATGATGAGATTATCATACTTCATTTGGCTAGAACATAATGAAAGTTCATTGAGATAGAAAAATCCTTTACACAACTTAATCAATTCTTCATGTCTTCAATCACTTCCCAAGACAGGTACTTATGATTCAGTGTCATGACATTCTAAGCTCTGAAATCATGGAATACTATCATCACAGAATGATCTGTCAGACTCTTTCTGTGATAAAAGCTTTCAGAATTGTCACTTAATCTTTTTCTTTCAGACTCAGATTAAGCCTTTGACAACTCGAGGTCACTTCTAAATCTTACTATATTCGTCCGAACTTGAAGTTGTTCTTTTTATTACCCTGGTCAAACTGATCTTATGATCCTGTATTGGATGTCCTCTACAATAAAATGAAAAAGCTAATATTTAAATCTATCATCCAATGTTTCCATAAGACTTATTTCTTCAGAGCAATTCCCGCAAGTATTCATAAGGAATAATAGTCTTGTAAGTATATCAAGATGAAATTGCTATTCAACTTCCTTGACTTATCCAGGCTACTCAGATTTGTATAAACGATTTAGCTCGAGAAATCTCTGTAAACAGTTCCAAATATCCATGATTTGACTCAGGATTAGTAGACTGTAGTAGAAATATTTAATCTCCTACTCATAGCTTATAGTGATAACTATAATACCATGAACCCCGGAAATTAATCTTCCTGATACTCTACTAATTTTTAGGACAAAAGATGGTTCTTGAAACATCTTTCCCTTTTAAACGACAGGTACTAAATGCCCAACTGAAGAACAAGTTTGTTCTTTATCAGTCCTGAGTAAATAATGACTGAGAAAACCTATATCATCATCTCTCTCAGTGTACTAGTGTAAATAGTAATACGGGTTGCACATATGAATTGTAATTTTGTAGTCATGAAGTAAGATTACTCATCATATACTGGGAAATATCCCAAAATATTATATGTATATGTAGTATTATATGTATAAAGAGACGTTGAGGGTTCTGAATCCTCTTAATCAAAATGCAAGGATGCTTCCAAAATATACATTGGAAACTAGACAGAATTAGGAAATAACTTCCTAAGAAAAAGAATTTGAGAAATAACTCTGCAAAATAAGTGTCCAAAATAGCTCGCAGTAACTATTTTGGGTTTCAAACTATGAACATTCCAATTTTCCGCACGCTATGTCTGTACAGCATGGAGGGAGCTAATATTCAAAGAATGTTCTCCAGATTTTGTTTATACAAAGAACTGAATGCCTCGCGATAGTTTCTGTAAGAATGCGGCGAGGTACTCAATTCCTACTTATAGATAGTGGTTATATACGTATAAGAAGTAAAAGTGAATGATTAATACCCTATAAAATGGATATCAAGTCTATTGCTATTATAGGTTGATTCTCTCGCTTTGTCAGATTGACATCGCGTGAGTATTTGAATAGCCTTTGTCATAATAGATCTATCTGGATATTTCCTCGCGTCATCTTTTAGGATGAAGCGAGGGAATATCCTTATTCGAAGTAAATGATCAGAATTTATAACTGTCATAACTACCTTCTGGAATTTCTGTTTAGAAAATTATGAATCATAGAATCTTTTGCATACAAGTTCATGAACTCAAAATTATTGATTCTCAAAGATTATCAAGCGATGATTAACACTGCATGGGTCTCTAGGAACCTTTTAGAGTTCTGAACATTAAACCTTATGATTCTCATCTATAAACATAACATTGACAGAAAATCGAGTAAATTCATAATTCTGCCAGATCATACCTAACTCGGTTACAATATCCAAGTTTCTTACGTAATTGGAACGAACAATTTTGCGCATTAAAAATGTGGAAGTGTTATGATCTTCGGAAATCGAATTAAAGATATGATGCAAAATTCAAATTGAATGATGAAATTGAGGTTTATACTCTGCTGAAACAGAATTACGAAATGAAAATAGAAACCAGAAAGATAAGAAATTCACAATCTGATAACCGATCATTCTTCTTGTATCTCGAATAACAAAGAATTAAAAACGAATACACCTGGAAATCTGTTTGCTATTAGAATAGTGCAAAGATGAGCGAACGAGTCGGAGTTTAGATGATGATCGTCATGATGGATGAACAAGCGATCCGAAAGCAACTCTCCTCCCAGGGTATCCTCTAGCTAATCTAACAACTAATCTTAAAGAAATCTACTGCGAAATTGAATTACAGTTCTACGAAAACAAATTACAAATCTGAAGAACATCAAAGTAAATTGCAGAGAAAATTAAATCCTAACCTACCTACCTACTAAATTCTAAAAAGTGGACTGGAGAGTAAAATCGAGCTATTCTCTTCAATCTCCCGCCTTCTGAGCTGATTCCCCCAAGGGTCTTATTTATAGATGGGCGTTGTAACTGCTTCTGCCTTGGATGATAACCGCTCGCATTAGAATAGCTCTCCTCTCGCTTTGTCCAGCTCCTTCAAAGCGAGAGTCAGAAATGTAATCATCTTTCTTGACGAGGCGAGGTCTCACAGTTTCTCCAAGGAATCTGCTTCTCGCCATAATGGATAAAACTTCTGTCTTGCACAGACTTCCTTTCCTCGCGATGTCAATCATCATCGCGTGGACTTCAGCATCTGCACATTTTCCTTAAATCTTTTCCTGATTTCGGAAACAAGCCCTCGCACCATTCCTTTTCTTTCCTCGCTATGTCCTTTCTGCATGACAAAGCGTGGATCAGTTCAATAGAAACACTGCGTGCGAGACTTACAACGAAAACTCAGAATTTCTAGCCATTTTTCATGTATTTCCAACTTCTTTGCAATCTTAATTCTTCTTCCATCTTTTCTAATCCTTTATGATCATTCATCAAAAATCAATGGAATTAAGAGCAAAAGATCATCATTAAGACACTAAATTGGACGCAAATGACAGTCACAAAAGGCTGTCATCACCATCCTCACATTTAGAAACACTTGTCCTCAAGTGGTAAGAAACTTGTAAAGTTTCAAAGAATAAGTCCAATTAGTGGCTTCTGAGATTAAAATGTTCATGTAAGACTCCACTGGATCACTACCTTCTCTTTTCCAACTATCCCAAGCTCAACTCTTTCAACTGATTGATGCTTCATACCTGACTTCGAATTCACCAGATTTCATGGAAACATTAACAGAAGTGATTTGCATTTATGTGAATTATTGTTCTGCTCCTTAGTTAGCCAGATTTCTCTTCTCACGCTCAATCCTGTCCAACTCATGTGCATATCTTGTATTCTGAAATGAAATACACATTTTTTTTTCTTATCAAGGGGTGGCCTTCCGTGGCTTTCAATAGCTCGGTTTCACATTATTAGGAGGAGTCGCATGACCTGACATTGCAGATGAAACTTCAACTCCCCTGCCCTTGATTCTGCTCTTTTAAAGTTCTTCAACTCATAAATCAGAGGGGCAGCTGTGCCAGCTACTTATATCCACATTATTTTACCACGTCTGTTTCTAAAATTTCCCTTGCTCTCTTTTTCTCTTTCTTTTTTTTTTTCAATATGCACACTCATCTTCCAAGAGAGACTAGATTAGATCAATCCTCTTAACCTTGTGCAGTTATTATTTATAGTATGCAAATCACTAAGGTTAATATCATCACAAAACCTTCAAACTATTTATCCAGTAATGACATCAATCAATCTCAGAGCTTACAGCTAAGAACAGTTTTCAAGAGCGGCTCATGTTTGCAGTGAAAATCTATAAAGTAGATGTCTCCACAGGAACCACTTTTTAAACTCATCTTCTATTCCTTTATCAGTTTATTAGCCTCCCTGAGTTTATTATTACTATCATTATTTTTTTTTTATGATCCTAGCTTGAAATTCGATACTATGACACAACTTCATATTAAATCTATCCTAAGTTATATCAGAACAAACGGAAACAGGAAAGAAATAAAGAAAAAGAGACTGCAAGAATGTCTACCAATCTCGTACTGTTATACTGCTCCTGCCTCCTCAGTTCCATATCCCTTTCTCGTTCCTGTCTTCTCTCTTCAAGTTCTTCTCTTCTTAGCCTCTCAAATCTTTCCATCTCTTCCCTTCTCATCCTTTCCTGTCTATCCCATTCTTCCTTCCTTATCTTCTCTTGCCTCTCCATCTCTTCTTTCCTGAGTTTCTCCTCAGTTTGAATCCTGACATGCTCAAGTTCAATCCTCTTTTGCTCCATTTCTCTTTGAACATGCTTGTCTTCTGACATAGTTTTCACTAGCATCTCCATGGATTGTGCAAAACTTTGGATTGAAGTACTCATATTCTGAGATTCATCCACAGATACTGTGTTCCTCATTGGCTGTCTCAAAGGTTGAGATGGTGCAGAAGTGTTATCAAACTCTTCATCTTCTGGAATAGGATTCAATGCAGGAGATGGAGTTACAGTCTTTGTCCTTTTTGTTGTGGTTTTTGACTGATATGATCTTGATTTTGAAGGAAGATAGACCCTTTTTGTCTTAGGAGATGGCACCTTTGATCCTGATCCTTCGGAAGTTTGTTCCTCTAAATCTGGCATTTGGTAAATCAACTCTCCCCTTAAAGTGTCTTCTGGTAATGGAATAGGAGGATCTATCTTTATGATCTCTGGTAAAAATGGTGTGATTGAGACTCCTTGTTTCTCACAAAGTCTTCTGATTAAATTCGGATAAGCCAATGCTGCATCTTCTCCAACTCTTGACTTAATAACATTGAGAACATGGTGTGCAGCACTACATTTCCTTCCTGACCATAACAATGCAAATCCCTCGAAAGTTCCGGCTGAGGGTCCTTGAAAATTTGTAGTAGGTCTGAGCTTTGAGTAGTAGAAATCAAGTGTAGGCAAGTACTCAGGCTTCAAATTCTTCAATGGAATCTTATTCTGCTCAGTTCCTCTGTGTGTTGAACAGAATCCCAGTGCCATTTTTCTAGCATTAACAAGTTTATTTCCTTGAGTTTTCTTCCTCAGTAGGACCTCGGATTTGACTTCTGGCTGTTCTAACAAAGGTGCCTGTATCAGATCATTTAGAGTTTCTACAGTGACTTGCACTGTTTTCCCTCTAATCCATGTTGTTTCTGCCTCAACATCAAAGTTAGCATAGAACTCCCTGGTCAGTTCCACATAACCACATTTGTTATTGTGTCTCATGAAAATGTCCCATTCATTGATCCTCCTCCAGTAGCTGATACACTTATGATCCAGCCACTTGGGATGAAATCCTTTGTCCGGAACAATCATTTTGGACATCCCCAAGTAATTCTCCAATGCTTCCTTTCATCCATTAAACTTAACCTTGATTTCTTCTTCTGTAAATTCAGTCCTCTTTTCAATGCTATCAGGGATTGATAACCTCACCTTTGGACTATTCTTTCCCCAATAACTCGCAGGTAGCAATTCTGGGACATCTTTTCCGGGGGATGATCCTTCAGATGTATCTGATTCATTTCCCTCGGATTCTTGTGCTCCTTCTTGCTCATCCCCAGCATTCTCATTTTCTTGTTCTTCTGTTTGGCCTTCTTCTTGAGCAGGTTCCACATTTTCTTCCTGAACTTGTTCTGAGTTTTGCTCATGGTCAGGCTCTGGATGTTCTTCTTGAACTCTATCAGTGTCATCATGTTGTGAATTGCCTATACCTGAATCATAAATCAATGACGTGCTGGTATCTACCTTCTCAGTAACTTCAAGGCTATGCTGATTTAAGATCTCTGTGGGATCTTCCTGTACAGGTTCGTTTAGTAGAAGAGGAATAGTAGTAGATTCTGAATCTAGAAATCCTTGGACTTCAAAATATTCTTCTACTCTCTTCTTCTGTTCCGCGGCCCATTCAGGATCATTCATCCTTACAATTGCTCTCTGAACTACTTCATCCCTGACTTGAGGTGGAAGGAGCCATTGATTCATTTGATTTTCAGCATTCGTCTGTGTTCTGAGATATTGACTGACAGTGTCTTCCATAAAATACTTTCTCTGCTGAGCTTCTTGAGTTTCATTTCTCTGCACTTCTTCTTCATAAGCTTGAATTGCTAATGGAGATGGTTCCATTACTTGGTCAGGATTTATTTGTTGTTGGATTTCCTCTAACTCTGACTCAAGTTTAGCTGCATATTCACTTGCTTGTTCTGCTGAGGTGCGTGCATTCCCTCCTTCTCTAGCCAATTTTCTGAACTTTTTAATCAGTCCTTCCAGAGAGTAAGTCATGTTCCCGACTGTAGTTCCATGCAAGTTCATATCTTCAAAAGTCTGTAAATCTTCCAGTGTCTGTTCCTGAAATATGTCTGCCACTGATTCCTCAATTTGATTTACAAACTCTTGCTCATCTGCAGCTTGTTCTGGTGGTATATCTTGCTCAGTATCTTCTCCTGAAAACCCTTGTAAATCAATCTGACTCTGAATAAGATCCCTGTTGACCTGAGCTTGTTGATCTTCATCTTGCCCTTCTCTATCATCTTTTTCAGTAATCTGAACTAGTTGGAGATCAGTGCTTGGTCTAGTTGATCCTTGTTCATCAGGTTGATGTTCTTCAATGCATGCTCTCCAGCCCTCTGGATCTATATCCCCCACTTCCAAATTAGTGTAAGGAGTGAGCTCCAACCTCTCTGTGTAGGGAACTATCCCTAGAGTTGGTTCGACTTTTTCTTCTTCAGAGCTGGTGTCAGGTACTACATACTTAGGCTTTCTAGCCTTCATCTTTATCCTGAACTTTTTAACTGGCTTTTCAGGTTCTTTTTCTTGTTGCTTTTCTTTCTCAGGAATGATTCCCAATTGTTCTACATTCTCAAGAGAAGATCCTTGCTGCTTAAATTCTTCAGGGTTGGTTTCCTTCTGCTCAGAAGGTAACCTTCATCTCCTTTGTAGGTAACAACTTCTTTCTTTTCTTGAGCTGATTGTAGAATCTCAACATCTTCATCCATCAAGTCTTTTGTCACATCCAGAATTTCTTTGGTTGTTAGCTCATCTTCATTTTTCCTCTTCTTCAGAATTCGGCTAGCTTTCTCAGGCCTGCCTGTCTCCACCTTCCTCCCAGTCCTTTTCTTAGCTATTGGTACTTCATCTGAAGTGCTCGAACTGAGATTGTGTGACTTCCTCTTTTTGGAGGATACTTTCTTTTTACCTTTCTTGTCTTGAGTTCTCATGAGTTCCTCCCATTCACGATCTGCCTTTCGTTTGTTTGCATAATAGCAATCCATACTCTCTTGCAGAATCGGATGGATTTCATCATTTTCCTCATTCTTTTCTCCCAAAATAATTGTAACCTCATCAACTACTCTCATCTTCTCAATTCTTTGCTCATCATCTGTGCTGTCTTCATCTGAATCGTGCTTCTTAATATAGAAATTCTTGCCTAATCCCTTCAGCATGATATTCATTCCCTTTCTATTCAGATATTTCTCATTCCATGCATCCCAATCATCAATAATTACCTGCTGAATTCTTCCTTGTGTTTGATCAGTGTAGGGTCTGTGCTCCTTGTATGCATTTTCCCTGCACATAGCATCATACCTGACATACTTCTCGATGAATTCTTTCTTCCTCTCCTGGACATATCCATGAACTTCCTGTTGGAGAGTTGGAGGTAATCTCTTCATGATCTTATTGGGTCTATCTGTAATGAGTAGATCTGCATCTGCTGGTGTTATTGATGGAGCTGAAACTTTTCTGAAATTCGCTACAGGTTCCAGTCCTTCATTAACAACTGATTCTCTGAAAATATTCCTTACTATATTTTGTGGTGTCTGTTTTGCATCTGATCTCTGCTTTCTGTTTTTGCCTGATCTCTCAGCTTCTCTCTTCTCTGCATCCTTAATCCATGCTTGCTGTTCTGGCATCAATTCAGCAAACTCCTCCAAAGGAAATTCCTCATTAGGTTTCCTTACCAACCCTGGTTTAAGAATCCTTTTCCTTAGATCATCCCCTTTTGACCATTTATTCATATACCTGATCCAGCTATTTCTAGCTTCTTGAATAATTCTAAGGACATCTTTCCATACCGCCTGACCTTGTTTAGCTTTCTTGAAATAAGGCTCGAGATCATGCCTCAAATTGATCCGAGCATCAATAATCTTATCTAGGGCCAGATTTGTTAAGAAATTCTGTTCAATGGGTCCCTTCTTGTTCAGGAATGTTGGAGGCATGTATGCAGGGAGTGCCTGCTGAGCATCATAGACTCTAGCATTCCGGATTTCATTAAGTTTGCAGCAATATTTGGTGAGTCGCTTAACATATTTTGGTAGTGGTTGGGGATCAAAGTAATCCAACTCCAGCCCTGTCTGATCTTTCGGATTGATAATTCTGTAGCACTCCTGATTCCACTCAGCCATGCACTTCCTTTCCCTTTCCAAAATTCTTTCCAGTCTGATTTCATTAGGCCAGTGCCTATCATTGATCAGAATTATCATTTGATCATCCCAAAATCTATTCATCTTATTCCAGAATGCTTCTTCTAAATCAATCCTCAATGATTCCTTTTCCTTATCTGGTATATGTTGAAGCATAAATGGATTGATATAAAAGTCTGGAGGTGAAATTTGCATTGCTGTCCATCCACCACTCCTCCGAATAGTTTCTACCATCTTAACCGTTCTCGTCTTTGCCAAAAATGATTTCTCTTTCTTATCCGATTCTATATTTTGAGCTTGAAGTTCTTCATAGGTCATCTTATGAATCCTTAAGAAACAAGAACAACTGGTAAATTAGTGTCACCATACTCACATTTAGAGCTTGACTCTAAATGTGCAAATGATAGAAAAGAAACATAATACCAGATTTTCTTTTTATATTCATCATTCTATTCATGACATCACCATACTCACATTTAGAGATTTGCTCTAAATGTGAAGATTTCAACGCTAACTGATTTAATCAGAAAATAGCAGGAAATTCGAATTCAAAACATCATTAATCAAAAGCAAAACATATAATTCATCAGATTCAAAATATAGAACTACAAAGCATGGTGTTTCTTATGACATTCAACCTATCAATTACAAATGAGGAGGTGTCTCTGCCTCAATTCCAAATCTGAGAAACAGATTACAATGCTCAGAGACTAAGCACCTCATACAGTAAATTGACACAACTCCATAAGTATTCCTTGAGGGACCATGATTGTTATCATAATAGCTCCTAAGGTCACAAAGTCTCTTCTTGGGTTGTCCTTGAAAGGGTGAGATGAATTCCTCATAACTGGATAACCACCCTCTGACTTGAAGTCGAAGATCCTTGAGTCTTCGTCTATTCTTGCACAGAGGAGCGAAGAGCCAAATTCCCTTCTCTTGCTCTTCCCTTTCATCCTTACTTAAGAGCATAAGAGCTTTTACGTAGATGGGTGGGGGGTGATTATCAGTAATTGCAGGTTTTAAGAGTTCAAACGCTGCTTGTTCATTCTTGTCTTTGACGAACAAACGCAATGCCTCATGTAACTGGTACATCCAATTTCCTGCATTTTTGCAGGTTTCAAGGAAAATGCTTTGTGTCTCTTCAAAAGTTCCCCATCCCCATGCTGTAAAGTCTTCAAGAGAAGCCTTTTTCAAGACTAAAGGATGATGAGTAGCTTTTTCGAGCTCTTTGCAGACCAGTTTACAATTAAAGACAGTCTCAAGGTGGTCAAATGCAAATCTTGATAAAATGTTTCCAAGAATCTCATAGGGAAGATCTGTGATCTGAGTTTCCCCCGATCCAAATTTCTCTAGTGAAGTCCTTGGTTGCTTTGATGAAGTTCCAATTTCATAGCTGAATAAAGTTAAAAACAAAAATAGAATTAAAAACTAGAGAATGCAATTCATTAATGGAAAAGGGATGTACAGCTTTGAATCATCCACATAATTCTCTGTCCCAAGACAAAAACACAAAAGATACAAGCAAAGAAAATATCAATCACTTGATTTCTAGATTATTCTAATTCTAGTGGTTCTTCCTCATTCTGATCTTCTTCTGCATTGTTCCATTGCTCCCATTCAAATAATATGCCTAGTTCGCCACTTGCTCTTCTGTATTGCTTGACATAATCAAACAGTTCACAAGGAATACACTCCATCCTTTCATTAAAAGGTAATTGCTGTCGCTCTTGGATAGAGTGATTCTTACAAAAACTCCTTTCCTCTTGATCAAGGAATGGGTTTGGGAACTTTTCACCATAAAGGAGCCAGTGGAGAACACTCATTTTTAAGAATAGAAGTTCAAAAGGATCTTGAGTCACAGATTTGATCAATTGAATTCCTTCCTCATCCAGCTGCGGATCTTGTTTGGAAAGCAGTAGAAAGGATCTTATGAAAGTGGTTGGTTTGTGTTTATCATCTAAACCAGGCTTAAGAATTTCATAAGCTTTTTCCTCATTTTTATCCTCGACAAAGGCTATCAATGCAGGCACAATATTAAACATATAGTTGCCTGCATCCTGGCATCTTTTAATGAATCTGAGTTATGGTAATACTCAGAACGCACAAAATGCACATCTTCTGAACCCACAACAACCAAATCAGCAGCAGTTTCGTCCTCCACAACCATTTTATCCACAACAACAGATGTACCCACAGAGACCCTTCCAACAGGTGAACCAACAGAATAGGCCGTTTGGACAGTTTGCACCAGTCCCGGTGAACTTTCCACAACAACCTTATCCTGTTGCTCAAGATAATACTTACTCTTTAAAGGTGGAAAATGCTCTGAAGGAGTTCATTGTTAAGCAGACAGAGACGAATAACCAACTGCAGGCTTCAATCAAGAATGTTGAGAATTCAGTAACAGAGATGGCCAAATTATTACAGCAGAGAGAAAAAGGAAAATTACCAAGTTCTTCTGAAACAAATCCACAATGTAAGGCAGTTACATTGAGGGGAGGAAAAGATGTTGTTGATCCTGAATTTGAAAAGAAAAGAGATAGGTTGCTGCAGCAGAAAAAGTTCAAGGATGTTCAAACAATGGAAGAAGATGATCACCCTGAACAGAGACAGATACTTGAGGATAAGGGTTTGGAAAAGAATGTCTCAGGATATTCCTTTCCTAAGGAAAAAGAGGGAGGTAATGATAATCCTAACTCTACAGGTAACAAAAAGGATTCACTGGATGAACACATGCCCAGGATACCATATCCTGGGAGACTCAAAAATGATCTTCAAGAAATTAAATTTAAGAAATTTCTTGAAAAGATTAAGGCCATTGAAATATCAATCCCTTTGGTTGAATTAATTGCTGAAATGCCCACTTACGCTAAGTTTCTGAAAGAATTAATTTCAGGGAAAAGAAGTGCAGGAGAGCAGCACATGGTGGTCTTAAATCAAAATTGTAGCTTGGTTCTTCAGCAAAGGATTCCTCCAAAGCTTGAAGATCCAGGGAGTTTCACTTTACCTCTGATTATCAACTGTAAAGAAGCTGGGCGAGGACTCTGTGACTTAGGAAGCAGCATCAATGTAATGCCACTTGCTATGGCGAGACGCTTGGATTTGGGAAAGATGAGGCCAGTCAATATGACCCTCTTCTTTGCTGATCAATCGAGCACCAGACCAGAAGGGATCATTGAAGATGTTATAGTAAAGACAGGAGGCCTTTGCTTTCCAGCTGACTTTGTCATTCTTGATATCGACGAAAATGTCAGAATTCCTACATATTAGGGAGGCCTTTTCTGGTGACTGCGGGAGCCATGATTGACGCAAAGAATGGCATAGTGAAGCTTCATGTTGATAACCAGGAGGTCACTTTTGACATGATGAAGATGTCAACATATCCTTTTAACGCTTTTGAAACCAATGTAGCGGGGAATGAATTAGAAGATAGTACTATGGAGGGGGGAAATCTCTTTGATTACTATAATCTCTTTACCACTGATGTAACTGAGAACAATCTCACCCCACTCACAAATGCTAAAGATGCTACTTTTGCTTACTTGTGTGCGGTTAGATTCGCTGATCCTGAGACTGGTGAAATCAAGGATGGATCAGAAAGTGAGGATATGCCATCTTCAAAGCAATCTGAGGATGACATTGATAAAACAGACCCTTCTGAGGAAGGATCTGATTTAAAGATGGAAGTGCAAACTCGAAGCAGATTAACTCCATCAATAGAAAACCCACCTGAGCTTGAGCTTAAAGTATTACCAGAACATCTTAAGTATGCCTTTTTGGCAGACAAAAAGAAGCTTCCGGTAATAATTTCATCCAAATTGAGTGAAGAACAAGAACAAGCTCTAGTAGGTACTCTTAAAAATCATATTCAGGCAATTGCTTGGACTATAGCAGATATCAAAGGCATCAGTCCACACATTTGTATGCATAGGATTCTGATGGAGGATGAATACAAACCGTCCAGACAACCACAAAGGAGGCTAAACCCACCAATGCAGGAAGTTGTCAAGAAGGAGGTAATCAAGCTACTTGATGCAGGTATAATCTATCCTATCTCTGATAGTAAATGGGTGAGTCCAACACAAGTTGTACCCAAAAAGGGTGGGATTTGTATTGTGACCAATGAACATGGTGATGAAGTAGCAACAAGACCAGTAACTGGTTGGAGAGTTTGCATTGACTATAGAAAATTAAACACTGCCACAAGAAAAGATCATTTTCCTTTACCGTTCATTGATCAAATGTTAGAAAGATTGTCAGGTAAGCTCAGATCAAGGTGGACAGGACCATTTCCTGTTGTAGCTGTTCATGACAATGGCTCAGTTACAATTATGCTCAATGAAGGAGAAAAGACTGTAAATGGACACAGGCTGAAGGAATATATTGGTCAACAAGACCTAAATATCCAAACTGAATATTTGGATAATCCTTAGTTTTCTGTTTTCTTTAAAAAAAAAAATAAAATATATATATATATAGGGGGGTGGATACTACCCAGGTTAACTGAGTAGTATTTCCCTTTTCTTTAGATTTATTTTCATCTCTAATTCTTTTATTATTTTTTATTTTCAGGAATTCGAGAAATGAAGCTGTGATGGAATGAAAGAGGAAGAGACATGAATCTTCAAACAGGTTTTTGAGTATTAAGTGTTTGGAAAATGGAGTATGAATGGATCCTGAGGCCACGCTTCTTTAATTTTGTCAAAGCGTGAGTTAAAAATGAATTACTCTTACTCACGCTTTGTAAAAGTTATGATGCGAGGTGATCAGTTCAAATTTTTATTCTATCAAAATTATAATTTGTTAAGGAATAAGAGTTTGGTGTCTACGCTTTGTTGAAAAACAAAGCGAGACTATTTTACTCTGGGAATTGTACAAGAATGTTTTCTCGCTTTGTAATTAACAAAGCGAGAAAAGGATTTTTATACCCACGCAATGACAATCGACAGAGCGAGAGTCTGGGAATTTTGAACGGATAGATTTTCAAACTTCTCAAAGACCAAAATACCCTTTTCAGACTCTTCTTCTTCTCGTACACTAACCATCACGTCGTTTCAACCCCCAGTAATTATGGCAGAATTTAGTTTTTCTGCTATAAAATCTAATCGAATCCTCCTTTTCTTTCATCTCAAACATTTCCATCCTGAGAAATTATCCTAAAACCATATTCAAAAGATAGAATGGCCGCAGCAGCTCCAAATGCTAGAACATCCATTCTAGACATTCCTGAAGAAATCTTGGGAGATATTCTCTCAAGGTTGGGAAGAGAAGAGATGAAGGATGTAGCCAGGTTAGCCCCAACCTGCAAAAAGTTTGCCAAAGCAACTATGGCGCCTATAGTATGGAGGAGGGCAAATGTGGAAAGGAGGATGACTGCAGAGAGGACACTTGACTCTCATTACATCCGAATACTTCGAAGATGCAGAGAGGCGGGAAATTTCATGCTGAAGCTAGAACCTGCACTCTTGAGATTCTGCAATACAGGGCTCAAGGAAGCCGCTTTTGAAGTCCTTAAACCTGGAGTCGATGACAACCATCACCCCTCAATCTTTATCAAGGCCTTCATTCTTTTGAGTTTGGAGAGCCTTGAGGAAATTGATGAGGGATTGTATCTTCTCGGATCAATCCTTAAAGATGAAGGTCATATCCGCAAGATGGAGGCGAAGATCAGCAAGCTATTCAATGAAAGCGAAGAGGAGCCTAATCCCTTTAAGGGACAAGGACATCGCGAGTACTGTGATTATTTAGCGCCACATAGTAGGGACTTAGTTAGGGAACCTCCACACTTTAACTATGGTGCCACAAACATTGATTGTTTGTGTTGTGAGGTTACTAGTTTAGTTAGGAGATTAAGAGAAAATTTTAATGAGCATGTAATTGAATCTGAGTCAGAATTAGAAACTGATTCAGATTCAAACTGATCGATTATGTAATCTCTTAATTTGTATCTAAATACTAACCCCTTTTGGTGTTGCTATATATTTACTCCTCGCTTCATTTTTATTAAAAGGAAACAACTTGATTGATCTTATCCTTTACATTAGATTTTTATCTGTCCTTTTAAATAAAAATCTTCGAAATAGGGTTATTTTAGGCTTAATCATTACTCCCTGCAGAGACAAGATTTACTATCTTGACCCCTGCAGTCCTTAGATAAAAATAGGCGTCTCTGTCCTTGCAGTCATTCCTCTCACTTGTCATTTCAAAAATTTTCATCAGATTTTCTTCTCTTACTCAAGAAGAAATCGCCATACACCATTTTTATCACTCTCAACCATTCTCATAAGCAAGATCATGGCCGAGAACAATCCGTAAGCAATCTCGTTCATCTTTTCTTTCTTTTATTCTTAGTTCTATTTTGAAAAATTTGTTGTCAGATTGCATTTCTAGACCTAGGGTTCATGTTTCTATTTTTTTTAGGGAATGGTTGTAGAAAACGAAACATTAATCATTTAAGATTCCTCATAACTAAGAGCCGTTTCTTTACACTCATTAATCCAGAGAATCTTTTCTGAAATTTTTAGTTTGTAACTGATGCATTATCCATATGAGACTTTGGAACTTCATATTAGGAATGAAACTCCCATTTCGAATATTCTGGTTCCATCATAAAAGTATTCCCCTGTGTTCCTCATCATATTATTTTCTGGAAACAGAAATGCTAGGAATCCACAGCGCATTGGGACTCAAATATCCCATTTACCCACTGAGTTGTTGGGGGATATTCTATCAAGAATCGGAAAGGATAATGTTAGAGAGCTCTTCAGGATAGCAGAAGTCTCTCCATTATTTTACCAGGCAAGCAAAACCCATCTTGTATACAAGAGAGTGGACTTGGAATCGTGTATGAGGTGGAGAGAGGATGTTTATCCGGACAACCAGAAAAGATTCATTCGGGAGTGTCAAAATGCAGGGAACTTCATGTTCAACATTGAACCTGCATTAAAGGCATTTGTGGAGGAAAAAGATGAGAAGAAGGCATATGAAATCCTCAAGCCAGGACTAGATGATGGGCATGAACCTACTATTCTGCTCAAAACGATGCTCCTATTAACAAAACAAGAGGATAAGTGGATTGAAGAAGGACTAGAGTTGGTCCAAACAGTAGCTTCTGATGTTTTAGAAGTGGTTTTCATTAAAATCTATCTTTTTCATTGGTTCACCCATATTCCTCAACTTCCAAATCCTTTTCTAGGGCAACCAGAGATGAGCTACTGTAAGGATCACACCTTGCAGGTTCGAGTCTTACTACCACCACACATCAGGATGGACTGCATCCCATGTCAATTCTTTGACATGGTGAGGCAGTTTAGACTGTATTGTGGTGAAGTGTTTCCTGATGAGTTCATGTGGACCGACTCCGATGATGAGGAAATTAACCCCTGAGCAGTTAGAGCTAGAAATTCTATAGTATTATATATGTTTGTAATTTCTGGATATTTTGATGTATTTTGGATCATTTGGACTTCATGTATTACAATTCTCCTACTTTTCTATTTTGTATGATCAGTTTCTTTACTCAATTCAAAAATGAATTAAAGATGAAACTGAAAATCAGGAAATGGAATGGAAGAATTGGTAATCTTTAAATAAATAAGCTAAGGGTGGATTTTTGTTAGGCATTAAGATAAATCTGGTGAAGAAGATTTAACCAGACTTAATATTAAATTTAGAAGTCTTAATCCTTTTCAATAATTACCCCTCGCTTTGTTTTCAACCAATCCAATTTTATCCAATTTATGTTGTTTGAGTTCTTTAACTCAATTTTTGAATCAATAACCAGACTCACTGATGTGGCAGGTCTAGAATGAGTGAGTACACTCTAAGTACTTGAGTACCCTACTTTTTATTCTTTAACTAGGCCAGCCCATTGTTTTATATAAGACCTATAACCTTCTTATCTTTTCAAATCATTTTCATATCTTTTCATATTCTCTCTCGAGAAGAAACCGCCATTTTTAAAGTTCTTCTTCTTCCTTATTTGCGAAACTCTTCTTCAGAAACACTCAGCTTCAGGAACAATCCTAATGGCGAGCAACAACCCGTAAGCTCTCCGTTCATTTTTCATCGCATTTCTTCCTGATGTTTAAAATTGTTACATTCTGCATTATAATGTTTTTACTCATACTAGGGTTTAAGTTTTTCATCCACTGTCGTTCTTCCCTAATTTTAAAACTTGGAGTATAATTTCAACTGATTCTTCTTCTTTAAAATTCGATTAAATAACAGTGAGGAGCAGCCTTCTGAGTCCTCTGCTTTACACCTGACTGATCTTCCATTGGATGTCCTTGGGGAGATTCTGTCACGAGTAGGGCAGAGCAGCTTTCAAGATCTGCTCAAGTGCAAACAAATCTGTTCAACATTCACAATAGCCTCAGAATATCCTATTGTCCTTCGGAGATTTAATGTACAGGATCTAGCCTTTAAAAGAATTTCCAATGAAACCTCTGGTAAAATCAATTTTCTAGATGCCTGTAGAGAGGCTGAGAATCATATTCTGAATTTGCCCAAGGCCTTGGAATTGTTTGTACAAGGGAAAGGATCCAAGGCATTTCAGATCCTGGATGAAGGAATAGAAGATAACTTTAAGATGTCCCAATATTTTAAAGCTTTATGTTGCCTAAGTAAAAGTTCTAGGGAAGAGATAGAAGTTGGACTTCGCTTAATTAGTCCAATCTTAAGGGATAGATTAAACAGTTATGAATTTAGATACAATCTTCTCACCCTAGTTTCAGAATGGGAATATGTCCCAAATCCATTCTTAGGGCAGGAAAATAGGGAATTCTGTGTTGTAGAAGTTCGTGATCAGGAAACCTTCCATAAGTCATCATACTATACAGCCGATCAGGTCTGCTATCTCTGCTGTGACACAAAAAGAGCCATAGCTGACTTTAGGATGGCAGCAGGGGAGAACTTTGATAATTATAGCATTAATGAATAAGCTTTTGGACAAAGGATAAAGAGATTGATGTATGTGACATGTCTTCTAATTTTCAACTTTGAAACTGTCACTAGATCAGATATTTTGTACAATGTAATGTAGCCTGATTTTGATAATAAAATCTAATCTCATTGCTACATAAATGTTGAGTTTAACTTTGAATTCTGTGTTCTTTCTCCTTTTCTTTTCAGAAATGTCGAAAACCCTCAACTCTTGGAAACTCAATTACTTGATTTACCAATAGAGTTACTGGGAGACATTCTGTCAAGACTAGGAATGGAAAGCATAAAGGCACTTTTTAGAGTGTCCGAAACTTCTAAGCAATTTCTCTCAGCAAGCAGGTCATCGTTAGCTCTAAAGAGAGCTAATTTGGAAACTTGTGCTGTTTGGAGAGGAGATGCTTATCCAAGTAACCAAGTCAGATTCATTAAAAGATGCCAGGATGCAGGCAACTATATGTTTAATATTGTGCCTGCATTGATAGCCTTTGTCGTGGATAAAAATGAGGAAAAAGCTTATGAAATTCTTAAGCCTGGTTTAGATGATAAACACAAACCAACCACTTTCATAAGATCCTTTCTACTGCTTTCCAAACAAGATCCGCAGCTGGATGAGGAAGGAATTCAATTGATCAAATCTGTAACTCAAGATCCTTTTGAACTTCTATTCTTAAAAATGAGTGTTCTCCACTGGCTCCTTTATGGTGAAAAGTTCCCAAACCCATTCCTTGATCAAGAGGAAAGGAGTTTTTGTAAGAATCACTCTATCCAAGAGCGACAGCAATTACCTTTTAATGAAAGGATGGAGTGTATTCCTTGTGAACTGTTTGATTATGTCAAGCAATACAGAAGAGCAAGTGGCGAACTAGGCATATTATTTGAATGGGAGCAATGGAACAATGCAGAAGAAGATCAGAATGAGGAAGAACCACTAGAATTAGAATAATCTAGAAATCAAGTGATTGATATTTTCTTTGCTTGTATCTTTTGTGTTTTTGTCTTGGGACAGAGAATTATGTGGATGATTCAAAGCTGTACATCCCTTTTCCATTAATGAATTGCATTCTCTAGTTTTTAATTCTATTTTTGTTTTTAACTTTATTCAGCTATGAAATTGGAACTTCATCAAAGCAACCAAGGACTTCACTAGAGAAATCTGGATCGGGGGAAACTCAGATCACAGATCTTCCCTATGAGATTCTTGGAAACATTTTATCAAGATTTGCATTTGACCACCTTGAGACTGTCTTTAATTGTAAACTGGTCTGCAAAGAGCTCGAAAAAGCTACTCATCATCCTTTAGTCTTGAAAAAGGCTTCTCTTGAAGACTTTACAGCATGGGGATGGGGAACTTTTGAAGAGACACAAAGCATTTTCCTTGAAACCTGCAAAAATGCAGGAAATTGGATGTACCAGTTACATGAGGCATTGCGTTTGTTCGTCAAAGACAAGAATGAACAAGCAGCGTTTGAACTCTTAAAACCTGCAATTACTGATAATCACCCCCCATCCATCTACGTAAAAGCTCTTATGCTCTTAAGTAAGGATGAAAGGGAAGAGCAAGAGAAGGGAATTTGGCTCTTCGCTCCTCTGTGCAAGAATAGACGAAGACTCAAGGATCTTCGACTTCAAGTCAGAGGGTGGTTATCCAGTTATGAGGAATTCATCTCACCCTTTCAAGGACAACCCAAGAAGAGACTTTGTGACCTTAGGAGCTATTATGATAACAATCATGGTCCCTCAAGGAATACTTATGGAGTTGTGTCAATTTACTGTATGAGGTGCTTAGTCTCTGAGCATTGTAATCTGTTTCTCAGATTTGGAATTGAGGCAGAGACACCTCCTCATTTGTAATTGATAGGTTGAATGTCATAAGAAACACCATGCTTTGTAGTTCTATATTTTGAATCTGATGAATTATATGTTTTGCTTTTGATTAATGATGTTTTGAATTCGAATTTCCTGCTATTTTCTGATTAAATTAGACTCAGTTAGCGTTGAAATCTTCACATTTAGAGCAAATCTCTAAATGTGAGTATGGTGAGGTCATGAATAGAATGATGAATATAAAAAGAAAATCTGGTATTATGTTTCTTTTCTATCATTTGCACATTTAGAGTCAAGCTCTAAATGTGAGTATGGTGACACTAATTTACCAGTTGTTCTTGTTTCTTAAGGATTCATAAGATGACCTATGAAGAACTTCAAGCTCGAAATATAGAATCGGATAAGAAAGAGAAATCATTTTTGGCAAAGACGAGAACGGTTAAGATGGTAGAAACTATTCGGAGGAGTGGTGGATGGACAGCAATGCAAATTTCACCTCCAGACTTTTATATCAATCCATTTATGCTTCAACATATACCAGATAAGGAAAAGGAATCATTGAGGATTGATTTAGAAGAAGCATTCTGGAATAAGATGAATAGATTTTGGGATGATCAAATGATAATTCTGATCAATGATAGGCACTGGCCTAATGAAATCAGACTGGAAAGAATTTTGGAAAGGGAAAGGAAGTGCATGGCTGAGTGGAATCAGGAGTGCTACAGAATTATCAATCCGAAAGATCAGACAGGGCTGGAGTTGGATTACTTTGATCCCCAACCACTACCAAAATATGTTAAGCGACTCACCAAATATTGCTGCAAACTTAATGAAATCCGGAATGCTAGAGTCTATAATGCTCAGCAGGCACTCCCTGCATACATGCCTCCAACATTCCTGAACAAGAAGGGACCCATTGAACAGAATTTCTTAACAAATCTGGCCCTAGATAAGATTATTGATGCTCGGATCAATTTGAGGCATGATCTCGAGCCTTATTTCAAGAAAGCTAAACAAGGTCAGGCGGTATGGAAAGATGTCCTTAGAATTATTCAAGAAGCTAGAAATAGCTGGATCAGGTATATGAATAAATGGTCAAAAGGGGATGATCTAAGGAAAAGGATTCTTAAACCAGGGTTGGTAAGGAAACCTAATGAGGAATTTCCTTTGGAGGAGTTTGCTGAATTGATGCCAGAACAGCAAGCATGGATTAAGGATGCAGAGAAGAGAGAAGCTGAGAGATCAGGCAAAAACAGAAAGCAGAGATCAGATGCAAAACAGACACCACAAAATATAGTAAGGAATATTTTCAGAGAATCAGTTGTTAATGAAGGACTGGAACCTGTAGCGAATTTCAGAAAAGTTTCAGCTCCATCAATAACACCAGCAGATGCAGATCTACTCATTACAGATAGACCCAATAAGATCATGAAGAGATTACCTCCAACTCTCCAACAGGAAGTTCATGGATATGTCCAGGAGAGGAAGAAAGAATTCATCGAGAAGTATGTCAGGTATGATGCTATGTGCAGGGAAAATGCATACAAGGAGCACAGACCCTACACTGATCAAACACAAGGAAGAATTCAGCAGGTAATTATTGATGATTGGGATGCATGGAATGAGAAATATCTGAATAGAAAGGGAATGAATATCATGCTGAAGGGATTAGGCAAGAATTTCTATATTAAGAAGCACGATTCAGATGAAGACAGCACAGATGATGAGCAAAGAATTGAGAAGATGAGAGTAGTTGATGAGGTTACAACTATTTTGGGAGAAAAGAATGAGGAAAATGATGAAATCCATCCGATTCTGCAAGAGAGTATGGATTGCTATTATGCAAACAAACGAAAGGCAGATCGTGAATGGGAGGAACTCATGAGAACTCAAGACAAGAAAGGTAAAAAGAAAGTATCCTCCAAAAAGAGGAAGTCACACAATCTCAGTTCGAGCACTTCAGATGAAGTACCAATAGCTAAGAAAAGGACTGGGAGGAAGGTGGAGACAGGCAGGCCTGAGAAAGCTAGCCGAATTCTGAAGAAGAGGAAAAATGAAGATGAGCTAACAACCAAAGAAATTCTGGATGTGACAAAAGACTTGATGGATGAAGATGTTGAGATTCTACAATCAGCTCAAGAAAAGAAAGAAGTTGTTACCTACAAAGGAGATGAAGGTTACCTTCTGAGCAGAAGGAAACCAACCCTGAAGAATTTAAGCAGCAAGGATCTTCTCTTGAGAATGTAGAACAATTGGGAATCATTCCTGAGAAAGAAAAGCAACAAGAAAAAGAACCTGAAAAGCCAGTTAAAAAGTTCAGGATAAAGATGAAGGCTAGAAAGCCTAAGTATGTAGTACCTGACACCAGCTCTGAAGAAGAAAAAGTCGAACCAACTCTAGGGATAGTTCCCTACACAGAGAGGTTGGAGCTCACTCCTTACACTAATTTGGAAGTGGGGGATATAGATCCAGAGGGCTGGAGAGCATGCATTAAAGAACATCAACCTGATGAACAAGGATCAACTAGACCAAGCACTGATCTCCAACTAGTTCAGATTACTGAAAAAGATGATAGAGAAGGGCAAGATGAAGATCAACAAGCTCAGGTCAACAGGGATCTTATTCAGAGTCAGATTGATTTACAAGGGTTTTCAGGAGAAGATACTGAGCAAGATATACCACCAGAACAAGCTGCAGATGAGCAAGAGTTTGTAAATCAAATTGAGGAATCAGTGGCAGACATATTTCAGGAACAGACACTGGAAGATTTACAGACTTTTGAAGATATGAACTTGCATGGAACTACAGTCGGGAACATGACTTACTCTCTGGAAGGACTGATTAAAAAGTTCAGAAAATTGGCTAGAGAAGGAGGGAATGCACGCACCTCAGCAGAACAAGCAAGTGAATATGCAGCTAAACTTGAGTCAGAGTTAGAGGAAATCCAACAACAAATAAATCCTGACCAAGTAATGGAACCATCTCCATTAGCAATTCAAGCTTATGAAGAAGAAGTGCAGAGAAATGAAACTCAAGAAGCTCAGCAGAGAAAGTATTTTATGGAAGACACTGTCAGTCAATATCTCAGAACACAGACGAATGCTGAAAATCAAATGAATCAATGGCTCCTTCCACCTCAAGTCAGGGATGAAGTAGTTCAGAGAGCAATTGTAAGGATGAATGATCCTGAATGGGCCGCGGAACAGAAGAAGAGAGTAGAAGAATATTTTGAAGTCCAAGGATTTCTAGATTCAGAATCTACTACTATTCCTCTTCTACTAAACGAACCTGTACAGGAAGATCCCACAGAGATCTTAAATCAGCATAGCCTTGAAGTTACTGAGAAGGTAGATACCAGCACGTCATTGATTTATGATTCAGGTATAGGCAATTCACAACATGATGACACTGATAGAGTTCAAGAAGAACATCCAGAGCCTGACCATGAGCAAAACTCAGAACAAGTTCAGGAAGAAAATGTGGAACCTGCTCAAGAAGAAGGCCAAACAGAAGAACAAGAAAATGAGAATGCTGGGGATGAGCAAGAAGGAGCACAAGAATCCGAGGGAAATGAATCAGATACATCTGAAGGATCATCCCCCGGAAAAGATGTCCCAGAATTGCTACCTGCGAGTTATTGGGGAAAGAATAGTCCAAAGGTGAGGTTATCAATCCCTGATAGCATTGAAAAGAGGACTGAATTTACAGAAGAAGAAATCAAGGTTAAGTTTAATGGAAGAAAGGAAGCATTGGAGAATTACTTGGGGATGTCCAAAATGATTGTTCCGGACAAAGGATTTCATCCCAAGTGGCTGGATCATAAGTGTATCAGCTACTGGAGGAGGATCAATGAATGGGACATTTTCATGAGACACAATAACAAATGTGGTTATGTGGAACTGACCAGGGAGTTCTATGCTAACTTTGATGTTGAGGCAGAAACAACATGGATTAGAGGGAAAACAGTGCAAGTCACTGTAGAAACTCTAAATGATCTGATACAGGCACCTTTGTTAGAACAGCCAGAAGTCAAATCCGAGGTCCTACTGAGGAAGAAAACTCAAGGAAATAAACTTGTTAATGCTAGAAAAATGGCACTGGGATTCTGTTCAACACACAGAGGAACTGAGCAGAATAAGATTCCATTGAAGAATTTGAAGCCTGAGTACTTGCCTACACTTGATTTCTACTACTCAAAGCTCAGACCTACTACAAATTTTCAAGGACCCTCAGCCGGAACTTTCGAGGGATTTGCATTGTTATGGTCAGGAAGGAAATGCAGTGCTGCACACCATGTTCTCAATGTTATTAAGTCAAGAGTTGGAGAAGATGCAGCATTGGCTTATCCGAATTTAATCAGAAGACTTTGTGAGAAACAAGGAGTCTCAATCACACCATTTTTACCAGAGATCATAAAGATAGATCCTCCTATTCCATTACCAGAAGACACTTTAAGGGGAGAGTTGATTTACCAAATGCCAGATTTAGAGGAACAAACTTCCGAAGGATCAGGATCAAAGGTGCCATCTCCTAAGACAAAAAGGGTCTATCTTCCTTCAAAATCAAGATCATATCAGTCAAAAACCACAACAAAAAGGACAAAGACTGTAACTCCATCTCCTGCATTGAATCCTATTCCAGAAGATGAAGAGTTTGATAACACTTCTGCACCATCTCAACCTTTGAGACAGCCAATGAGGAACACAGTATCTGTGGATGAATCTCAGAATATGAGTACTTCAATCCAAAGTTTTGCACAATCCATGGAGATGCTAGTGAAAACTATGTCAGAAGACAAGCATGTTCAAAGAGAAATGGAGCAAAAGAGGATTGAACTTGAGCATGTCAGGATTCAAACTGAGGAGAAACTCAGGAAAGAAGAGATGGAGAGGCAAGAGAAGATAAGGAAGGAAGAATGGGATAGACAGGAAAGGATGAGAAGGGAAGAGATGGAAAGATTTGAGAGGCTAAGAAGAGAAGAACTTGAAGAGAGAAGACAGGAACGAGAAAGGGATATGGAACTGAGGAGGCAGGAGCAGTATAACAGTACGAGATTGGTAGACATTCTTGCCAACCTAGTCTCGGATCTAAAGAAATCTCCATCCATACCACCTAAGGATCCAGACAATGATGCAGGACCATCCTGAGATCACAGGGGAGTTTTCTGAAACTTTCTCCTTCTTCTTTTTAATTGCAGTCTCTTTTTCTTTATTTCTTTCCTGTTTCCGTTTGTTCTGATATAACTTAGGATAGATTTAATATGAAGTTGTGTCATAGTATCGAATTTCAAGCTAGGATCATAAAAAAAAAAAAATAATGATAGTAATAATAAACTCAGGGAGGCTAATAAACTGATAAAGGAATAGAAGATGAGTTTAAAAAGTGGTTCCTGTGGAGACATCTACTTTATAGATTTTCACTGCAAACATGAGCCGCTCTTGAAAACTGTTCTTAGCTGTAAGCTCTGAGATTGATTGATGTCATTACTGGATAAATAGTTTGAAGGTTTTGTGATGATATTAACCTTAGTGATTTGCATACTATAAATAATAACTGCACAAGGTTAAGAGGATTGATCTAATCTAGTCTCTCTTGGAAGATGAGTGTGCATATTGAAAAAAAAAAAAGAAAGAGAAAAAGAGAGCAAGGGAAATTTTAGAAACAGACGTGGTAAAATAATGTGGATATAAGTAGCTGGCACAGCTGCCCCTCTGATTTATGAGTTGAAGAACTTTAAAAGAGCAGAATCAAGGGCAGGGGAGTTGAAGTTTCATCTGCAATGTCAGGTCATGCGACTCCTCCTAATAATGTGAAACCGAGCTATTGAAAGCCACGGAAGGCCACCCCTTGATAAGAAAAAAAATGTGTATTTCATTTCAGAATACAAGATATGCACATGAGTTGGACAGGATTGAGCGTGAGAAGAGAAATCTGGCTAACTAAGGAGCAGAACAATAATTCACATAAATGCAAATCACTTCTGTTAATGTTTCCATGAAATCTGGTGAATTCGAAGTCAGGTATGAAGCATCAATCAGTTGAAAGAGTTGAGCTTGGGATAGTTGGAAAAGAGAAGGTAGTGATCCAGTGGAGTCTTACATGAACATTTTAATCTCAGAAGCCACTAATTGGACTTATTCTTTGAAACTTTACAAGTTTCTTACCACTTGAGGACAAGTGTTTCTAAATGTGAGGATGGTGATGACAGCCTTTTGTGACTGTCATTTGCGTCCAATTTAGTGTCTTAATGATGATCTTTTGCTCTTAATTCCATTGATTTTTTATGAATGATCATAAAGGATTAGAAAAGATGGAAGAAGAATTAAGATTGCAAAGAAGTTGGAAATACATGAAAAATGGCTTGAAATTCTGAGTTTTCGTTGTAAGTCTCGCACGCAGTGTTTCTATTGAACTGATCCACGCTTTGTCATGCAGAAGGAAGTTAAGCTGGAAAACAGCAGGAAGTGGAAATGACATAGCGAGGAAAGAAAAGGAATGGTGCGAGGGCTTGTTTCCGAAATCAGGAAAAGATTTAAGGAAAATGTGCAGATGCTGAAGTCCACGCGATGATGATTGACATCGCGAGGAAAGGAAGTCTGTGCAAGACAGAAGTTTCATCCATTATGGCGAGAAGCAGATTCCTTGGAGAAACTGTGAGACCTCGCCTCGTCAAGAAAGATGATTACATTTCTGACTCTCGCTTTGAAGGAGCTGGACAAAGCGAGAGGAGAGCTATTCTGATGCGAGCGGTTATCATCCAAGGCAGAAGCAGTTACAACGCCCATCTATAAATAAGACCCTTGGGGGAATCAGCTCAGAAGGCGGGAGATTGAAGAGAATAGCTCGATTTTACTCTCCAGTCCACTTTTTAGAATTTAGTAGGTAGGTAGGTTAGGATTTAATTTTCTCTGCAATTTACTTTGATGTTCTTCAGATTTGTAATTTGTTTTCGTAGAACTGTAATTCAATTTCGCAGTAGATTTCTTTAAGATTAGTTGTTAGATTAGCTAGAGGATACCCTGGGAGGAGAGTTGCTTTCGGATCGCTTGTTCATCCATCATGACGATCATCATCTAAACTCCGACTCGTTCGCTCATCTTTGCACTATTCTGATAGCAAACAGATTTCCAGGTGTATTCGTTTTTAATTCTTTGTTATTCGAGATACAAGAAGAATGATCGGTTATCAGATTGTGAATTTCTTATCTTTCTGGTTTCTATTTTCATTTCGTAATTCTGTTTCAGCAGAGTATAAACCTCAATTTCATCATTCAATTTGAATTTTGCATCATATCTTTAATTCGATTTCCGAAGATCATAACACTTCCACATTTTTAATGCGCAAAATTGTTCGTTCCAATTACGTAAGAAACTTGGATATTGTAACCGAGTTAGGTATGATCTGGCAGAATTATGAATTTACTCGATTTTCTGTCAATGTTATGTTTATAGATGAGAATCATAAGGTTTAATGTTCAGAACTCTAAAAGGTTCCTAGAGACCCATGCAGTGTTAATCATCGCTTGATAATCTTTGAGAATCAATAATTTTGAGTTCATGAACTTGTATGCAAAAGATTCTATGATTCATAATTTTCTAAACAGAAATTCCAGAAGGTAGTTATGACAGTTATAAATTCTGATCATTTACTTCGAATAAGGATATTCCCTCGCTTCATCCTAAAAGATGACGCGAGGAAATATCCAGATAGATCTATTATGACAAAGGCTATTCAAATACTCACGCGATGTCAATCTGACAAAGCGAGAGGATCAACCTATAATAGCAATAGACTTGATATCCATTTTATAGGGTATTAATCATTCACTTTTACTTCTTATACGTATATAACCACTATCTATAAGTAGGAATTGAGTACCTCGCCGCATTCTTACAGAAACTATCGCGAGGCATTCAGTTCTTTGTATAAACAAAATCTGGAGAACATTCTTTGAATATTAGCTCCCTCCATGCTGTACAGACATAGCGTGCGGAAAATTGGAATGTTCATAGTTTGAAACCCAAAATAGTTACTGCGAGCTATTTTGGACACTTATTTTGCAGAGTTATTTCTCAAATTCTTTTTCTTAGGAAAGTTATTTCCTAATTCTGTCTAGTTTCCAATGTATATTTTGGAAGCATCCTTGCATTTTTATTAAGAGGATTCAGAACCCTCAACGTCTCTTTATACATATAATACTACATATACATATAATATTTTGGGATATTTCCCAGTATATGATGAGTAATCTTACTTCATGACTACAAAATTACAATTCATATGTGCAACCCGTATTACTATTTACACTGGTACACTGAGAGAGATGATGATATAGGTTTTCTCAGTCATTATTTACTCAGGACTGATAAAGAACAAACTTGTTCTTCAGTTGGGCATTTAGTACCTGTCGTTTAAAAGGGAAAGATGTTTCAAGAACCATCTTTTGTCCTAAAAATTAGTAGAGTATCAGGAAGATTAATTTCCGGGGTTCATGGTATTATAGTTATCACTATAAGCTATGAGTAGGAGATTAAATATTTCTACTACAGTCTACTAATCCTGAGTCAAATCATGGATATTTGGAACTGTTTACAGAGATTTCTCGAGCTAAATCGTTTATACAAATCTGAGTAGCCTGGATAAGTCAAGGAAGTTGAATAGCAATTTCATCTTGATATACTTACAAGACTATTATTCCTTATGAATACTTGCGGGAATTGCTCTGAAGAAATAAGTCTTATGGAAACATTGGATGATAGATTTAAATATTAGCTTTTTCATTTTATTGTAGAGGACATCCAATACAGGATCATAAGATCAGTTTGACCAGGGTAATAAAAAGAACAACTTCAAGTTCGGACGAATATAGTAAGATTTAGAAGTGACCTCGAGTTGTCAAAGGCTTAATCTGAGTCTGAAAGAAAAAGATTAAGTGACAATTCTGAAAGCTTTTATCACAGAAAGAGTCTGACAGATCATTCTGTGATGATAGTATTCCATGATTTCAGAGCTTAGAATGTCATGACACTGAATCATAAGTACCTGTCTTGGGAAGTGATTGAAGACATGAAGAATTGATTAAGTTGTGTAAAGGATTTTTCTATCTCAATGAACTTTCATTATGTTCTAGCCAAATGAAGTATGATAATCTCATCATATTCTTATTTCATTTGATTTGGTCTGTAACACCTTAAACACATGAATAAGATCATAATGTTCTACATCATTTTAATTGTTTTCTTTACTACATTTACAGCTTTAAGCATTTACATTTCAGAAGTATTCTTTAGTAATAATCATTACAACATTCTTAAATCAAGAATAGAGACAGATTCTAAAGCTAATAATTCTATTAAAACACTTCTATCGTGTAACTCTCTTTTGAACGATCCCGACAATTAAAATAAATATTGCAGCTTGATACCGTGCGCTTTCGGTAGGAAAAACTAGGCAAGCTTTTTAACAGCCCTATAGAGATTATAGTGTAAAGGCTGTCGGGGGGCACTGACCGGGGTTTGACCTCAAAAGCTTCAAACACTGTACTGTAATGATGGGTTTAGATTTACTAAATCCCTCATCTCACATCAGTGTCATTTCACAGCCACCCTAGTGAGATTTTCAAGAAATAAACAAATACATGTCTAGTGGGTATTGGCCAGATTCAAACCCTATTTCTACAAACAAGAAATCAGAGATCAAAGAGCCTAAAACATCTAGTTATCTAAGAACTACATGAGTAAACTAAGAACACTCAAGTTATCTAAGGAAGCACGTAATAAGATTAAGGCAGGAAGAATAAAATTAAAATACAAATTAACACAGACATTAAAAACATCTAAAACCTAAGAACACTTATTTGAAGCTCTAAGGCACTAAATCAAGCCAAAAACCCAACAAACATGCATTTATTAAGTTTGAATGTCAACTAGGACATAATAAATGTAACCTAGTTGAAACAAACAAACACATTAAGCATTTATTTCTAGGGAAAGCATTAAAGAGTGCCAAAACAAATGGATAAAACCATTTCTGGAAATTTTCCTTGTATTGACACTTGAAAGCAAAATAAGAACCCAAAACCATCATTAGCTTGAAGGTAGGGTTTATTCTAACTAGAAAGCATGTAGACATATGGAAAATGGCTACTCTAAGGGTTACACAAACTGCTTCTACACTAAACTAAGATTAAAGCATGTAAAGATTAAAATACTTGCAAGAAAAATAAACTAAATTATCTAAACTACCTACCTAACCCTTAAGGGGTGTGGAACCTCCTGCTGTTCTTTTTGTCCCAAGCTGCTTTTTGGTTAAAATTCTTGATCCCTTGATTCTGTTGTGGAAGGTCTGCTTTTATAGACAATCTTCAAAACCCTAGGCCCACCAGTGTTGTGTCCATGCTCCACAGCTTCATTTGAATGAATTGTTGAGTGAAGTTCGAATTATCTCAACCAATTCGAATTAATTCGAATTGTGAGATCTCTTCCTTGAGCTGGGATTGTAGCCTTCAGTAGTCAATTCGAATTGTTGTGAATAATTCGAATTGATCTTTTCTCGAATTGGATGAGGGTTTCTGCTTGGCTTCCTTGCACTTGTTGGCAATTCGAATTGTTTGTGCCAATTCGAATTAATTCGAACTTGGACAATTCGAATTGCATCTTCTTCTTGCCTTTGGGTTTCTTCTCTCTTCATTCCCTAATTCGAATTAATTCGAACTTGAACAATTCGAATTAGGCTTCTTCTCTCTTCGTTCCTAATTCGAATTAATTCGAACTTGAACAATTCGAATTAGACTTCTGCATCCCTTCCAACACTTAACCAATTCTTTGCTCTCTTTAGCAATTCGAATTGTTGTGCAATTCGAATTAATTCGAATTGCTCACAATTCGAATTATGCTTCAACACTTAACCAAATTTCAGTTGTGGGATTTTCAATCTTTTTCCTATCTTTTTGGATTTTTGTGGGCTCTTTTATTCTTTTGCCCATCTTTTCATTCCTTTTTCTTTTTCTTTTTCCTTTTTTTTCATGTTTTTGGATTTTTCTAACACAAATGCAATTTAAAATTGCATATTTTGTGTCTTTTTGTTACCGGCTCGATGTTTTTACAACTCGCATTAATCTGTCAAATTCAACTGCTTTCTTATTGAAATAAGATGGAATCACGATCAAAATGTCCGTCTCAGACACGGAAATGGATTGGAAATAATGGACAATTTTGGCCATTATCAGAAATCCTCTTGGTCGACCACTACAGCCCCTTGGTTGACCACGGACCTTTCCATGGGGTCTGGGCATGTTCCTCCCCTTGTCCAGACTTCCGGTAGGTCGTATAACCCCTTTCTGGCCATCTCGGGCCCATTCGGAGCACTTAAACAACAAAAAGGATGACCTTTCCCCATGCAAATCCTCTTGGCCGACCATTACAGCCCCTTGGTCGACCATGGACCTTTTCATGGGGTCTGGGCATGTTCTTCCCCCTGTCCAGGCTTCCGGTAAGTCGTATAATCCATTTCTGGCCATTCCGGGCCCATTCGGAGCACTTAAACACTGAAAAAGAGGACCTTTCCCCATGGAAATCCTCTTGGTCGACCACTACAACCCCTTGGTTGACCATGGACCTTTCCATGGGGTCTGGTCATGTTCCTCTCCCTGTCCAGGCTTCCGGTAGGTCATATAACCCCTTTCTGGCCATCTCGGGCCTATTCGGAGCACTTAAACACCAAAAAGGATGACCTTTCCCCATGCAAATCCTCTTGGTCGACCACTACAGCCCCTTGGTCGACCATGACCTTTCCATGGGGGTTTGGGCATGTTCTTCCCCCTGTCGAGGCTTCCGGTAGGTCGATAACTCCTTTCTGGTTATCCTGGACCCATTCGGAGCACTTAAACACTAAAAAGGTGGACCTTTCCCCATGGTACTCCCCTTGGTCGACCACAACAGCCCCTTGGTCGATCATGGACCCTCCCATGGGGTGTGGCAATGTTCCTCCCCCTGTCCGGGCTTCCGTTAGGTCGTATAACCCCTTTCTCGCCATTCCGGGCCCATTCGGAGTACTTAAACACTAAAATGGAGGACCTTTTCCCATGGGACTCCCCTTGGTCGACCACTACGGTCCCTTGGTCGACCATGAAACCTTCCATGGGGTGTGGGCATGTTTCTCCCCCTGTCCGGGCTTCCAGTAGATCGTATAACCCCTTTTTGGCCATTCCGGGCCCATTCGGAGCACTTAAACATTAAAAAGGATGATCTTTCACCATGGGACTCCCCTTGGTTGACCACTACAGCCCCTTGGTCGACGTGGACCCTTTCATAGGGTGTGGGCATGTTCCTCCCTATATCCAGGATTCCGGTAGGTCGTATAACCCCTTTCTGGCCATTCTTTGCCCATTCGGAGCACTTAAACACTAAAAAAGATGGCCTTTACCCATGGGACTCATCTTGGTCGACCACTTCAATCCCTTGGTCGACCAAGGACCTTTCCATAGGGTCTGGTCATGTTCCTCCCCCTGTCCGGGCTTCCGGTAGGTCGTATAACCCATTTCTGGCCATTCCGGGCCCATTCAGAGCACTTAAACACTGAAAAGGAGGACCTTTCCCCATGGGACTCCTCTTGGTCGACCACTACAACCCCTTTGTCGACCATAGACCCTTTCACGGGGTGTGGGCATGTTCCTCCTCCTGTCCCGGCTTCCGGTAGGTCGTATAACCCATTTCTAGCCATTCTGGGCCCATTCGGAGCACTCAAACACTGAAAAGGAGGAACTTTCCCCATGGAACTCCTCTTGGTCGACCAAAACAGCCCCTTGGTCGTCCATGGACCCTTCCATGGGGTGTGGGCATGTTTCTCCCCCTGTCCGGGCTTCCGGTAGATCGTATAACCCCTTTTTTGCCATTCCGGGCCCATTCGGAATACTTAAACACTAAAAAGGATGACCTTTCACCATGGGACTCCCCTTGGCGACCACTAAAGACCCTTGGTCGACCATGGACCCTTCCATGGGGTGTAGGCATGTTCTTCCCCATATCCAGGCTTCCAGTAGGTCGTATAACCCCTTTCTGTCCATTCCAGGCCCATTCGGAGCAGTTAAACACTAAAAAAGATGGCCTTTACCCATGAGACTCCTCTTCATTGACCACTACAGCCCCTTGGTCGACCATGGAACTTTCCATGGGGTCTGGGCATGTTACTCCCCCTGTCCAGGCTTCCAGTAGGTTGTATAACCCCTTTCTGGCCATTCTAGGCCCATTCGGAGCACTTAAACAATGAAAAGGAGTTCCTATGTCCATAGCATATCTTATGGTCGATTGGGACATCCATCTTGGTCGACTAGAGACTCCCCATGGGGTCCTGGCATGTAGCTTATCCCCATTCTATACCTCCGGGTGCCCGGGGGATCGTTTCTGGTGATCTTGGGGTGACTGTAGGATGGTGGTGTTGGCCCTGCCAGGTAATCCATTTTTCTTAGCCATAAGTATTGGCCTTTAATTATATTTAGTCAATTAATAATGCAATTTCAATTTTTTTAGACCAAATAAATTGCCAAAATTAAATTAATTAAATATTATTCCCAATTTTTCGGGTATAATATTTTTTGGTGATAACAAACACATACCATATGCCATCATATGGAAGCTACCAAACATCATACATGCATGTATATACACCTACATGCATGGGCGGATGTATTCGAGGGCAAGGTGGGTCAATTGACCCACCAAAAAAAATAGAAAATAAGATATTAGTACTAATATTTTGATATAATTTGGAATTAGGTGATAATTTTAAGACAACTATTGAGTAATTGGAGTATGAATTTAATAGCATGTTAATTATTTTTATTATAAATGTATGTATATATAAGATCAGATAAGATGATATATATGAATTTACTTAAGGGGTTCATAACTCTAATGGGAATGCATTCAATAAAGAGCGTATAATTTTTTTTAGTATCTTAAAATTCGAGTGTTTTCAAACTGAATTTTAAGAAGTAGTTCTTAATGTATTCAATCCAAGTTTTAAAAAGTTTTTAAAAAATCTTGAGATATTTAATACAAATTTTAAAAAGTCTTAAAAATCTTTATGTATTCAACAACCTAATGACTTAATCTCCATCAATTTTAATGGGATCTATTCGAAAAATATAATTATACAATTTTTTTTTCAAAAAAAGTTTCTACGGATTACATCAAGTGTATACAAAGTCAGTCAGCTCTACATGAAGTCTATGCATTTTCTAAATATACTGATTTTTAAAAGTCTAAAAAAATGTAACGAAATTTTAATTAAATACATCTTCCTAGAGTTGGCTTTTTAATTCTCATAATATTTGACCTACCAAATAAAAAATCCTGGATCTGCCACTGCCTACATGCTAACCACTTCCAATTTTCTTTTCTTTTTTTTTCTTTTCACTCAGATTTTACCATTTCTAATGATGCCATTAATTACGTTTTCTGTCTGGTTGAAGAGTATTTGTCAATTGGGCCGAGGTTAATATAACTCGGAGACCAACAATAGTTGAATTGAATGGTTTGGGGCTTTAGCAGCTTAAGTAAATGACCCGGATTCGAATATTTGTGTACGTAAAATTCTAATTTGAGAGACACACTTCAATGCCCACCAATTCCTCGAGGGTTAGTCTTGAGCCCAATGACACTAGGGGATTCCCGATATACACCAATAAATATAACTTGGAGATCTCGAGGACGTGCGCTGCACCAAAATAGTTTTATTTCCATCTTTGGGGATCAAGTGTAGTTATCCCTACTAAACCAACATCAATCACGTTACTGAACCAACCAATAATTGATACAAACTTTGCTTTGATTAGAACCGGATATGCTTCGAAAATTCATCTCCATATGGCTGTTGGGGAGTAGGATACATAGGAATTATGAAATATATAAGGTGCAAACATAATTTTGTCAACACATCAATATTATATTTAGTTTCATTTGTAAATATAAACCCCCCCATATTTTTTCCACTAATTTGAATTGTTAGATGAATTTTAAATTTTCTCCCCTAATTTTATACTAGTTTGAGGGGATTTCTAATCCCTCTTATTTGAAGGATTTCAAATACTTTCTCCAAATCATGTCCTAAATTCAAATCCATTAATCCAAACATAACCTCACTTTATTCACTTTCATAGTACACACAATTTAGTGAGTTTTTTTTAAGTAAAATTCGTATCTTTTCTTAAACATATTTTAGTAAATTTCGACTATGGCATTGGTTAGGGTGCAGAGACACTTGTCTCTTGATGTACTGTGGCACATCCAAGCCATTGATGAAATATTGAAATCAATGGCTAAGATTTATACAAATGGCACTATTGTAATTTCAATAAGATCCAAATAATCTCTATTCATTTTCTCCATTCTCATGCTCATACTTATCTCTCTCTCCCTCATAATCTATTTTTTTTTGGAATTTGTAAAATTGATAGGTTATTTAGATTACTTGTATCGAGTATGTAAATTTTCATATAAAGAACGTCAAAATCCGAGTTCGTTTGAGAAAGTTAGAGTCATTTGAAGTTAATTGCGGTTTTCAGAAATGTAGCATTTACATTTCAACGACGGTGGCTTTGCAATTCAGCGACGGACGCTTTACAATTCAGCGACATAGAGTATGCATTTCAGCGATATAGCCTATACAACATAGTTTTATGACAAACTTCAAATGGCTCTAACTTTTTCAAATGAGCTCGGCTTTGGGCGTTCTTTATATGAAAATCTATCTACTCAACACAAGGAATTTAAATATCCTACCAAATTTTAGAAATTTTAACCAGATAAATATCATATTTTTGAAATAACGAGAATAAGATATCATTTCCTTTGAAAATCTGGTATTTATCTATTTGTAATTTCAAAAATTTGATAGGAAATTTAAATTCCTTGCATCGAGTAGATAGATTTTCATATAAAGAATGTCAAAATCCGAGTTTATTTGGGGAAGTTAGAGCTATTTGAAGTTCATTGCGATTTTCAGAAACACATCATTTACATTTCAGCGACGGTGGCTATGTAATTCAGCGACGGAGGCTTTAAAATTCAGCGACGGGGGCGTTACAATTTAGCGACATAGCCTATACATTTCAACGACGTAGCCAATACAACAAAATTTATGTGACAAACTTCAAATGGCTCTAACTTTCTCAAATGACCTCCGATTTGGACGTTCTTTATATGAAAATCTATCTACTCAATGCAAGAAATTTAAATATCCTCTCAGATTTTAGAAAGTTTAAACATATAAATATCATATTTTCAAAATAACGAGCATAAAATATCTTTTCTTTGAAAATTTGGTATTTATCTATTTATAATTTCCAAAATTTGATGAAAAATTTAGATTCATTGCATCGAATAGGTAGATTTTCATATAAAGAATGTCAAAATCTGAGTTGGTTTGAGAAAGTTAGAGCAATTTGAAGTGCATTACGATTTTCAAAAATACAGTCTTTACATTTCAGCGACGGTAGCTATGTAATTCAGCGACGGAGCCTTTACAATTCAGCGACATAGCCTATGCATTTCAGCTACGTAGTATATTTTACAACAAAATTTATATTACAAATTTCAAATGGCTCTAACTTTCTCAAATGAGCTCGGATTTGGACGTTCCTTATATGAAAATTTATCTACTCGATGGAAGGAATCTAAATATCCTATCATATTTTAGAAATTCAAAATAGAAAAATAGCAAATTAAGACTGACGAGTGAAAGAGATGAATAAAGATAATTTCTCTATTATTATGCCATGAATTGTGTATAAAGAGAGCTAACTTATGCAAGTTTTTTTATATGATCTTTATTTAAGGGTAGAAATCACTAAATTAATTTTGTGAATGAATTTATTTCTAAAGATATAATTATTTATGTTTGACAATTCTACCATTTTTATTTTATAGCCATTGGATATTTTTGTATGGTTAAGATGATTTGTCTTGATGTACTACCATTCACATTGGTAGTACCATAACCATTCCCTTCGACTATTATGGGGCATTTATATTATACGATGTCAAGCTAGTATTGATTCGGCAAGAATCACTTTACTTGAGGACTTTACTTGAGGATGAGCTTAGGCATGTACTGGATAATATATTATACCAGCAAGAAATACACTGGTTTCAAAAAGCTAGGAACCAACGGAGTTCACCTTGAAGAAGGCATGCTCATGCATCTCATGTGAAATGCTAATACCAATTTTTCTTGTAGTGTGGCAATGCCCTGGCTTAATGGAAGGATAGGGAAGTTCTCTTTCGAATTGACTTATTTGTTTAGATGTAAGCAGATAACAAAGCGGATTTGACCAACAAATTTGAGCATGATAGCCTGTAAGTTCTCCAATATGCTTGCAGATATGCTCCCTAATATGGTACTTACCAAATAAGAATATCGCCAGTCAAATATGCTATATGTTATATGTTCTTCAATATTCTAACAACCAAACAACCCCTTAAAGAAGACACAACAAAGTGAATTGACATTTTCTTGAAGATTGGTTATTGGAGATGAAGTTACCAAGTAGATTGATAGAATTTAACTGTACTCAGGGCCGAAACCGCTAAGGGGTCTCTCAATCTCATTGGACTTCTGCAGTTGAGTATAGAGACGCAAATAATCTATTACAATATGGTTTCGTAGCGGCAGGCAGGCTTTGGGAAGGAGAAAGACACACCTGCAAAGAATCTATTACAATTTAGTTGTACATAGAAGTTAAAAAGATATTTAATTACAATATTGTGAATAAAAACATTATTCATCTCAGTTGTAACTAAAAAAAATGAAAAGAAAATATTATGTGCTTATTTAATTGAGTGTACTTACATTGGCTTTAATTTCGTGTTATTGAATTTATAATATTTATTTTTAATTATTTTTGCTTGAATTTTTTTAAAACATGATAATTTATTATTATTTATTTCAACAAGTTTTCAATAAAATATTATATGATCTAAAAAATAATTTAATCTCCCAAAAAATAAAATCGTAGATAAATGGGATAATAGTCATTTTAGTCCTTTATCTACTTTTTTTTTCCCAAATTCATCCTTTTTATATTCTGGCCCAATTTAATCTTTATGTTTCTTAACCTCAGCCCAATTAGTCATTTTTATCTAACTAATGACAAAAATGACTAATTTGTCTGAGATTAAGAAATATAAAGACTAAATTGGGCCAAAATATCAAAGATGGTGGATTTGGTAAAAACAAATAGATAAAGTATCATATTGGTGCTCTTTTCCCTTTTCCTAATAGTAGTAAAAGAATGGTCTCAAAGACTCTTTCTCTAGGATGGAGCTCTCTTTTAGTTCCCTCCCTCCCTCACCTTCTTTCCCTAAATCACAGCCCACTCCTGGGGTTTTCAACTTTGCTGGCCCTCAAGCCATTTCATTTCGTGACAAAGTGTTGGCAGACAGGGAGGCCATCCCCAAACCCCTCATTGAGGACCCTGCCAACGAGGATTTGATCAAGTTAGATTTTATGGATGGTGATAGACTTAATCCCCGGATCACAATCGATCCCCAGCTCCAACAGTGTATGTGTAAACCCTACAAGGACGGTCTGATAGTCTCGATGCTCCGCAAAAGGATGGGATACATGGCTCTCTTCGACAGGCTCAAGAACATTTGGAAGCTGCAAAACTGCTTCCATATGATGGACATGGATGCAGGCTATTTCTTGGTGAAGTTTGACAGGGAGGAGGATCGCCTGAAGGTCCTTAAAGAAGGGCCATAGATGGTTTTTGATTCATACCTCACTGTGCGGCCGTGGAAGCCAAAGTTCATAGCGGACGCCGAGACACCGAAGACGAAAGTAGTATGGCCAGGTTTCCAGGCCTTTGCTTTGAATTTTTTGACGAGTTGTTCCTCACAAAGATGGCTGCCGCTCTAGGGACTCCTATACGCATAGATGTTATGACCAAAGGCGCCAACCGAGCAAGTACACCATAGTTTGCGTCGAAATAGACCTCAGCCTTCCCATGGTTTCAAGTATTTTAATGGGTGATCGTTGGCAGAAGGTTGCCTACGAAGGACTCCACTGGTTGTGCACCAAGTGCAATAGATACGGGCATGCAAGTGTAGATTGTGCGAACAATCCGGTGAACGCCGATCGACCAAACTGCTCCGGTGAGAGCTAGGGCTGAAGAAGACAAAGTAAAGCATGCGTGTTTGAAGGACGACAACATTTCTGAAAAAAGGGCGGTTGACTCTAGCCTTGTTGAAAAAGGATCCACCTCTGGGAAGGCCTGCGCAAATGAGACACAAGAGGAATACACACTTACATGGAAAGTGAAGGGGCAGAGGAAAATATTCAGGTCTGGACCCCGGACAGTAACTCTAAAAAGGAATGTCACAAGATTGACTCTAGAGAGTCAGACAAGATTCTAGCAGACCAAGATGGGGATGGCATAACCCCTCCTCAACCTATAATTGGAGGCGTATGGATAAAGGTGGAGAAGAGGAAATTCAACGGTAAAAAGAAGGTGGTTGTTGGACCGGATGGGCCCAAACATGGTGTCAAACTTGCTGGGGGACAAGATAACATTACTTACACTCAATATACGAAGGAAATTGGGCCATAGTTGAAGGGAAATTCGACTCACTTCTTCGAAGCCTGGGCCCAGCAAGAAGCTGCAGGTTGGTTCCCTTGGGTAAGGGGCCAAACACTATTAAGTATACGGCACTTGAGCCCAAGCCCAACACCCTTAAGAGCAGCCCTGGGAACACTCCAAAGAGAGCACGATGCAACTCTCTTCCTGTTAATGGGGATGATTCTGACGCCCAACTCCCTGAAACGCCAACGCCGACGACACCAGTTCCGGCGGCCGAGCCGGAGACCGGCGAAGATGCGGATGGCCCATCCGCTATGCAATCCTAAACTAGGTAAGGTTGCCGACCTCCGCCCCATCTCAATAAATTCAATTTATTTTATGGATAGGAAAAATATGAAAATTTTGGTCTGGAATAGTGGAGGCAAGGGTAACCAGGTTACCAATATATTTTTGACAGACAATTTAGGAAACCACAAGCCGGTCTTAATTGCTTTATTGGAGCCTCAAATTAATTCGAGGCGTAGAATTGATTGGGACAATTTACGGGCTCTTTCGGCAAAAATGGATAGAGTGTCGGATCGGCTCGCTAAGTATGGCGATTCGAAGGAGAGGTTCTTTACCACTTGGGCGTTCCCGCCAGATTTCGTGTTGGGAGATTTTTAAATGGACGCCTTGGGTGTTTTGTTAGCCCTAGTTTTCTAGTTTTATGTTGCTATATTCATTTCCTGTCTTTTGCTTTTTTTCGTCTCTTCCTCTGTGTAAATTTCTTTTTGTTTCTTTCTTTTGTACTTTCATTTAGCGTTAGTATTTCTTCGGCCATTGAATTGGCTTATCCAAAAAAATAGTAGTAAAAGAATTGAAAATGATAGAAATGACGTCGGCTACATTAATTGACATTGGTGCATTAATTACAAGGATTTTTTCAATTCTTCATTTTAATGACTTCTATATGTACATATACCATTAATAAATATCTCTCATTTCTATTGTTATATCCCTGTATTTATATTTCTATCCCACTTTTGCCTCTATGTACTTTTTTTTTACATTGACACCCATGTCAGTAAATATGTGTGAGAGCCCAATCTATACAAATTAAAAGGGGAGAGAAATGAGGGGCCATGTAGAAATCGAACCCTCAATCTTATGGTTGGAAGTCATGGGGCATGACTACTGTGCCAATTTCTCACTCCCTTCTGTAGGTAAAATTATTTTGTCTTATTATTTTTTAGTTAATTTATTTGTGCTCATAACGTTTAAATTTATGATTGTTGTAGTTTATGTAAAGAAATGTAAAATCTAATGTTATTTTATTTTTGTTTTATAGTATATTCTTTAAAAAAAAAAAAAAAAACTTCTTGGCCAAGAAGGCAACAGTTTTTAAGTGATTTGTTAGAATATTTTTAATATATTTTGATTTATTTTAGAATATATAATTTGATAATAAATTTTTCGTTAAGTATTTTTTAATTAGTTTTTTCTAATTTAAATTATGAATAGAGACCCCTTTTTTAAGACAATTGGCAAACGATCCGAGCCCTAAAAATATTTTGCTCCGGTCATGCATGTACTGCATGCGTGCACATAGTTTCTTATTCAATACTAAGGCCATGTTTGGTTTGGTGTATTGGAGTGTATTGGACCTCATTGTATTAATTTAATACATAGCAATAATAAAATACAGTGTTTGGCAATTTTTTGGGATAATTCCATGTATTATTTTAATGTGGGATATGGTGTATAATTTAATACAGGGGTAGGATGCGGGTTTAGAAGGGATTGTTTCTTTTTCCTGTATCGGTCTCTTTGGATTTCTCCTCCTACCATCTTCGAATCCCAAACTCACCCCCTTTCAAAAAACTCGTCGACACAGGCAGGTGGGTGGCGCCGCAGGCGACGGAGGGCGGCGGCGAGCGGCGACGCACGCAGGCAGTGGGCGGCGGCTCTGTGCGTGTTCTGCTGCCCTAAACTTTTTCTTTCTTTCCTTTACGATTTTTTGCTTCTTCAAATCTTGTTTCTGTGTCCTAATTTATTTTTGTGGGATCAATTATATGAATAGAATATGATTGTGTATGAAAGTGATTACTGTGATTCATTTGATTGAATAGAATATGATTTCAAATTGATTCCATCTCGTTAATTCTATTTAACATATATATATTTTTTTATTGAGGGCGGTTACCCCTCTCCGTTCGCCGATGAAATACGCCGATTGTTGGTGCTTAAAAAAAACACAGCCCTTTTTCTCTAGGGGAAACTTTCAGTTTCGATATCGACAGAGAGAGACAGACAGATCGATCATATATAATTCTATTTAACATATGATTCACTTTTTTGAAAAAAGAATTCGAATCCTTAACCATTACTTAGGTTAAAATAGGTGATTTGTTCATCAAGTTGCTTGCTATGTACAGGGGCCTCGTGTGGGGATGCCCATTGTTGGTGGATTCGATCATCTGATGGTCAATTCACAAATGTGATTCTTTCTGGCTTTTGAGGGATTTATATTTATTTTCATATTTGTTCTGTGCATCTGTATTTTCTAGGTATTATTTTTGAGGATGGAGAAAATTAGGGAGTGAGAGAAATGAAACTAGTTGGGAAAAAAGAGGAAGAATGAAGGGATCCAAATCCTCTGTTAGTGTGTTAGTTTTTCCATAATTTGGTCTTGTAACTTGACTGTGCTTCAATTTGCTTCGATTATTTTTATGCTTCTTGGTTCTGAAATCTGAATTGACTGAAAGGGGCTTAAAAATGTTTCATTCTAAGTAATATCCAGCGTTATTCCTTCATCTTAGGCTGCAAATTATTGTTCATTATGATTAATTTTGACTTTGATATTGTTACATATTTTGCACATTGCAGGGAATGGAACATGGAAGTGCAAGTCAAGGAGGAAAACTTTCAAGGCGAGCATGGACAAAAGCTGAAGAAGATGCTTTTTTAGATATTTTTGTGATGATAACTGAGAGATAGGAATTATAGATTTTGCTTTGAGATGAATAGATAACAACATACAGTGGAATGAACTCAATTGGTGGTTTGAGAATGCTGATGAAAACATGGAGTTTATTTGAGTAATAGTATTCTTTTGTCAACTGATGTATGAATTAGTATACTTTGTTTTCTTTTGTCTTTTATTTAGATTACTTTGATCAGGTCTTTTTTCATGTTTGATGTCAATTAGCCAATTAGCTTTAATTTTTGATTTCATTTTCTAGTCTAAATCTATCTTTTATTATTTTTTGTTGATTGATGTTCATGTTTGATATTCTCTTTTTGGTATTGTTACAGCTTTTGTGAAATTTTGTAGGAAAATGAATTGTTATTTAATTATTCAGAAAATAATACAAAATAATACAATACAGTATTAACACCAAACACTGCATAATTATAATACAGAGTACCACCAAACACTGTATAACATTAATTTAATACACTGCTAATACAATACACCCTAATACAATACACCTGCATTAAATAATACAATACAACATAATACAGTACAGTGTGCCAAACGTGCCCTAAAGGAATGGAAGTGTATTGTCCTGAATGTTACTCCAACTAAAGGAATTCGGAAGGGTTATCCACTCTCCCATATCTTATCTTATTATGATTATAATGAGAAAGGTTTTGCACAGAATTGATGCCACGAAACAATCTGGAATGTCGAAGCTTAGCTTGTGGCATGGAAGCCAGATCGAGAGCACTACTGATCCCCGTATTTCCAGAAGGATCGGTGTCCCAGCAACGTTCCATGAAGTTCACATCCAGAGTTGCTGAGTTGCTGACCTGGAATTTTGAGGACGAACTGATAAGGCCAAAGCTGGAAAAATGGGCCTGAAGCTGCTAATCCAGATAGAGGAAGATCCTGGACCCACCCAAATGGATCCGGAAGTCCACAATTGATCAAGAGCAGCCGAAATCCGGATTTCGATCGCCGGAAGTTGGCCGGAACCCCACCGGAACAGCCGCCGGAATATCGAACATTTTTAGATAGTTTTAATTTGTATTTAAACAAGTGCATGCATGCACAAGACATTTCAACAACCAGGAGAGAGAAACCACCAGGTGGACCCCGCAGGTATGAAGAGAAGGAAGGGCTACGATGCGATCCTCTTCTTACGACGCAAGACCCAACTTACGACGTGAAACCCCTTTCGCGTCGTAACCCTCACGACGTCTTTGAAGTTCCCACGCCCTAGGACGCGATCCTCGTCTAACGTCACTAAACCTGTTTCACGATGTAAGGATCACATCGTAACCTCGGACCACGGCGTAAACCCTGCTAGAAGACCCTACGATGCAAGACCTCACCTACGATGCTAGACTAGTCTCACGACGTAATTGTCTAGCTTCGTCACATCAGATTTAGACAGTCTAGGGTTTTCTCACTTGTTTATTCTTTTTTTTAGATTGTTGAATCCTTTGTAATGTGGGTTGCCTATAAATATGACCTCCCCAACATTGTATCATTCACCTTTGAAATGAATATATTTTAAACACACTTAAGAGTGTAATATGCTTTGTTTGAAAGGTCATCTTGAGTTCATCCATTCGGTTGGATTCCTTTCAGGCTTGAGGAGTGCTCGATCGATACGACACCATTAGGATTAACGGTAGAGGGATTAGGCGGCACACATGGTGCAATCAAATCCAATATTGTGTTTTCCGAGTTGGTAATCTCAATCTACCCCCTTTATTTTCCCTTTCGGTTTTGGTGTTCTTATTCACAAATCGCATCCAATCATAGATCCACGGCATCCTTTGGTATGAGCCTAGATTGGATCGATTTACCCTTTCATTTCAACTTTAAAAACTCAAAATTCTCAAAAATAATTTTTGTTCTTCATCTTTCTTGTTGGTCATACACTGTTTGATCCATTTTAGTGGTCTTAGTTTAGTTGTTTTTGTATTTTGATTCCATATTATTGATCCTCATCATCATAGCTTTCATTTGGTACCACTCACACTAGATTCCATCCACATTTGCAAGAATCCCAACTTGGCCGAGAGCTTTTGTTCTAGGGTTAGGGTTTGTTCTTGTTATATTTTGTGGTTTGTTGGGTTGATTGCAGGTTTTTGGTCTTAATCGGTATTATATGCTTGCAAAAATTCCATTTTGAGTGTAACCCAGAGTTTTGGGGTTTGAAGTTTGGTTGTGAGTGTTCTTGGGTCTTCATAAATTTCTTGGGGATACTCATAGTGTTCTTGAAGGGTTTGTGTTTGATTCAAATTAGGGTTGGGTTTGAGTAGGGATGTCAACTTTACCCGTAGGGTCGGGTAACCCACGGGTAATCGGGCGCGGGTAGGGTAGACATAATCGGGTAATGGTTAGGGTATTACCCGAAATCGAAATAAAACATATCAGATGCGGGTAGGGTACGGATTTTACATTATACCCGATTACCGAATAATATTTATATTTATTTTTTACATATATATTTATATTATAATGTAAATATATTTATATATTAATTTATTTATTTATATATATATTTGTATATATTTATATTTATATTTATATTATACACATATAGATATATTTATATATTTATTTATATATATTATATATATATATATATTTGAACTCTTAGCACTTGATATTTGACTCTAAAAAGATTTATGATGAATTTTCTACTAATTTAAGAATAGTCTATTGCTTTAGCGATTTTCTTTTAAATATTCTTTTAATTTTATTTTCATGTATTATATAAAGGTTTTATTTTCATTTTTTTAATGGTAATTTTTTTTTCTTTATTAAAGTTGGGTCGTGTAGAGTCGGTTAATCATGTAATATTTAACATTTTGGGTATCCGTTTACCCGTGGGTAATTCGTCTACCCGACGGGTATTACCCGAATTCTACCCGATATTTAATTTTAGGGTAATAGGGTAGGGTAAGGGAAGGGTAATTATATTTAGGGTAGTGAGTGGATGTAACCTACACGTACCCTACCCTACCCGTTTATATCCCTAGGTTTGAGTGTTATTTTGTTTGTATTTGGAGAACGGGTACGTAAGGGTAGTGCATGCTTTTTGGGGAATTAATTAGGGTGTCCTATTGCTGCCAAGTTTGTTGGAGGACTCGAGAGGGTCGTTTTCAATACAAAAGACAAGAAAATCAAAAAGCAGTACGACGCTCAGCGCTACGACGCCAGGCAGCATTCACGACGTGACACACGATCACGTCGTAATTTTCATCTCACGACGTAAGGCCAGCAGCAACTAAGTCTCACCAAGTATGACGCCAAACTCACGACGCGAGACCAAGTCTCACGCCGTAATACCCTAGCGACGTAAAGGTCGAGCTGAGGCCCGCCGAAGTAAGTCCAGGCAAGACGCGAAACAACACGACGCCCTCCGCACGATGCGAGACCAATTCTCACGTCATAATCCATGTTTAATGTCGTAAGGACAAATCGAGGCCCACAAGACGGAAACTCACATACGACACCAAACCATCTCACGTCGTATGCCGAGTCTCACGTTGTAACATCCAGCTCACGTCGTCCAAGCAGAATCAAGGGGTCCAATCCACGAACGACACGTGTGCCATCTCCAATTCACATTTCAAATTCAAATTCAAGATTCAAAATTTGGCGGAATTTGGGACATTATCTTTACTGTACGATTCACTGATTTGAATCACGAACAATTTATCGGGTTGAAGTTCCGTCGAGTCTATAACTGACAGTGGAATTCCTCGAGAAATAAGTGCTTGTCACTGTTCCTCTGATTTATTTCACAAATCACAAAGTTGAAGCTCCGTCTGCAATTGCAGATAGTGGAGTTCCTCAACAGTAAGTATTACCGGGTTAATTCTACAGCTTAGTGATATTTATTTTTGGGATTGTGTGAGTGAGGCAGATATTTTATTCCGAGCATTTTATTTTTTGTGAGGTTTCTACTTTACACTTTTAAATTGCGAGGGGTCTGGATATTTGCTTGCATAGCTGATTAATGCCATAAACTGATAATTAATTCAGATTAATCACACTTCACACCGAACTCTGAGTCATTCTCTTGATAGAGTCGAACACTGCAAACTGTTTCTTGCACTGTGCATCCATTACTGCGTTTTCTCACCATCTGATAGTTGGTCTATTCGGTTGAGCACCTCCTGACTTATTGGAAGCAACTGGTGGAGAATTAGGACCTTCAGTTAGAGATACATTTGTGAGATTGCTCTACATATTTCTGTATATTTTCTAACTCTTTATACATATATCTAGTTCTCTTTCTTCATGGAATTAATATGGCAGGTAACACCGAGCCTACATTGAGGGACATCATGGAAGCACTCAAGCATTTGACTGAGACCACTGCTAAGAGGACTGATTTTGAGTCCATTCGCCAGACAGTAGATGCTAATGTAACTAGTATAACTGGTATAAATGAACGAGTGAACACTCTTGTAGACAATATGAATGATGTTTCTAGCCGAATCGCCATGCAAGAGCAAGCTTTGAACTTAAGTCCCGGAAGCACGAGTGGAATTCATCAATCCGTAATGGATGAGGCGGAAACGGCCATAGAGGAGCAGGAGCTGCACTTCGGGATATGGCAGACATCAAGGACCGCGGGGGACCACAAGCACCACCTCCGCCGCCACCTCGGCCGTGAACCCCAACAAATGTCCAGTTCCAAAATCATCCACCTCCGCCTCCGGCACCAGCCGCCGCAGCAGCAGTTCCCAGACCGCCATTACATCAACCTGTCCACCAGAGGCTAAACCTGAATCCAGTCCAAGGGGATCCACCCGTGGCCGACCTTGCAAATGAGGGCCAAGTGCCTGTCGAGCAAAATCGATTGGAGGCAGATCTAAGAGGGATCAAATTCACAATTCCAGCATTCAAGGGCACGAGTGATCCATAGGAGTTCATTGACTGGAGGTAGACCATTGAATTGATCTATGACTGCCAACAATACAACGAATTCACAAAAATCCAGCTTGTTGTTTGTGAATTCAAGGACTATGCTTTAATCTGGTCGCAGAAAATTCAGTATGACGGACAACGTCTAGGACTCCCCACTATTACCACTTGGGTCGAACTCATGCACGCTATGGAAACGATGTTTGTTCCTAGCAGTTACTTTGATGACTTGTACATGAAGGTTAATTTTTGTGTGCAGGGAAATCGCACTGTAGATGAATACTACAAGGACTTGGAACACCTCATGATGAGGGCCCGGATCAATAAGAATGAACCGCTAATGATGGCCAGATTGAAGAGGGGCCTGAAAAGAGAAGTTCTAGCTGAAATGAAGTTGAGGACATACACTGGATTGGAACATTTAGTCCAGCTTTCCATTGAAATTGATCGACAACTGAGGGACCGGCCCGTCAAGTCCACCGTTATCTCCAACACTTCAAAATACTGGACGACCAGGACAAATGAGCAGCCCTCAAAGCCTATAGACCGATATGCCAAGCCCAATGCAACCAAAGATGACCGGCTAAATCGACCCAAGGCATTCGAAATGGGCAAGGAATTCAAGGGTCCCTACCAGTACAGAAAGGATATCGGGAGAAACCTAAGAGGGATGTCAAGGACGTTACATGTTTTAAATGTGGGCAGAAAGGCCATTATCTTCGAGATTGCCCAAGGCGAGAAAGAAGAATGGTTATGATAGAACCAGGGACATGGAAAGAAATTGATTAAGAAGAGGAATATGAAGAAGCTGAGCACGCAAAGGACGCAGATGATCAATACCGAGACAAAGAAGATCTGAATCAAGTAATCTTATAGGAGAACGAAGAGGACTATGTGACCAACTTCATCACCATGAGGGCCTTGAATGCTGAAAAAGCCGACGAACCCGTGAGCAATGCTCCGGAACAAAGGGAGAATTTATTTCATTATCATTGCAAACTAAAAGGAAATGTTGCCTCATTAATTGTAGATAATGGTAGCTGTGTTGATGCTGTCAGCCTTTATACTGTACGCAGGTTGGGAATACCAATGCAGAATCATGTGAAGCCATATCACCTTCACTAGATGAGTGAGTGTGGGACTACTAAAGTTGCCAAGCAGGCAATGGTACCAGTCACCATTGGACCCTATTCCGAGGATATCCTATGCAACGTAGTACCCATTACGGCATGCATATCCTGTTGGGTAGACCATGGATGTACGACAAAGGGTGATATACAGAGGTACAAAGAATGAAAAAGGGTTCAAGAGAAAGCAAAAGGGTCATAATTTTCAGAATGGAACATCCGGAAGTCACTACCACCGAAAACTGTCAGAATTGATCATCGAAATCTGTTGCAAAACATCCGGAAGGAAGAAGAAGAGTTCAATAGAAATCAAAAGGGTAAAGCAAAAGAGGATCATAATTCTAATATTTCTCCTTTACTCTTGACAGGTCATAATCGATGCTTGCTGATGCATCCTGTGAAACCACATTTAAATGAGCTTAAATCGTACTAAAATATGTCAAAATGAGTGTATTTTACCTTAATTCATTTCACTTTTAGGTGTATTTCATGTGTTTTTATTTTTCAAGTGATCATGGTTAGATTTGGCTTATAGAGGTTAAATTTACCATGTTTTTATGTGTTTTTAATAAGACTTTGGCAAACTAATGCATTGCAATGTTGTTTCAGGCATTTAAATGATGAAAAGCGATGTTCGGAAGCTTTATTTTTGAAAATAAGGAATATTTAATGTGATATGTGCCAAGATTCAGACTTAGAAAAAAAAAAGAAAAAAAGAAAAAAAAAGTTGAAATCTTCCCAGAATGCTTCGCACAGGCATGGCGGAGCGTAAACTGCCTTCCGAGCACCGCATCAGGCACCGCTTCAACACTTAGAAAAATTTCAGAGGTGAAAAAGCTTCAGAATGCACCGCACCTTCTAGGCGGTGCATAAAACCCCTTCCAAGCGCCACTTTTTGCGCCGCAGCAGAATTTTTGGAAAATGTCAGGATGCGCCGTAGCTCCTTGGTGGCGCCGAAAACCCCTTCCGAGCGCCATTTTATGTGCCACAGTCGCGGTTTGGAGGTTTTCTAACCTCCCGAACACGGTTTTAAGGCCCGTTTCTCTTCATTCTTCTCAATCTAGACTCACTCCAGACGCAAATAATCGACAGAAACACTCTAAAAACTCTCTGCAACTTTGGAGAAGAAGGCGATAACACCGAACCATGCCGGAGGAAGTGATCGGAATGTCTTTCTGACTGTGTTCTTCGCATTCTAGGTGTTGTTTTCCTTTTTCTCGCTTTGTAATGTATAGGATTTGCTTTTAAACATAATTTCCTACTGTTTTCATGTTTGTAACTGGATTTATATGTTCTTCGTGTTAGAAGTGTTCTAGAACGGGAGTTCAGAATCACTTTTGAAGTACGAATTTATGTTTTATGGAAGTATAATAAATGTCGATGTTTATCTGTGTAATCTGGATTAATCTGCTATGATATTAGAATTTGAATTAGGATTATGTATTGGATGCCTGAAATTGATCGACAATTGTGTTTTGGCAAAAATCTGAAATCTGCATTTTTAATCTGCTAAATCTGGACTGATCGATCATTCTGCATATTTTGTCTACAATAATCTCATAAAAATCATAATCTGCTTAGATTCTAAATTTAGTATTAAAATCCATATTACCATGTTTTATTGTTATTTTACCATAATTGTTAGATTATTTACACTATTCTGCATAATTAAATGTTAGAATCTAATCTATTTGATTTCTGCTTTGCTAAATCGGGAGATAAAAAGTGGAAGTTAGATTTTAGTACCGGTCTTGGGAATAAATCATATTAAAATAGATTTTGGATGTACATGCTGATTTGAGAAATGAAATGTGTCGTATGATCACTATAGGAAAATTTGTATGCTTGGGAAAGACTCAAATTTATGCCTAGACTGATGATTGCAGAATGTTAGATAATTTAATTTGCTTCCATGAAGTCTGTTTTTACAAATTATGAAAAATTAGGAAATTGGCATATTTTTAATCTTTATAAAATCATTAATTATGCTGAAATTGATCTTTTTAGACATTGGGAAATGCTAAATCATTATGCAATTTCGCTTTTATATAAAGATGGCATGTTCTAAATCATTACAAGCATATATCTTATTTTTATTTTATTATTTTAAATTTTTAACTTGCTTTATTTTAAATTTAATGCTATCATTTTAATTTAATCACCATTAGAATTAAACAAACTCTTTTCAAAATATAATATATATTATTAATGAACTTAAATTACTAAGTTTTCTCCAGAATGAAATAATATTCTGAATTCCCTTGGGTTCGACCCGGTATTCACCGGTTTTTATTACTTGATGACAACCATCCGCTTGTGGTAAAATATGAGTAGTGAAAATCACTCATCAAGTTTTTGGCGCCGTTGCCGGGGAATTATTGTAAAAATTATGTTGTTTTAAGTTCATTTGAATATATTTATGTTATTTCTACTTTTTAAATATTTTTATAACTTTTTTCTATTCTATGTCGTGCAAGGGCATCGAGCTAAATCAGTGTGTGATCCTGAAATTTGAAAGAATATTGGGTTTCTCATCTAAAAAAGAGGAAGATTTGCAAGAGAACAAGTGTGAGGATGGCGGCGAGTTGTATGCAGCATATATAATTGAGGATTTCAAGTGGATAGCCTCGATTGAAAAGCCACCTACACTTCATTTAAAGGTATTAGCAACACACTTGAGGTACGTATTTCTCAATAAATTAGATTACTTTTAATTAAATGCATTACATCAAGTGTTGATATTAGATGCTAGAATATTTGAGATTAAATTCCACCTCTTGACAACATTACAACTTTAATGAGTTTTTTTTGAGGGAATGCTGATATATTAGAATGTTAATCAATAATTTTCTTATGATTGCATTACCTTTATTTAAATTGTTGTATAAAGATGTGCAATTTGACCTTATAACTCATGAATGACAGGATCATGGAAGTGCACCCACCATTTAGACCTTTAATTTAGAAAATGGTGCATTTGTCTTTGAAAGCTGATTAGGAAAGGGAATCCACATACTGCCTTTGCATGCTTAGTAATAGTTATTTGTATCTTTTTCTTAATATGTTTGATTTTCTTTTATTTTAGTTTATATGTCTTACTAACTATTAAAAAAAAAGCGGTTCTTGCATGATTTTTATTATATGTAATTTGAAGTGATTCTTATGCATTTGAAATGAGACGATACAAGAAATGAAGTGATCAATAATTGAAAGAATTTTTTTTGGTGATTTAAATAAAAGAGAAGAAAAGGCTGAGATAAATTGATGAGAGTGATTGATGGAAAATAAACATAATTTCATAAATTTTTATAGGAGATGATTAGAACTAATTAGGGTAAAATTTCTTAATAGATGAATAGGAATATGAATGGAATATTAGGTTTCATTTAAACAAATCACACCCTATTTTTGCTACAAAGTCTGTACAAATACTGAGTTTTAGATGCCATTCTTTGTAAATGGTTTTCAAAAACTCAGTTGAGCACCGAAAGTAGCACAAACAAGGCATTTTGGGTTTCATTCATACTAATAATGCGTAAAAACTTGTTTGAGCACCACATGTAGTACTAAATGGAATCGTTGGGTTTGTGCCAAACTTGAATTTTTACAAAAGTCCATTCTAATTCATCTTTAATTAGCTCAAATTTAATCATAGATCTTCTAATTGGGCTTAAAAACCTACCATTTAATGTAAACCTTAAAAAAAAATAAAATAAAATAATAATAATAATAATAAAATAGTAATCTCCCTCCTGTTCTCTCTTTCACATTCCTCTCTCTATTGAATCTCACAACTGCAGTCATCATCCTCAATTTCCTTTCCACCACAGTTCCTTTAAAAAAATAAAAAAATAAAAAAATAAATATTAATAAAAATAATAATAATCTGTTTTTGTTTGTTTTTTGTTTTTATTATATTTATGGTTTATGCATGTTTTTATTTTCATTTTATGTCACGTTATGCTTAATTGTTTAGGTCTTTAATTTTGTTAATAAAATATGCCCCACCATATTTCTAATTTAATAATTAAGTAGTGCATCTTATGTGGTGAAAGTAGAAGCTGAAATGTACTCGATAATTGAAGCTGAAATTGAGGCTCAAGAACCCTAGCTTCTCAAATTTTCGGGGATTTCTTGTTAAAGTGCTTCAAAGCTTCAATTTGGGGTAAGAATAGTTATCCTAGTTCAATCATTCGTCCAATTTTGTGATTTGGTATGTGTTATTGTTAGTATTTGTGTTGTTAATTAAATTTTGGGTTATATAGAATGTGGGATAAAAATTGGTTTAAGTGTATAAATCCTTGTTTAAAATGAACAATATGAGTGTTAGAACATATTTTCAAGCCCTATGCCAAAATTTATAGAGTGTTATAAAATTTCATATTACAGCTCTTTGGAAAATGGTATTACAGTATCTGAAATTTGAAATTTTCTTATAAAAATGTGTTAAAATAACATGTTTAATCTTTTAAGTTGATCTATGAATATTGTTAACCATGTTGTTTTAATCTACATTTAATAAATTTTGGTGATATTAAAGCTTGAAACTTCATGTTTTTCTAATTTATGAAAAAGAAACAATTTTATTATAAAAACTCATCCTATGAATTTTTAACTAAAAAGGCAAACTTATGTTATTTAAAACAATAAACTAAGTTCTTGTTCATTATTTCGAATCATTAATAAGAACTAGTTTGCTAATTTAGTTAGCTTTAAGCATTAAATTTGAAATTTTTAATAAAAAGGGAGTTTTTTTATAACTTAAAAATGTGTTCTTTTTAATAATAAGTTTTAAGTTCTAAAAGGTGATTTTCTTAAATTTGTAAGAGACTTAGAACTTATAGCTTGTAAAATAAAATATATTGGTGTTGTTTAGATCTCACATTCTAGGTTGATATATGTTTGTTTTATATATTGCACTTAAGTTAAACTTTTGGTTTAAACTTAAGTGTGAGGATGGAGAGCAATGCATATATTTAACACTAACCCGAAGTTTTTGTGTAACCAGGTTCCACAAATAATGTATAAGAAATACCTTGCTACTTGGTTGGATGTTTTTGCTATGAATATTGGTTTGCTCTGCTATGCACTACTTAGGTGTTTTATTTGTATTTAATATGGTGAGTATGTGGGTTAAGTTTATATTTATGTTTAAGTTATGATTATGCATGTTTTTAATTCTAATAAAATAGCTCTTACTTGAATCATGTTAAACTGGAATGTTGTGAGCTGTTGATTTGATAATAGGAAAGTAAAATAACCATGATAATTGATAAAAGAAGCGGGATTAATGTTGTTGAAGTGTCGAATCTTTATGATTTTACACAATGCAGGCATTAAAATCAATAAATTATGATATATAGATCATATTAAAAAGCTAAAAATTTTTATCTATTTAAAAGGTATGATCTAATTCAGTCTAACTTTTTAAATGCATTTATATTCTTCTTTTTGAAATTTAAAAATTTTAATCCCACATTTTAAATCTTTCATTATGCACTTAAACTAAACTGGTAGTTCAGTTTAAGTGTGAGGATGGAGGAGTTTCTATTATGATCACATTCCCAAAATTCTTCATCAACAGGTCCATTTAGTTATTCAATGTATAAACCATTTATTTAATACATCATACAGGGTTGAGTTATCATAAAGAATGAGGGTATATTTTGCTATAGTTGTTGGCATTTTGCTGTAAATTCTGCTCTAGAACTTATGATGTTTTGCTTTTGGTGAATTCTGAAATTTATTATCTATCAAATCTGTCCATACTTATTAAAGTTGCTGGAAATTGCTGTTAAATTTTATAATTTGAATTATGGATGGTGTTTTATGATTCTGATTACTTAGGAATTCCCATATGCACTAACAATCATATTTGCTTGAGTAAATTGCTACATATAAATATTAGAAGCAGGATATGCCAACAAAGGAGCAAGATGACAGCCGTGATGATGAAGTGAAATTCAAAGTCCTAAACATTCCAGGTGTGATCTTTTCATGGTTTATGTTTACTAATTTGCATGGGAATAAATTGGTAAGAGCTTAGTTATGTTTTTAATATTTCTTTATGTTTAGAATAATATGGTAAATGCTTTAGATTGGATATGTTGAATATGTTATATTAAATTGTGTTTTCACAGTGTGCTATTATTTGAATTACCACATCACAGCCAATCTTAAGAGAAATCCGAATCAGTCTAACTGTTCTGCTTAGATCCGATTTTACAACTTAATGAGCATTACGATTCACAATTTAAAGTCCTAAACTTTGTTAAATTGTCATGCTAGTTGTTCGAACTTTGGTGACAATTCTATTTACTTTGCAGAAAGTTTTGATTAATTAGACTAGTTTACTTGTTACGTGGAGAGTTATCATTATTTATATAAGAATATGCTCGTTCCATGTCTCCTTAAATGCTTAATTATAAATAAAGTCAGAGTAAAACCCCTATATATAAAAAAAAGATTAAATCTTGCAAAAAAAAAGAGAAAAGGAAAAATTAGAAAATGCAAGATCAAAAAAAAAAAAGAGAAAATGTTGAATAAAGGGGTATTAAACAGAATAATTATAAACTCTTGGCTATATGACTGGCACGTATTCTTAGACATGAGTAGCTTTTGGAATTCAACCGTCTACAACTCAGCCAAAGTGTCTAGAATAATTGTGAAACCGAGTCATTAATTGAGCATATTTGAAGACGAGAATAGAAAAGCATATTTACATTATTCACTCTCCAATTTCGAGTTGCTATGTGTGATTGATCCGCCTTTTGTACTGTAAGTGCTTTGGATATCTGGTTTTGACAGCTGATGCATGACAATTTACCTTATTCTAGCACATTAAACTTTGAACCCTTTTAGCTCATTGCGTTGTTGAAATCTATGATTTGACAGAACTATAGTGACTTCATCCTTATTATCTTGATTGACATGTTGATGTGTTAATTAATTTTATTGCTCAAGGGACGAGCAATATTTAAGTGTGAGGATGTTGATGCACCCTGTGAAACCACATTTAAATGAGCTTAAATCGTACTAAAATATGTCCAAAATGAGTGCATTTTACCTTAATTCATTTCACTTTTAGGTGTATTTCATGTGTTTTTATTTTTCAAGTGATCATGGTTAGATTTGGCTTATAGAGGTTAAATTTACCATGTTTTTATGTGTTTTTAATAAGACTTTGACAAACCTAATGCATTGCAATGTTGTTTCAAGCATTTAAATGATGAAAAGCGATATTCGGAAGCTTTATTTTTGAAAATAAGGTATATTTAATGTGATATGTGCCAAGATTCAGACTTAGAAAAAAAAAAGAAAAAAAAAAGTTGAAATCTTCCCAGAATGCTTCGCACAGGCATGGCGGAGCCTAAACTGCCTTCCGAGCACCGCATCAGGCACCGCTTCAACACTTAGAAAAATTTCAGAGGTGAAAAAGCTTCAGAATGCACCGCACCTTCTAGGCGGTGCATAAAACCCCTTCCAAGCGCCACTTTTTGCGCCGCAGCAGAATTTTTGGAAAATGTCAGGATGCGCCGCAGTTCCTTGGTGGCGCCGAAAACCCCTTCCGAGCGCCATTTTATGCACCACAGTCGCGGTTTGGAGGTTTTCTAACCTCCCGAACACGGTTTTAAGGCCCGTTTCTCTTCATTCTTCTCAATCTAGACTCACTCCAGACGCAAATAATCGACAGAAACACTCTAAAAACTCTCTGCAACTTTGGAGAAGAAGGCGATAACACCGAACCATGCCGGAGGAAGTGATCGGAATGTCTTTCTGACTGTGTTCTTTGCATTCTAGGTGTTGTTTTCCTTTTTCTCGCTTTGTAATGTTTAGGATTTGCTTTTAAACATAATTTCCTACTGTTTTCATGTTTGTAACTGGATTTCTATGTTCTTCGTGTTAGAAGTGTTCTAGAACGGGAGTTCAGAATCACTTTTGAAGTACGAATTTATGTTTTATGGAAGTATAATAAATGTCGATGTTTATCTGTGTAATTTGGATTAATCTGCTATGATATTAGAATTTGAATTAGGATTATGTATTGGATGCCTGAAATTGATCGACAATTATGTTTTGGCAAAAATCTGAAATCTGCATTTTTAATCTGCTAAATCTGGACTGATCGATCATTCTGCATATTGTCTACAATAATCTCATAAAAATCATAATCTGCTTAGATTCTAAATTTAGTATTAAAATCCATATTACCATGTTTTATTGTTATTTTACCATAATTGTTAGATTATTTACACTATTCTGCATAATTAAATGTTAGAATCTAATCTGTTTGATTTCTGCTTTGCTAAATCGGGAGATAAAAAGTGGAAGTTAGATTTTAGTACCGGTCTTGGGAATAAATCATATTAAAATAGATTTTGGCATGTACATGCTGATTTGGGAAATGAAATGTGTCGTATGATCACTATAGGAAAATTTGTATGCTTGGGAAAGACTCAAATTTATGCCTAGACTGATGATTGCAGAATGTTAGATAATTTAATTTGCTTCCATGAAGTCTGTTTTTACAAATTATGAAAATTAGGAAATTGGCATATTTTTAATCTTTATAAAATCATTAATTATGCTGAAATTGATCTTTTTAGACATTGGGAAATGCTAAATCATTATGCAATTTCGCTTTTATATAAAGATGGCATGTTCTAAATCATTACAAGCATATATCTTATTTTTATTTTATTATTTTAAATTTTTAACTTGCTTTATTTTAAATTTAATGCTATCATTTTAATTTAATCACCATTAGAATTAAACAAAATCTTTTCAAAATATAATATATATTATTAATGAACTTAAAATGACAGTTTTCTCCAGAATGAAATAATATTCTGAATTCCCTTGGGTTCGACCCGGTATTCACCGGTTTTTATTACTTGATGACAACCATCCGCTTGTGGTAAAATATGAGTAGTGAAAATCACTCATCACTTGCTATTCACGAAGCATGAGCTGGAAGCGACCATCGAGGAACCCCCTTTACTAGGTCACTGTTTCCTAGCTTTTGTTAAGCCTGTTGAAGAAGTTTCTAAGAACTCTCCTGCTACACTTAGTGTTCCCAATGATTTTCGCAAGATGCTTGAAGACGGCATGGATGTCTTCCCAGAAGAATTGCCAGCTGGATTACCACATTTGAGAGGTGTGGGGCATAAGATCGACTTCGTACCAGGGGCATCAATTCCAAACAGGTCTGCTTACCGCATGAACCCCGAAGAGACTAAGAAAGTCCAGAAGCAAGTCCAAGAGTTGTTGGACAAAGGCTGGGTTCGGGAGAGTCTGTCTCCATGTGCAGTGCCCGTGTTACTAGTACCAAAGAAGAATGGAACATGGAGGATGTGCGTTGACTGTCGAGCTGTTAATGCAATAACCATCAAATACCGCCATCAATTTCGCCATTGCATGATATGCTCGATGAGCTTGGTGGAGCGAGTATTTTCACGAAAATAGATCTGAAATGCAGCTATCACCAGATCCGCATGTAGCGAGGAGATGAATAGAAGACAACATTAAAAACTAAGTTCGGACTGTATCAGTGGCTTGTGATGCCCTTCGGAATCCCCAGCGCTCCATCAACTTTCATGCTATTCATGAATGAAACCTTAAGGGAATTTATTGGAAAATTCATTGTTGTGTACTTTGATGATATCCTTATTTATAGCCACAACGAATCTGATCATGTAAAACATGTTGTGCAAGTGATCATAAAACTGAGGAAGCCGAACTGTATGCGAATTCTGAGAAGTGCACCTTCAACGTGCCCAAAGTCACCTTTCTAAGATTTGTCATCGGAGGAAACAGACTGAAGGTGGACGAGTCCAAAATCAAAGCTACTTCCGAATGGACACCGCCAACCAACGTCAATGAAGTTCGAAGATTTTTGGGCATGTGCGGGCGCTTTAGAGATTTGTACCATAATTTAGTGTGATCGCCGCACCGATGACATCATTGCTGAAGAAGGGCCTGCAATTCAAATGGGGTCCCAAGGAGCATAAATCTTTTGATGAGTTAAAGGAAAAACTCACCCATGCACCGGTATTAGCACTTCCAAACTTTGACCTTCCTTTCGAGATCGAATGTGACGCATCTGGAACTGGCATGGGAGCAGTACTATTGCAAGATGGCCGACCCATTGCATATAATAGCGAGAAATTTGGAGGAGCACAGTTGAATTACTCCACCTACGACAAAGAGCTGTATGCAGTCGTACAAGCCCTAAGGACATGGCAACATTATTTGTGAGGGAGAGAGTTTATCCATACAGATCATGAGATGTTGAAACACATCAGAGGACAAGGGCAGTTGAAGAATGCAAGACATGCCTGATGGAGCTCTTTCGTAGAATTATTCCCGTACGTGATCTGCTACAAAAAGGGAAAAGACAATGTGGTTGCTGACGCACTATCAAGGAGAATGAGCCTAGCATCTTTCGCAACCACACATTTGATTGGATTTGAGCACATCAAGGATTTATATGCTCAAGATACTGATTTTGGGGAAATATACAAGAGAACCGAGAAAATAGCTTTCAAAGAATTCTCTCAACTGAATCGTTTTCTATATTTTGGAAACAAGCTATGCGTACCAAAAGGATCTGTCAGAGAACTTCTGATTACTGAGACGCATTCAGGCGACATGATAGGTCATTTTGGTAGGATTGCTACAATGAACATATTGACAGAACGTTTCCATTGGCCAGGAATGGAAAAACAACTGGCGGACTTTGTTAACAAATGCATCACCTGTCTCCGAGCCAAGCCAACCGCCAAACCGCACGGATTATATCAAGCTTTGCCTGCACCAGAGGGCCCCTGGATTGACTTATCTATGAATTTTGTTTAAGGGCTACCCCGCACCGCAAGGGCTAAAGACTCTATTTTTGTTTTAGTTGACAGGTTCTCGAAGATGGCGCATTTTGTTCCATGTGCCAAGACCAATGATGCACACCACGTGGCCAAGATATTCTTTAAGGAAGTTGTGAGACTCCACAGTGTGCCAAGAACAATTGTTTCCGACAGAGACGCCAAGTTTGTAAGTTACTTTTGGAAATCCTTATGGTCTGAAATAGGGGCTAGACTATTATTTTCTACTGCTTATCATCCACAAACTGATGGTCAGACTGAGGCAGTTAATAGAGTCTTAGGTAATTTACTTAGGGTAGTTAGTGCTTCTAGTAGCAAAAGCTGGGATGAATGCTTGTCTTATATCGAGTTTGCCTATAATAGACACGTACACAGTGCCACACACATGTCACCATTTGAGATAGTGTACGGGTTTAATCCACTGACGCCACTTGATCTGTTGCCATTGCCTCACAATGACCATTGAACATCTAGCAGGAACAGGGAAAACGCGATAAAGGAGATGCACAAAAATGTCAAAGACAGTCTGGTCAAAGCCGCAGAAGGATATGCCAAATATAACAACCAAGGCTGGAAGGAGATGAAGCTGAACCCAGGGGATTGGGTGTGGCTCAACTGGAAAAAGGAGCGGTTTCCCGCCAGCCGACACAACAAGCTGTGTCCACGAGGAGATGGCCATTTATAATTTTAGAAAGGATTAATAATAATGCGTATAAATTAGAATTATCTGAAGACTATGGTCATATTAATCATGTCTTTAATGTTGCAGATCTGACTCTTTTCGAAAGGGACGAGGAAGATCATGGTCGGTTGATGGATCAACCTCCCCAAGGGGGTGGGGATGGCATGGAAGCCGGATAGAGAGCACTACTGATCCCCGTATTTCCAGAAGGACCGGTGTCCCAGCAATGTTCCAGGAAGTTCACATCCAGAGTTGCTGAGTTGCTGACCCGGAATTTTGAGGACGCACCGATAAAGGCCAAAGGTGTAAAAATGGGCCTGAAGCTGCTAATCCAGATAGAGGAAGATCCCGGACCCACCCAAATGGATCCGGAAGTCCACAACTGATCAAGAGTAGCCGGATGTCGATCGCCGGAAGTTGACCGGAACCCCACCGGAACAGCCGCCGGAATATCGAACATTTTTAGATAGTTGTTTAATTTGTATTTAAACAAGTGCATGCATGCACAAGACATTTCAACAGTCATGAGAGAGAAACCACCAGGTGGACCCCGCATGTATGAAGAGAAGGAAGGGCTACGATGCGATCCTCTTCTTACGATGCAAGACCCAACTTACGACGTGAAACCCCTTTCGCGTTGTAGCCCTCACGACGTCTCTGAAGTTCCCACGCCCTAAGACGCGATCCTCGTCTGACATCGCTAAACCTGTTTCACGACGTAAGGATCACGTCGTAACCTTGGACCACGGCGTAAACCCTACCAGAAGACCCTACGATGCAAGACCTCACCTACGATGCTAGACCAGTCTCACGACGTAATTGTCTAGCGTCGTCACAACAGATTTAGTCTAGGGTTTTCTCACTTGTTTATTCTTTCTTTTAGATTTTTGAATCTTTGTAATATGGGTTGCCTATAAATAGGACCTCCCCAATATTGTATCATTCACTTTTGAAATGAGTATATTTTGAACACACTTAAGAGTGTAATATACTTTTTTTGAAAGTCATCTTGAGTTCATCCATTCGGTTGGATTCTTTTCAGACTTGAGGTGTGCTCGATCGTATCGACACCATTACGATTAACGGTAGAGGGATTAGGCGGCAGACACGGTGCAATCGAATCCAATATTGTGTTTTTCACGTTGGTAATCTCAATCTAACCCCTTTATTTTCCCTTTCGGTTTTGGTGTTCTTATTCACAAATCGCATCCAATCCTCGATCCATGGCAGCTTGTTAACCTCACTCTTCTGGCATCTTCTCACACCTTATTTTGTGGATGATCTTCTTCTTTTTTCGCTAGCTGAACCGAGCAAGCGTGACTTTGCTTTAATTTTTTGTCAAGATTGAAAATGAATGCTGACAACTTTGCTAGACTGGCTTCTCTTGTTGTTGATAGTGCATTATCAACAATTTCCATCACTGGGTTTGTTGGGATTTTTTATTTTCATGGTCGAATGAGAACTGAATACTTTGCATTTATTGTTTAATTTTGGAAAAATGAGGTAAAAAAGAGTGCTGGGAAATGTCAGGTTTCGAACAAGGTTGGTTGTGCTCGTGCAACACTAGCAACGACAGTCCTCTCGGTTATCCATAGTATAATGGACATGGTTTCAAATGCCGAAAATATAGGAGGTGAAACACTTATTAAAATGAAAATACGGGTGTAACGTTTTTGTTTAACGGCGGCATTGCTTTGGGTGGGGTTTCAACTAGCCACAACGCTCTCCCAACCAATCATTTGCATAGTGTTGAAAGATCACCCACAACCCCTTGTGCATTATATGCGATGTTGGAGTCCATAACTTTTAGTTACGTACGTGTTTTTTTCTCATGTACATGTGCAAAAAAAAAAAAAAAAAAGTGTAATTTTGGCCGCTTTATTGATCATTTGGAGTGAGCGGGGAGTATACAGTAAAGAAAACTTTTAGTGAGCTTTTACATATATTCAATTTCCATATTGACTGAAACAAATGATTATTCACATTGTTGCTTTTGTATGGATACATGCATGTTTTCTATATAATTGCAAGTATGTCCAGTTATCTAATATTGTAGACAACATTGTGTTAGGAGTCACACAGAAGATCATGTTGTCGGTTCCTTATAAGATATAAACAGTATTCACAATTGAGATAGTTTGGGACATAACAATTGGTTTAAGTTGTACTGTAAACTTGTAATTAGTTTATCTTGACTATTAGTTTGGATTAGTGTGCTTCGTTGCATTGAATGGATCACAGTTGAGATGCATACTTCTGTTCTGACATAAGAAGAATCAAGATCTCGGTGACTCTAATTAATTCTTAACCCTATTAGAGATAAATATGACATATGGAATATTTATTGGTCGCTTTGATTTACCATGAGTGAGAATCCTAGTTGATTCAATATGCTTCGTATTTTAGGCGACAACATTATTTGCATGGTGTCTATTTATTCTCACTAGGACATTGTGTCCTGGTTATCTGGTTGATGACGTCCCCTTAAGGAGCTCAATAAGGATTATTATATGAACCTTGCAGGTGGATTTATTCCGTACAATGATGAAGTTTGAGTGGTACTACTTAAGGATTAAAAGAGATTAATTAATTAAAATTGTCAGAAATTTTAATTAATTAATGGGCGTTCGATGTCTGAAACACAGGGAATAAATTGAGTCTAATAGAAGCTCATATTCAATCTGGATCAGTCTAGGAGTGCAACATTAATTATTTAGTGGAATTAATTAATATTTTCTAAGCCAAATTATGTTCTGCGCTGAACATAAGAATTTGAGCCTGTGAAGGAGCCTAGGTGTGATACCTTCTAGTGGATCCCCAGTCCGGCCCAAGGACCAACTAGGAGAGTCTATAAATAGGTCTCCAGAAACCCTAGCCACCATAACAAAAAATCATAATTCTCTTCTCAAGAGAGAAAGAGTGGGCGGTCAAGAGGGTTTCGGAGGAGATCCAATTTTATCTCCATCTGTTCAATAGATCTCCGTCCATCCGGTGTTCGTACGGGGTCAGGAACAGTCTGGAAGATTCCTGGTGCTTAATCCATTGGTGTGCAGGGAGATCTATACGTGCGCCCGTTCGTGTGTTTGGGAGATTGTTCGAGGTTGCATATTGCAGATCTACGGACATAGACGAAAAGAATCTAGTTTCCAATCATACGTCCTTGCAGATCTGCTTTGGAAAAGGTATTTTTTCGTAACCATTCTTGCAGACACATTTCTAGGAGTATAATACAATGTATGTATGTGTTGGTATCCAATAACGATCCGTGGGCACGGACCACATTCGTAGGTGTGTTCCATCAATTAATATCAGAGCCATGGTTTCGTGATTATTGGCTCTGCCAGAAAACACATAGTTGGTATTTAGATGTTGTATTTTCTAGCATGTTGTTGGATGAAAATTAAATATAAGGTATATTTATATTTTTTTTCAATTTATTATTTTCAAGTGTTGTATGTTTCCCGTCACAGCCCTATTATTTTGTTAACGTTTTCCCACCAGATAATAAATGTGGGTAGATTAGTCGTTTTTCATAGATCAAATGTATATAGGATTTTTCATGTAATTTCATATAATGTAATGTAATGGTGGAGATGAGCATGGAAAAGAGCAAAGGGAAACGATTTCACATACGGCGGCGGTGGCAGCAGCAGCGGCAGCGGAGCCGCTGAATTGGTGGCTGGGTAGATGGCGGGGCTGGTGGTGGCAGCTGCAGGGTTGATTTAAAAACTAGGGTTTTGGCCCAATGGACCGAAATACTAGGGTTTCCATTGGCAGAAACTGTTTGGGCCATAACTTTTGCCTCAGTTGTCCATTTTGGGCCCATAACACCTTTTGGGAAACATCGCGGAGAGATCTATAGGGATCATGGTTTACCCTGACCGAAATTTTCTGGCCGTGATTCAGACATTAGACAGACGTTTTTTGGCATTCTTCTCAGTTGAACATCCGGTAGACTATCGTCCCATTGCATGAGACGCAGATCCATGCATCCTTCGGCACCTTTTTTAATGTTGTAATAGTTATTTTGGGCTATTAGATAGGTTCTTAGGGTTGCACGAGATTGTATTATTTTATTACTTTCTTTATTTGCTTTGTGGATGTGATGAGATTATATATTAATTTAAATTCAAATTTATATTTAAATTCAAAGTTAAATGTAAACATGCTAGAAATCATGTGTTAAGTAGCCTTGAATTATATTATTTTAATTCTGGGGCATGCTAGGACTTATGTGATTTGCATGTTAGGAGCATGTTAGGAATTTTATCATTTCTTGATACATGTTTTGGAAAATCTTCAAGTTAAATGACTAAGTCAAAAATTATTGGATTTTAATTAATTGAAGGGCATCCACAATTGATCTCTATGTAAAGTGATTGTCATACGCGTGACCCATGAGGTCTCCACCCTAAAGGATATTAACTTTCACAAGATGAGATTTCTAATTAAATGATTTAATTTTAAATAAAGTGTGTAGCATACGCGTAATCCATGGGGTCTCCTCCATAACGGATGTGTCATGCATAAGTTTACTAGAAAAATTATTTCAAGATAACTAAAGGAGATTATTTAAATGCGATATGACTACCCCATCGATCGCGTATTAATTGTGCGTAATTGTCCTTAAGGTTAAATTGTGGTCAAGACTTATATGTGAATTTTAACATAGCTCCCCAACAGGGTCCCTGTTCTTATTTACATTTCCAGTTTTAAAAGATCGATAATTAATTTCATTCGTTATAAGGATAAGTTGATGAGATAATGAAATTAGAGGCTGGGTGCCTGTTTAATAAATGCATATGTCAAACGTCCATCCTAACATGACTTGCATGTTCATTTATTGCGCTGTCGAGGAATGCATAATATCAATGTTTTTTGAGGTTTTTCATGTTATTATGCTTTCATGTAAATGTGAATAAATTGCTTATGCTTATGTGTTTATATGATTTTATTTATTTCAGTCGTCAACATGTCGTTCAATCTACTTATGACTATTCTCAATCAAAAAAAAAAAATTACCGGTCCCAACTATTTGGACTGGAAACAAAATCTGGATATTGTCCTTCTCACTAAAGAGTACAAATTTGTGCTCACTACTCCTGCTCCGGCGGCCCTGACTGATAGTTCCACCCAAGAGGAAAGGGAGGCTCATCAGAAGTGGCATAAGGCAAATGAGATGGCTTGTTGCTATATGTTGGCTTCTATGAGCAATGTACTGCAACAACAACATCAAAATATGCTTACTGCTGCTGAGATAATGTTGAGTCTCAAGGAGCTTTTTGGTGAGACTGACAGGTCCGCGAGATTTGAGGCAATGAGAAAGATTATAACTTCTATGCCAGGAGGATTTGTGCGTGAGTATGTTCTCAAGATAATGGAAAATTTAAATGAGATAGAGTTACTCAGGGGTAGTATTGGTGGTGACACCAAGATTGATATTGTCCTGCACTCACTCCCTAAGTCCTATGAGAACTTTCGCCAAATACCATCCTCACAAAGAGGGACTATACACTAGCTGAGCTTCTGTGGACTTGGTTGCGGCGGAAGGTCTTATAGGAAAGACACGATAGACTCTATTTCTGAATAGGTTGGACCTTCTTCGTCTAAGGGTGGGAAGAAGAAAAAGCCCCTTAAGAAAAAGAGCAGTGGAAATGCTAGGAGCAGTGGGAGCAAGTCGATTTCTCCTTGTGGTGGTGTAAAGAATCCGAAAGGAAAGTGCTTCAAGTGCGGCAGGACGGGACACTGGAAAGCTGATTGTCCTCTTCTAAAGGGGAAAAATGTATGTCTCTTGTGTTAGTTGTTGAAACATGTTTTGCGGCTAGTTCTAGCCATTCATGGGTAGTAGATACTGGAGCCACTGATCATGTTTGTTGTACTTTGCAGGCCTTTCTGCAAACAAGGCAGCTGAGTGAGGGCAAGGTTACCATTTACTTGAGAAATGCATCGCGAGTGGCGGCGGTTGCAGTGGGAGATGTGTACTTATCTTTTTCTGATTCTGTTTTAATTTTAAAGAACGTTTTATTTGTGCCTAGTTTTCGAGAGAATTTAATTTCAGTTTAAAAACTTTATGTAGATGGATATTAAGTTGTTTTCAATAAATATTTTTTTTATTATGAGAAACTAAAGTGTTATCTGTTCTGGCACGATGGAAAACAATTTATATTCTATTACATGTGCACAACAAAGTAAAACTCAAGTTCATGCATCTACATCATTAAACAAGAGAAAGAAACATTCTAAAATGAATCAAACATATTTGTGACATCTCAAATTTGGTCATGTCAATCTAAGGAGGATCCAAAGATAGGTAAGTAGTGGTTTTATGGGCTCTCTCCAAGTGGAACCATTCAAAATCTGTGAATCCTGTCTGAAAGGCATGATGACCTCAAGGCCTGGCCCAAGGTAATAGGGTCAGTGATGTGTTAGAATTGATTCACTCTGATGTGTGTGGGCCTATGTCTGTTCAAGCTAGGGGTGGTTTCAAGTACTTTGTCACTTTTATTGATGATTACTCGAGATATGGATAAATATACTTAATGCGCCGCAAATCTGAATGCTTTGACAAGTTCAAAGAATTTAAGGCAGAAGTGGAGAACCATCAAGGTAAGAGTATCAAGTTACTATGGTCTGATCGTGGTGGCGAGTACCTTAGTACTAAATTTAGGCAATACTTATTAGAGAGAGCGATAAGATCCCAATTTAAGGCAGAAATGGAGAACCATGAAGGTAAGAGTATCAAGTCACTACGGTCAGATATTCTTTGGAAAAGTTATTTTTCGTACCATTTTTGTAGACACATGTGTAGGATTATAATACCATGTATATATGTGTTGGTATCCAATAACGATCCGTGGGCACGGACCACCTTCGTAGGTGTGTTCTATCAAGCAGAACCGGCGTATATTCTATGGAAAGGAAGCATCTCTCCACCTTATTATCGGTGCATCTCTCATGTCCAGGAGACGTTGGAGGGTGAGCTTCCTGCTCTTAGGACGAATAGGTTGCATCCCTGCAGGTTGGTTAAATAGAACATGGGATCGTGGACGAGTTGTTTTCTTCATTCAAATGGTTCGTTATTGGCTAGCAGAGGGCATGCTGGTTTTGGAGCGGTCCTCCGTGATAACTCTGGGGTTTGGATGGGAGGGATAACTAGTTATGGTGGTAACATGCATCTCTGTCATACAAGCTGAGCTTGGAATTGTTTTATGGTCTGAAGTTGGCTCATGAGAGGGGCCCTCGGGAGGTTAGGATGGAGCTTGAAGCTGAACTCAGGGGATTGGGTGTGGCTCAACTGGAAAAGGAGGCCTTGAGATTGGTGAATGCTAATATTTCCCCTCATCACTTGTTGGCTGCTAGTTTTGAAGATTAAGGAGGTTAGGATGGAGCTTTGGGTGTGTCATCTTTAGCAAATTCTGATGGGTTGGCGAAGTTGGGGCATGGACTGTGAGCACTTCTTTACGACTTGGGCCTTCCCTTCGGATGCTATGAAGCCACTTCTGGCGGCAGATGTGGCTAACACATGGTTTCCTTGACGATAGACTCTATCACTTTCGTGCTAGCTTTATTTTTGCTTCTTTTATTTTTCCATTTTTCGTTTTCCTAGCCCTATTTTCTGTTTAAGGAAGGAAAAAAAAAAACAAAAAAATAAATAGACATTAATGTAATGAGGAAATCAAAAGGAGGTTCTATTGGAACAAATGGAATGGAGAAAGAAAGATGCACTTGATTAGATGGGGAGCCATATGTTCACATAAAGAAGTAGGTGGATTAAATTATGGGATATACATAAGTTCGATGCTGCTTTGTTACTTAAATGAAGATGGCGTTTTGGGGTAGAAGATGCTTTAGGAAAGAGGTCATAAATGCTAAATATTATGGAAATAGGGCTTCTCTGATTCTTGAGTCAATGGTTGGCAGATCTGTTTGGGGCCAAATATGTCGAGTATGGGGCAGTCCAGAAGTGCTGAGTCAGGTAAGTAACCTCATTATACAAGTTGGGGATGGGACTAAAACTCGGTTTTGGTTAGATAAGTGGCTACCTGGAGGACATACATTGAAAGAGTAGTTTCCAGGATGTATGCTCTTGCTTCGAATAAACATGGGATGATCTCAGAATGCGGGAGGTGGAATGGTTTGGAGTGGGAGTGGAGGATTTCTCTGAGACGACCTCTATTTGATTGGGAGAAGGGGGTGTGGAATAATATGATGCGAAACAATAGCTCGCATAACATGAGTCGATATATGGGGGATAGAGTTTGTTGGATGAAAGAAGGTCATGGCCGATTTTCTACTGCTACTTGTTGGTCTCAAGATGCTGGGAAGGCAGGGATGGATAGACAATGGTTTTGGCAAATACTATGGAAAATTAGATGTCCGATGAAAGTTAGATTATTAGCTTGGAAAATAGTACATGAGTTGTTCCAGTTCGAGAGGCCCTCGTCGCTAGAGGAGTGATTCAGATAGAAGGTGCGGACTGCCCACTATGTGGAAGGGTGATGGAGACGGCAGATCACTTTTTCTGTCAGTGTGAAGTGGTTAACTCAATCTGGTACAAATGTGTGGAATGGTTCGATTTTAAATGGGGCATCCCAGGTAAGATTGTAAAATTAATTGAGTGGTGGCTTGGTACTTATCCAAAATTAGGGAAAAGGAGAGCGTGGTTAATGTTGGGATTGGCTTCTATTTGGACTATTTGGAAGTGCAAAAATGCGGTGGTTTTTAAGGAGCAGCAGTTCAATTTTAATGTGGCTGTGGAAGAGCTAAGATAGAGAATAAATCTGTGGTGGCAAGCTGCGTCGGGAGGGAATGGGGCTGATCTGGCCCATTTGGACGATACTTCCCCTGGATGCTTGTCGCTGCTACAGTATAGATATATCAAGGACAATCGGAGGAGTCTAGTTTGGGAAAGACCAAGAGTCAGATGGTGGAAAATCAATACGGATGGAGCTTTGTTTGGCAACCCGGGACATGCGGGGCGGGGGGAGTCATTAGGGATGAGGATGGTAAAGTAACATTTATCTTGTCCGACTATATAGGGATAATAGATTCCAATGAAGCAGAAGTTACCGCAATCAGTCGAGTGTGCATGGCGATCATTAGAGACCAAGGATTTTCACTCCCAAAGCTTCATTTTGAATGCAACTCATCAAATGCAGTCAAATGGCTGAATCAGTTAGACAATATGCCTTGGCGATTCTTCAAACTTTTGGGTCCGATAGCAACTCTATTGAGATGTGGTGGAGAGGTTAGAATCTCCCATATTCTAAGAGAGAGGAACGATATGGCCGATCATTGGGCGCGACTCCGTGCCAAGGGAGAAGCGAAAGTGGAAGAATGATTTTAAGTTTGATAAAGGCAACAAAGCTGTTCGATATACTAATGCTTATTTTTTTTATGCCTGTATATTGTCTTTGCATGTCTGGTTGATGTTGCGCGGTTGGATGGAGATGAGGGTTGTAACGTTACAATATTTACATATTTCCTTGGTAATAAAAAGTTTTGTTCTCAAAAACAAAATGTAAGGAGGAATAAAAACACATTAAAATTGTAGCATATATATATATATACATATATATTGAATTTGAGGAAATTCTCACCCTTTTTGAGGTCCTAGAGTAAATCAGGACCTCTCTTTACATTCACAATACTGCTAACTCGAAATCATGCTTAAACAATTAAAACCCCATAATCATTCATAAAAATTGTACCATATTTAAAAGTGAAGAAAATTATTGTTCAATAGAATATCTCTATATCTTATATCTCTATATCTTATAAGAGAAATTGGCTAAAGGCTCCCAAGATTGAATTTCATTGCTCACCGTTGGATGAGAATTCCAATTGAAATCATGTCCGTCCCAGTCATTGCTCTATATCTAATATCATGGGTCGGGTTCAACCCGTTTAATTCAACTTTCTTTCTCCGCTCGGCATTTGTCTTCGACCAAAAAAAATATTTCCACAATTCACTCGATTTCGCAGGACTCCGTGCGCTCATCCCTTCGCAGGCGAGCGCCGCCGCCGCTTCCTAGCTTCTTCCGTCGCCGCCGCTCGATTGTTCCGTAGAGTTCGCCGCCTGGGCCGCCGTGTACCCAGTTATCTCGCCAACCCTACCCCGTTGGAATCCGTCTATTTCTCTAAAATCCCTATTTCCCCCTTCAGCGCCCTAACCCTTTTCTCAGAGCCGGTCTTCGTCCCAAGGTTCCCCGTCTCTGTGTGCCATGGCTTCAATCGCAAATGTCCAAATTCCCACCTCACTCGTCCGCCGCCCCTGCCTCAGATCGGAGGCCCCAGGTAAGTTTTCCTCGAACCCATTCTGCGCACAGTCTCCTCCTCTTCCGACTCCTCCGTCTCATGTGTTGCGGCGTTTCTGCACCGTGAAGTGTCGGATCTCGCCCGAACTATCTCCGAGTCTCTCGCCTCTGACCTCACCTCATCTCCGGCGTCGCTCATGCCTGCAGGAACTGCGGCGCTTCGACCGTCGTGCCTCCCTGGGCGCCTTTCTGCGCCTCCACTACAATCGCAGTCGATGACCCCAACACGAACGCCTCCGCCATGCCAGGTCCCTACCCGAATCTGCCGCTTCTTCCTGCGCGAATCCAAATGGATTTCTGTCCAGCTCTCTCTAAGCAGCTTCATCTGTGTGTAAGAATTTTAAGATTTGAGTTATAGTTGGTTTTGATGGGTGTTCAATTCTGTCTTACGATATTTCCTTCATTTTCTATGTTGAGGGGTTTGGAGACTTAGGGTTTATGATTGGATTTCTTGGAATCGATTAGGGATTAGATTCCTAAGGTGAGTTCGTAATTCTCCACCGTGGCTAATCAGATGTTGTTGTTTTAGTGTACATGTGGTGTTGTTAGATTGTCATAATTCTACACAGCGCCGTTTAGATCGAAATTCCTGTTGGATTTACGGGTAGGTTTCTTCCGTAATTCTCCTTCATTCGTTCATTGTATGTTCATAACATCAATGTACCAAACTCAAGTTAATTCAATAGCTTCATGTTGTATGAATTGACCTCTCAAGCTATTTTTAGTTTAATTTTGCCAAGTTTGACATTAGGATTACATTACAGCTCACTTCCAGCATTCATTTCTTAGTCTAGCAGTTATTTGGTATCCTATGTTTAATAAGTGCATATCTTGGCTCCAATAGTCTTTCTACACGGGCTTTGACTTCTAGATTAATGTGCCATACGTGATAGCAAACATCATGAATTTATTTCGAACCTGATAGTTACACCTGATTTACACACCGATCATGTATATAAACCATTAACATCTGTTTTCTTTCCCCTCTGTCTTAATTTTAGGTTATTCAAATGAACATCGAAGAATCTGTGCGCAAGCATATTGCACAAGAACTTAAAATTAACCAGTCATCTCAGTGTCCTTATGTTGTCGTTTGCTATCAGTCTTTCTATGATAATGGTGCTATCTCCATAATACTTGAGTATATGGATTGTGGATCTCTTGCAGATTTCCTGAAGAAAGTTAACATGATTCCAGAACCATTTCTTGCTGCAATTTGTAAACAGGTGGTGTATGTATTCTTGTTTCAATATTTTGTTGATTTTTATCCTTTACTGACGGTGTTTATTTCAATGTAGGTGCTTAAAGGCTTGTGGTATCTTCACCATGAGAAGCATATTATACACAGGGACTTGAAACCTTCAAATTTGCTGATCAATCACTGAGGTGAAGTCAAGATAATTGACTTTGGTGTCAGTGCTATACTTGCCAGCACATCTGGTCAAGCCAACACTTCTGTTGGCACATACAACTACATGTATGTGAGTATTCTACATGCTGCTTTGCCCCCTTTATTTCTCTCCCTGTTCCAAAGTCAGTTAGAGGTGTAACATGAAGAGCACACACAGTCATTCTGCTAGACAACAAAGTGGCCTTTCATCGCTTTTGCTCTAGCAGTTTGATGCTTTCTGAACATTTACACTATGTTTGCATTTTCTGAATGATTTTTTTGTTAGCCTGAAAGAATCATTGGAAACAACTATGGTTACAAAAGTGACATATGGAGCCTTGGTTTGGTTTTCCTTGAGTGTGCAGCTGGGCAATTTCCATATTCCTCACCACAACCAGGGCTGGGTCAATGTCTATGAGCTGATGGAAACCATTGTTGATCAACCAGCACCTTGTGCACCTTCTGATCAATTTTCGCCAGAGTTTTGCTCATTCATTGAAGCCTGGTAATATTTTAATTCCCATAATCAATTATCTTAGTGTATATTACAACATAATAAGTGACAGCAAACGAGGGCATGCATTTCATATCTTTTTTGTTGTCTATATGACACTTTCTTTCCAACGTAGATGTTTTGGAATGTAATTTAAAACATTCTCCACATAACTTTTTGGGAAGGCATTGAAATACCAGATGTCTGAGAATCCGGTTGAGATGCTCGCATAACTATTTCTTGTTCACCTTCTGAAATTCAATCCCTTAAAATGCACTGCAGTGTATAAAAGTTATTATTGTAATTAATATACTTATCTGAGCACCTTCTTTGCAAATTTAACGTTGAATATTCTTCGATTTTTTGTTCACTGAGATACTGATCATCTCCCTTCCATTTTTATATGCTTAATTAATAACATAACAGTAAATTGAGATTTTGTTATTATAATTTCAGTGTTCAAAAGGAACCCGACAGACTTTCAACCAATGAACTCGTGGTACTTACTCACACCTTTTTATTTGAGTTCAGCCTTGGTTTGGAATTCCAGGGAATTAATCAGAAGGATCATGAAATGCAGCTACATCCTTTCATCACCAAGTATGACAACCAGGATTGCACTGTACTTCACTGGATCTGGCCCTTCACTAGCCTCACTAGCCACAATTTAAACAAGGTATGGCAATGTGCGGAACTTATAAATTTATCATATTCACAACCACATTATTTAGACCTTGTGTGATAAGGTGTAAATTGTCGATGGAGACATAAGCACTCTTGAGCCCTGAAAAGTACTATTCTTTTGCTATTTTTATACAATGTTGTTTGACTTTCTTGAGGCAACTTATGAAATGCATCTTTAAGCACCTTTTAACCTAAGCACTAGGCACTACACACACCATTATTTACACGATTACACCAGTCTCCCATTTCCTTGCTTTATTATTTAACAGAATTTCATATCTTATAATTTCTATCATTATCCTCCCGTTTTAGGTAGTCATAAATTTAGTGATTTGTTATTTATATTTTATTAGTAAAGGTATCTTTATCTTTCTCGATGATGTGATGATGTAAAATTTGTTTATATAGGAAAATATCCAATTCAATAAAGGAGATAGGAGGGGCTTTGAAAGAATTGGAAAGCAGATATAGTGTTTTAGAATTAGAATTTCCTAATTAAGTTTGTGTTCAATTTCTTAATTCTGTATTGTGTTTGTGTTTATACATTTTCCTTGTTTATGCCTATTTATACTCCTGCCTTCACTATTATTCACTGCAATTTTTGTTTTCTATCCTACAAGGTCAAATGCGACAAATTGAAAAGCCTGGAAATAAGATATTGTCATAGCCTTTCAAAATTATTTACTTCTTCAGCACATATAAGCATTAAGGAGTGCCGCGAGATTAAGAAGGTGATCACATCTGAAAACGGGAGATATGGGGATAATATACTTCTTCTAAGTTTGAAATCTTTGAAAATTAAAAACATGGCTTCGTTCGAGATGCTTTGTGAATGGAGATATCCTCTTGAATTGTCCATGTTGGAAGAAGTAAGTGTTGTTGACTGGCCAAATTTCAAGTTTCTGACAAATGGATCTTTAAGTACACCAAAACTATAGAAAATCAGTGTAGGCTACAAAACATATGAAGAAGAATGGAAGGAAGCTGAACACTTGAATTGATTTGTGAACCTCACAAAGGAAGCTACCCATGTACCTGATAATCGCCAAAATTGACCATTATTTTCAATCTATTTCCGTGTCTAAACATGGGCATTTGATCGCATTCCGGTCTTATTTAAATAAGAAAGCAGTTGAATTTGACATATATATGCAAGTTTGTATAAATAATAAGCTGGTATTGAAAAACAAAAAAATATTGCTATTTTATTATTTTTATGTTAAAAAATCCAAAAACAAGCTATAAAATATTAAAAATCCCATTCTTGATTAAATTTGAGAAATATGGTCATTGGTTCGGTTGTATCTGTTCGGTGGAACACGGGTCCATTAAATAGAACAAAAGCCAAATAATCAATTGAAATAAATATATTTATATTTTTATATATCTTCATCTTATTATATATTTAAAATAAATAAATAAATAATAATAATATATATATATCTAATCAATCAATATTGCTATACAGGTAAAGCCCAACTACATTTTCAGTCCAAAATCCCCTGCAGTCTTCCACCGGCCCATGACCTCCACCAGTCCACCCCACCACATTCGGCCCAGCAACAAGGATTCAGCCCACCAGGCCCAAAATCCTCCACTAGCTAACAAGCCCCTGCAGCATCTTCTTCTCCGTTCAACCAGGAGCAGCAACAGCTCTGGCGAACCACCGCCACCGCCGACCGGCAGCCTTCAAGCCATAGTCGCCGCTGCTAGCTCTCCCAGCCACCATCGCCCCTGTCTCCATCTCCCCCACATTTCCGACGACTTCACCGCCACCACCACCATCAATTCCGGCCGCGTCTCTCTCTCCGTTCACACCACCATCATCACCAGCAGCCAACCCATTTCCGGCAACACCACCATCGTCGACAGCTTCCATCACCTCCTGTCGCGGCCCCCTTTCCCACTTCGCCGTCCACCAATATTAAGCCGGTAGCCACCACAATCTCGTCCTCAAGCTTCCCGTCGCCGGAATCGGCCCCCCCTCCTCCAATTTCCACAGGCCACTGCTCCCGCCGTCGTCTTCACTAAACGGCCGCGACTCCAATCGCCGCCCTCGCCATTCCGGCAGTCTCCGCTGCCTCAGCCGCCGACCACCTCCATCGTCCTCCTCAAGCTCCACCATCTCCGGCCGCATCCCACATCTCTACAGCCGCCACCGCAGCAACCGCCACCGTCCGCCACTGCTCTTCCACCGCAGCCTCCAGTTTTCAGATCTCATCATCCTCCTCCGATTCAAGCCGTTGCCCAACCACCAAACAACACCCTCATCCGTAACCCCCAAATTATTTCATCCACCATCCATTCAACCCCCATTCTCCAAACCCCAATTTCAGATTTCAGAGAAGAAGCCCCAAATTTCAGCAACAAATCTGGAAGGAGGATTGAAGAAGAAACGCAAAAAATTGAAGAAGTAGAAAGAAGCTGAAAAACAAGAAAGAGAAAACGGGAGTGAAAGAGAGGAAAGATAAAAATTTATCCGGACCTTGGGACCTCAGTCGCTAGACTAAAGCCAGTCGTGAAACATAGTCTGGAGACAGGGATGTTGCTTAAGGACTGGGGGTGTTTAGGGACACAAGAGATAATGAACAGTAAAGCCAATCTGGAACCCCTTGTCCCAAGACTCCAGTCGTTAGACTGTGCCTCGCGACTGGAAAAATGGCTAGCGACTGTGAGAGGGGTCTCGCGACACATGTCTAGGGACAGGAGAAAAATGGCTAGTGACTGAGTGGAGAGTCTCGCGACTGAGAGGGACTTTCGCGACAGGGAGGAGTATCGCGCCACGGACAGAGAAAGAAAAAGCAGCCTCACGAGCAAGTCACGTGATCTCCTCAAATTCAAATTCCCACATGCTCAATACACTGGAAGGTCCCAGGACCTCAGCTCCCGCAGCATAAAATTTTTGTCTTTTACTTCCTGGAGCTCGAGCTCACGTCCCTTTGTTCACACAGCCCTGAATTAAAAGTGCAATTATATGTTGTGTCGCAAGACAGAGTTGTTTCACGACACAACATTTTGCTTAGCGACACGGTGGGCCTTAAATGGGCCTAGGGTTTTTCCTACTCCTCTATAAATATATCCTCCCACCCCCTTGAACAGGAGCTACACACCCAATTTTTTTAGTTTATTACTGTTGTTCTTGGAGGCACCCAAGGTTCTCTCCAAAATAAATTTAGTGTAGATGGTCATGGCCATGTAATTTTATTTTTCAGTTTTAGTTTCTTAATCTTAGATAATAAATGAGTTTCTAAGTTGTAGCCAGTTTTTTATTTTATTTCAGTTTACAGTTTTAGGGTTGTGGGTTTCAAACACTTAATTAATGGGTGTAATTTGAACCATGTTTTGGTATTGGTGTTATACAAGAAAATGCCCCAAAAAAATTATGGATAACTTCCATAGCTTTACAGTTTTGTTCTTTTTCTTTTTTTTTTTGTCACTTGACTATTTTTCTTTATTTCTTATGTTTTAGTTAGTTTTGATGCTTTCTTAGACTTAATAAATGTTTAGATATTGAATGCTCATCTCTTGCTAGATCTATTATTGTAGGTTTCATTTAAATTTTAGTCTCTTAGTATAGTTTAATTTTATTTTTGTTTGGTGGATGTTTTACTGCTTTTTAGTGTTTTATTTTATTTTATTTTATTTTATTTTTAGTTTAATAGATCTAGAAAATGGATGGCATTTTAATGTTTATGCATATCTAAAAATTCCATTTTCCGACATTGTAATGCATCACGTTGTAACCCCACGGGTTGCAACGTAATATTCCCGTTGTGATCCACGCAATTTTATGCAATGCAATGTAAGACCCAAATTACTTCAAAAATTTTATAAAATTACTCACGTCGTGAGACTCCCGTCGTGATCCCACAGATCACGACGCACTTTTTTTCCCCTATCTCACGACGGGAGTATGCCAAAAATTTTATAAAACCCATGTCGCAAGACCCCCTTGTCGTGAACCCGACACACTTCTTAGTCTAGCGACATGGGACCAAACACTTAGAATATTTTGTTAGATCATGCTAGTCGCTAGACTCCTGTCGTGAGACCATGTCTCACGACACAATTCAAGTCTAGCGACTGGACCTCCATGACTTAGCATTTTATTTTCAAATTTACCAGTCGTGAAACCCATGTCGCGAGCCTAGGTTCGCGACACAATTTATGGTCTCACGACTGGGTTCTCATCTCTTTCAATTTCCAAAAATTCTGACTTCCAACCCCCATGTCGCGAGACTCCTGTCGTGAGACCATGTCTCACGACACACTTTTTGTCTAGTGATATGGAAACCCTAAATTTTCAAAATATTCAACTTCTTTTATTACCCACCTCTAATGTCGTGATCCCCCCCCCCCCCCCCCCCCCGGTCGTGAACCCACGGTTCACGACGCAATCGCTGTCTCACGACATGCATGTCACTCTCTTCTCAAATTTTATTCTCCTTCTCATCCCATTAATTAATTGAAGCTTTGTATTAATATTTTTAGGTTGAAATCCAATGATCTCAACCCATGATTAATTTGATATAAAGAACTTTGTTTAATTTCCATTAAAAGATTTTTCTATAAAATTAAACTCTAATGATCTAAGTATATAATCCGGACTGTAATTAATTAATTATAGAACGAGAGATTATTTAGACCATTAAGAGTAATTATGGATCCACTTCCATACCCTTGCATGAGAAACCAATGTCTCTCATACAAGATGACACAAAAATATTCTCTTTTATTTTATTTTGTCTTTCTTGTGTTGTGTGAAACGAATAGTGAAAAATATCATAGAGTAATGTTGGCGAACGGTCCCTTTATCGGGAAATGAAGTAGCCCGTAGTCTGTGTATTAATTACTATTTGTTATTTTGCATGGTTTGGATAGTGACTGACGAGGTTAGGCGAACGGTCCTCTTTCCGGGAAATGAAGTAGCCACTCAGTCAATCCCTGTCTGAATACAGTTTTATTTTCCTTATTTTAATTTCAAACCTGAATCTGGAGCTGTAATAATGTTAGATGATATATGCCAATGTTGTCTAATAATTATTGCAATGATAGAACATGTGGGTTTTTATCCAGTTCACAGATAGTGGAGTCTAAGATGACGGCGGCAACTGTCATTTAAGGCATTCCACTGTCTAAAAATTATTCCACCCAAATGAGAGGGAAATTGGATAGCAGATGTTTGCAGTCCACCCAATCGTTTTGCCATCTTTTTAGCCAAAAATAAATTCTTCTCATCTCCGGCTATTTCATCTCTGTGTGTCACATTCTGTCTAAACCCACCTTATATTTTGGGTTAGCTTAATTTTACACTTCTTTATAAAATTATGCATGATAATATTATGTAACTATTGTGGTCAAATTATTTTGGGATCCTTCCCTTGGACATAGAAGTCTTGATTTTTAATCAGATGTCTCATAATAAATTTCCAACAAAAATTCATTTATAAAATCCGGATCTAAGTAAGGGATAAATTCTTCAGTTATGTTTAGCTCATATTCTGTCAAGGGTTAAATTTTGGGAAAATTAGAAGCAGAGTCAGCGATTAGGTCTCATCTAGACTGAAAGGGTCTGTGTTCTTATTGAGAGTCTAGTACCTGTTTAGGGAATGATTTTCAAACATCAATTATTTTCCAAAATTGATGTGTATTTTGAATTTAGTCTTAACTATCACACCGAGATGGGATCCACTTGGATTCAAATACAGTGTGTTAGATAATTCTAGAGAAACAATACATAGGCCTTGGTTATTTTCTAAGATAGGGTTGAGTTTCTTTCAACTGCTATCCTCTTCTGCCAAAGCCTATTCTTGAGTCCTGAGTGAGTGCATCCGGAACGAACTAAGCTATTAGTTCGTTTCATTAGTTTGTATCTCATAACCACCCGAAAGGAAGTGAACACTGCGAGCGGTTCACCGAGATTCGAGAATTCTTGATCCACGCTCGGTCATTCTGACTGGGGCTTTCTTTTACTACCAGTACGAAGCTTTTGAAACTTCCGAGTGATAGGATTTTAAAATGCTTTCTTTACTGCTTTCTTTTAATCGCTTTCGTAGAGGTCACTCGGATGTGTCACTAGATCTTCTAACTGCTACTAGGAATGAGAGTTAAGGGATAGTTCAGGTTTAATGTTAGACTTTGGGTGTGACATGGGGAATTGATAACAGTACTTGGCATCTCAATAAATGATTTGTCGGGTGTTGCTTGTCCACCACAGATAAATAACATACCTCTGCGCGGGGGCAGTTGTATATCTGTGGTATCTTGGATTTTGTTGTCTTAAGGCATGTAAATCCTTACTGTAAGTACCTGTCTGTTAAAGGGAACATGGTACAGGAAGCATGAGAGTTAGCTAACTGAAAGGATTATCCCAAACAAAGATCTGTGTAGCTAAAATGGAAGCTGTGTTTCATCTGAATCTTGTCCAATTTTTATTATTTTCTTCCTGTCCCTTCTGTCTCATTTTAAATCTGCTTTCTTAGAATAATTTTAACCGCTTTCTTAGAATAATTTTATTGCTTTCTTAGATTAAATTTAATTCGCTTTCTAGAATAATTTTATCTGCTTTATTCTATTGCTTTCACAGCTTAGAATTAAATTATGTCAAGTAGTTGATAATCAAAACACAAACTTGAATCGAGTAACCGAGTGGAAAATCTTATAAAATGACGTGGGCCCTGCTTCTATCGCACATCCTCCAGTGAATGATCCGGTACTTACTATAAATACTGTAATTTTTGACTCCGTGCGCTTTCGGGGGCACAGTTTCTTAACACGAGTAAATAAAAACGTCACAACCTATAAATATATCCCTAATCCCAACTCCACCATCATAGATCGAGTTTCATTGAATAATAAATCAAACCGGGATTATTATCTTTTTAAGAAAATACTCGTGTGGGAAATTTGTCAAAAGTTTCAGTACCTTTACTTTACAGTTGTTTTGTTCATCAAGGCGAACCGGCGGATTTGCACAGCCTGCAAGCTCTTGCACGTATCTTGATTGTTACTTTGTTTTTCCTACATGTGCTGAAGTAACATCTGTAGGTTTGTTTACTCCTTTACTATGTTCACGTCAGCTGGATATATATAATTTGAATAATCTATCCCTAGCAAATCTTTCCTTCATAATTATTGGGTGATTGTCAAAATTATTTTTAGATAATTGAAGTCATATTTTAATCTACTTTAATTCAATGTTAATAATGAGTGGACTTACGGTCGAATTAATGAATTAAGTGTTGAACCATTTAATTTAAGATATATTATATGATACTTCATTAAATGCAAACTTAGCCTTTTAAAGCCAAAATGATGACTTCATACAGCAACGGTACTATGCATCTAGAAGTGATGTCAATAATTATGGCTCGTCCTAATATAGATTTTTCTGATAATCTCCTGTAAAAAGAGATTATATATTCACCATATATATGTACTTTGCTGTATGCTCATAAAAGTTATTGTGACTAAACTCAGGCTGCATGGTGTCTGTAATGAAAATCCGTTGTCTCCCATTATACGTCGTTTGGGACTAATGTTATATCGTACAAGTGGGGATCATTCCATCTTATATGACCATGATCTTGAAAGGTATGCAACTTCTGTTTAATTGCCTACCTGTTACTCTTATGGATGTTATCTTAGGCAAGAATCTTTCTGTGGTTCTTGTAGGAACAATAATTATTATGATGAAGGGTCAAATCTCTTTTTTGTTATTGAGATGATATGAATAGAATCCTTTCAGATTACTGTAACTAAATCATTTATCCCCTTCTATCACAGATATTGAAGCATTTTTGAAAACTTGATAGGTTCTTGCATGATCACTGCGAAGTTCTCTTTTGTTTCTAAAGTTCTGGAAGTTTGATTAAGTGCATTGAGGAAGTTGTGTTAATGTTGTTATTTTAAGGCACTTTAGTGGTAGTCATGTTTAATTCTCGCCATTGGAATTTATACTGTGTGAATGCCTCTCTCAATTAGTGAATTATTTGTGACTTTCCTGATAATATGTAAAATTTTATGTTTGGATATGTTCTTTTCAGTTATGCACTTTTTGACATGCTAGGCAATCAAATCCCGCAAAGTATGGTTATTGAAGTGGGGGTTGCATTTAAGAAATTACTTCGAGAGGTATATATATATATATTAGGTTTTTTTAAAAAAATATATATATATATATGTCTCTTCTTCTGTAGGCAAAAGTGAAATGATGTTTTCTGTTTGCATCAGAAGCTTATTAATGTCTTTTTTTGTCTTCTAAAATGGAGTAAACAGAGCAATGACACTTCTGCCAATGAAGCAATATCCATTGTGATAGTCAGGCAACCAAGCTTAAGGTAATGAAATGCTTTATTTTATTTTATCTTTTTTGTCCCTTGAAGATTACCTTTTAAATAGAGAAATAGAGAAGCCTAATAATACTTAACGTTGTAATTTCTCGTTCAGGCAAGAAGGCCTTGCATATGAAGTCCTGCAGTGGTACATATGTAGGATGGAGGCTTGGTTTGTAGCAGATGCCGAAGACATTTGAATACGGAGGTAGTAGAATCTATGCCTTCTGTCAGTAGCATTTAGTGAAGGCATGCATTTTCAAATTAGAAACTATCAAATAATTTTGTTCATTAGTCTTCAAGTTTATCATCAAAGCACATTGATGAATCACTTAATTAAAAACTATCTAATTCCTAAATGATTCAGTTAGTGCTCAATTACCTAATTTATTTCTACTTGCAATTTCGTGTTATGTGAATTTCGGACTATGGAGGAACTTCATGATCTTTTCCCTATGTTTATATTCCCATTATTATGTTTAAGTTGTCATCATAGAATTTTTTTTTTTGGTAGGTTTGCTCCCTGTCATATCGGTCTTTGTTGTTGAAGTTTTTGCTAATTCATCGCTACAATAAATAATTTGTAAACCTGGGCATATTGATTTTTTGTTAAATTTGAAAATTTCGTTTTGCATTTTACTTATCTTTATCTGAGATGTTGCACGTTATAAATAAAAATGTGCAGAAGCTGCAGCGCCCGCGCCCTCTTTTCTAATTTGACTCTCTCGCAAGATGGTTCGAGTTTTAATTTGTTTTACTGTTTTATTTCTATCTCAATCTGTTTTTGTTTTATGTACTTATTTGTCTATTTTTATTTTTGGCTTTGAAACTTGATTGATGAACTTGATCGATGGCCGAATCATACACCTTCCACGTCTGGGCTCGGATCACTGTCCTTTAAAGTTGGCTTGCGGTGAAGAGCAAATGGTTCGAGTTGAACGACCATTCCGATGGGAGAAAATGTGGAAGGAACATGCGCAATACAAAGAGGTGGTTGCAGTGGCGAGAGATAAGGGTGGGGATTGCTTGTTTCATATTCTCAAGGAGGTTAAGGATGCTTCCATCACATTCAATAAGGAAGTGTTTGGCCACCTTCGCGATAGGAAGCGCAAGCTCAAAAACCGACTTGCTGGGATTGAGAAACGGCTTCAACGGGTCGACTCGGCATGGCTTTGGAGGCTCTATGATGAGGTCAGTGCAGAGCTTACTTCCGTCCTTATGCAGGAAGAGCTTCATTGGCATCAAAAATCTCGTGATCGTTGGATCAATGCCGGGGACATGAATACAAAATATTTCCATGCTAGAACGAAAATTCAACGGAAGAGGAATCGGATTTATGGGCTTCAAATTGATGGCGATGACTGGGTTCAGGATCATTCCATTTTGCAGGCTCACGCCATTCAGTACTTTACCAACATGTTCGCTGTTCCTGACATGCAGCCGCACGGTGATGGCCTCCCCACGCTATCACCTCTTTTTAGTTCTCATATAGATATTTTGTCTCTTGAGGTGTCTAGCCGAGAGGTTGATTCGGCTCTTGCCGCATGCGGTCTCATGCCGCTCCCGGGCCCGACGGATTCCCTGTCTGTTTCTTCAAAGAGTATTGGGATGTGCTCCAGGTTCCTGTTACACAAGTTGTGTTAAATGCCATGTCTACATGTACTCTTCCTGATGGTCTTGGCCACGCCTTTCTTTGCCTCCTCCCGAAGGTGGATGTGCCGAGAAGTTTAAAACAATTCCGGGCATTGACTTTGTGTAATGTTGTTTTCAAGATCATTACAAAAATTCTTGTCAACGGATTACGACCGATTTTGTGTGATGTTATTGGTCCATTTCAGTCGGCCTTTTTGCCAGGCCGAGGGACTTCAGACAATGGGATTCTCCTCCAGGAAGTAATATCTTCCCTTGAGAGCTCTCGCTCAACAACTAAGGGAGTGGTGCTTAAAATTGATCTTGCCAAAGCGTTTGACATGGTTAGTTGGGGTTTTCCGGAGGAGTGCTTAACTGATTTGGCGCTCCCTGAGAATTGTAGGAAAGTTATCATGACATGTATATCATCCTCTAGCTTCTCTATTTTATGGAATGGCTCGCCGGTTGGACATATTCATGCAGCTCGCGGATTGCGCCAGGGTGATCCATTGTCACCGTACTTATTTGTCATTGTTATGGAGAAGCTCTCCAAAACTATTCTTGCTATAGTGGATTCGGGTCATTGGAAGCCACTAAGGTTATGTGCGGGCGGCTCTGGTATTTCGCACCTTATGTTTGCTGACGACTTGATTCTATGCTCCGAGCTTGAGGGGGAGAGTCTCAGCACTATGGCCTCGGTCCTTCAGCGTTTTGGCTCTCGTTCTGGGCTGCACATGAATGCTTCGAAATCTACTGCTTTTGTCTCGCCACATGCCACTGAAGCGGAGCTTGCTTTGATTGATACGTACTTGAGTGTGCCAGTGTCTCCCAATCTTGGTGGCTACCTTGGTTTTCCTATTATTCATGGTCGCCAGAAATTGGTCCATTTTGATCCATTGTTTCAGCGCATTCAGGGGCGCCTCTCCACTTGGTCGTCCCTATTGTTGAATAAGGCGGGGAGAATTACATTGGCTTGTTCAGTGCTTAATTCGCTTCCAGTTTACATGATGCACGTGCATATGCTCCCGGTTGGTGTCTGTACTGAAATTGACAAGCTTATTAGACGTTGGATTTGGAAGGGTTCCGATGGGCGTGGATTGCATTTAGTTAATTGGGACGTCGTGACTCGTCCTCGTTCGAACGGTGGTCTGGGCATTCGTAAATGTCGACAAATGAATCTCGCCTTGCTTGGTAAGAAACTCTGGGACTTCCTCAGTACTGATAAATTCTGGGTTATTCTTTTTCGGGAGAAGTATGGGATTAACCGAGGTCTTATGCCATCCGATCACTACCGGGGTACGAAAGTTTGGAAATCCTTAGTGAAAGTGGCGAATACCTTCCAGTCAGCCTATGGGGTTCGCCTCGGCAATGGCAGTTGTTCCCTATGGTATGCTTCTTGGCTTGATGGGGAGTGTCTATCCTCTCGTTTTCCTTTTGTCGACTACCATGACATCCACTTGAGGGTTAGTGATATTGTTGAGAATGGTCAGTGGAAGCTAAATGGCGTTTATTCTTGGCTTTCCAACGAACTCAAGCTCCGGGTTCTCTCACTACCGCCGCCTTTCCTGCATGCGGACTCACATGATGTTATGCATTGGCGCTATGACACTCGTGGCGAGTATACTGTGCGATCTGGCTATATGTGGCTAAATGCCTTGACTGAGACGGATACGGGCTGGAACTGGATGTGGAAGAAAACCATCCCGGAGAAGATTGGAGTCTTATTATGGGTTCTCGGCCATGGGGCACTCCCATGCAACGTGCTTCGTTTTCGAAGGGCTTTGGCGGCTGCTCCGCTCTGTACCATATGCGGCGGGCACGAGGATGATTGGTGACATGCACTTTTTACTTGCACATGGGCGGCTCAGGTTTGGAATCGAGGCGGGTTCACTTCCATCAATGCCATGATCCAAGATGTTGACGATGAGGCTTGTCTTTATTGGTTTGAATGGGCGTGGAGGACTTGGGGGACATGGTTTCTCGCTCTCCTCTGGACGATATGGTGCCATAGGAACGAGCGCCTGTTCCGTGGCGTTGCCCTGACTCGAGACAGCGTTCTTTTCAGGGCTGAGCGACTACAAATCCTTTTGGATTGTGCCGCGGCCGTTCATCCTAAATTGCGGGTGGTTAAGCAAGTCTGATGGATCCCTGATGATGTTTTTGGTATCGTGTTACATACGGATGGTAGTGTGCTCGCGGGGTCAGGTTTTGGTGCGGTTATAAGGTTTTCGAATGGGCAATGGATTGGCGCTTGTGGAGGTAATCTTGATGCTCGTCGGATTCTTGAAGTGGAGCTTCTGGCACTTTGTTTTGGGTTGTTATTAGCCGGGAGCATGGGATTGTGCCTGGCTGCATGTTTTGTGGATTCGCTTGAAGTTGTTCGTCTAGTGAGGGAAGAGGCCGCTACTCGTCATTCCTTGTGGCCGATGATTTGTGAAGTTAGAGATCTTCTTGGCGCCATAGCAGGGTGTGTCCTCCACCATGTGTACCGCGAAGGTAATCAGGTTGCTGACGGCCTTGTTCGGAAGGCTGCTTGTTTAGAGGATTTCTACACTACTTGGGCCTTTCCGCCGGATGAGATTCGAGCTTCCTTGGACAGGGATTCGTCGGGAGCTCCATTTGTTCGTTTGAGTTAATTTATTGCTTTCTTTTCCTTCATGTACTTTTTTCTTTTTTTTTTCTTTTTTTTTGCTCGCCTTTTTAGGCTGATTCACAAAAAAAAAATCTATTTTGTTATAAAGGAAAGTTGAAGAACTAGATAGATCCTTTTTATAGAGAGGTGTCAGAAAATTTTGATTTTTGACAACAAATTTTCTTTTTTAGTGGGCAGTTATATATCCAGGCAGGCTGTGCATTTAAACTTACTAGTCTAATATATATAAATGTGAAACTGTAGATTGCTGCATTTGTGCTACAGTTGTGTCCTTATCTACAGTACATTGCAAGACGACGACGTCTAGTTGCCTTTTTGTTTCTTCCGTCACTTTCTCCTCATTTTTTTCCGTTGTCTTGCCTTCTCCAACCCATAGCCGCAACTGTGCGAAGCCAAGCTCTCCGGTCATCCCGTAATCGTACGAAGCTCTCCGGCCATTACTCGTTGCTCCTATCTCCGTCTCACCCTCACCGTAGTACAGTAACCGGAGCATCTGCCCCGTTCGTTGCGCACGAAGCGATAATTCGGGGTTGGAGATGCAAGGTCCAGTGCTCGCGCGGGTTTGTATTTCGGCACCGGAGACGGCGAATCGGCACACAGGCTGCGTGCGTAGTGCTTTATTGTTCTTAGGAACAGTAATTTCCATTCATTTTTGGTTTTCCTCTTCTGTATTGACATTCCTTCCTTCTTTCTTCCGCTCTCGTCTGGATCTGCTCTCTCGAGCCCTCACGCCGCAATGCCTCTTCCGAGCCAACCCTTCCCGTGCGCCGCCGCTTCTATTCGTCTGGAGCAAACGACCATCGCGTCTCCCGTCGGGTACCCAATAAATCGGGTCTCGAGAACTCCGGGCTCCCTAAGGTTTGATTTCTCCGTTCAATTATATCAATTTCTGTTGTTTGTTCATTTCTTTTCAATCTATGCTTTGTTGGTGTCTAGGCGGTCCCTTGTATTTGAACTCATCTCCGCATTTAGGGTTGGCCTCCATCTGTCTTATCCTCTCTGCTCCGCAGGCTCGCCTCCCACCAAAACCCTCCGCGACGCACTTTTGTTCGTTTCTCACAAACGTAAGCCGGGTCTTGTTGTGTCTTCCGCCTTCGGTCGAGTCTGTCCTTTACCAGATTCTTAAGCCTCGTAAGAATTCTTCTTCTTCACCTTTAGGTCTATCTATTTTTTGATTTAGGTTTTCATTTTCCATTCGGGATTTCAGTCATTGATTTGTGCCATCTTCATTCCGTTCCAGATAATGTATTTTAGCTTCGTTCTATTTCATTGTTTGGTGTGCCACCGACTAACCGAGAGGAATTGAATGGAGTTTTTAACAATTTTATTGATACTGTTGCTATGCAATGAAATTAAATGAACAAAAATGAAATTATATACTGCAATTTTCTTGGTTAATTCTCCTGCTCCTTCAAATCCTTTGATTATTGTGTAAGTTCATTGATGGTTTGATCTTAATTGAAGAGTAGCATTTTGTAGTTGTAGTTATTCACTTGCTGTTGTAGCATTTTGTAGTTGTAGCATTTAACAATCTTTGTTGACACTGTTTGAAATAGGATTTTTAGTTTTTACCTGTACAATTTTCAAGAGAATGCACACATTTTATAGTTGTAGTTATTCACTTTTTGAAGTTCTAATGACAACTTCAATGAGCTTTGGTTTAGTTGAGAGTGTAGCATCAGATAAATACATATATTTTGTTGTTTGATTTGATGATCCTTCAATCTTTAGGATAAATTGCAATTTAGAAGTCCCCATTGTGCATGATATAGTTGAGGAAAGATGCTTGCATTTTAATTTTGTGACTTTTGATAAGAGCTTGTAGAGTTTGCATTTTAATTTTAAGCACGTGTCGTCTTGAAGTGTGTTGAGATTAATGGATTGCCTTTGCTGTTTATTGAATTCACAGGTGAATTATTTAAATTTTGTTCGGCAAATTAGGGTTCCGGTTAGTTCCGTTCTTGCAACCCTCTTTCTGTTTCCCTGCAACCCATTTCTGATTTTCTATATTTTTGAAGTGGCTGAATTTCTAACCCATTTTTTTATTCGTCTGTAGTCTGTTTCTGCCCCGGTGCCACCTCAATCACTCTACGGTTTTTCTAGACTGCACCTGTGAGTTTTCCCAACCATAAAAATGTACTTTTCGCATTTTCCTATTGTTTGGGGATAAAAATTAGGTTTTTTGTTTTATTTTCTGCTCAGTGTAAAAAATTGCATTGGCAATTTCGTCATTCGATTGGGTTGGTTAATTTGGCTCCCGGGTTTACTTCGATTGGGAAAATTTTGGATGAAATGGGGGATCCTCCTCAAGAGTGAAATTGTTGTGAACTGGGCTTCAATAACTGCCACTGATTTCCTTCTCTGCATAGTGTATGCATCATATTTTGGCTATAGTTAATTGCTTGATTTACTCCGTGAAGTTTAATTTTTCTGATCGGCTGCGATATTGTTAAATTCCATTAATTGCGACAGTGTTGTTCGTCTCGTTGATATTGATATCCGTGTTTTTCTTGCTCTAAAGATTGGTATCTGTTGCTGTTATTATGGATATCAATCTTCTTTTGTTGGCTAAGACGATAACATCTGAAGCCTCAAATCGTCTTTTGAGGATACCTTTGGGGCTCTACCTATATTAGAATTGGCTTCAATTTGCATAAACTTCACTCTGGTTCTTGTGTTTCTCTTGCTTATTTCTGCGTGGCAGGTGAGTTTGTGCTTTGATGGGGTTTCTGTTCCAAAGGACAGCTTCGCGGGGAGTTCAGGGTCCATTAGGTGCGGAGGAGTTCCTGATGGTGCGATTTTGTTTGAGTTCTATTAAATTCTTAAACATATCAATCCGCAGTGGGGCTATTAGGTTTGGTAATGACATGTTTACAGCAAGACTGGTTAGTTGTATTGATTTTCTTTCCCATTATCTGTCTTCCCTTAGTATTGATAATTTACTTTTATGTTTTTGTTTCTTCTCTTCCTTTTGCCTTAGGACTAAGGAGCTAGGTCCCTAATTCTAGCGTTGAATTCCAGTTAGATTATGTGCACTAGGGATACTGAACAATTCATTTATGTATAAATCTTCTTGGTGAATTTCATATTTTGATAATTGCCTCCGGAACAACACATTGGACAAATGAATATATTATAATGTTAATAGCTAAGTTCAGATATTTGGTTCCCTGTAAATATGTAATTGTGTTCTCTCTCTTTTCTTTTCCCCCTTTTATTCTGTAATCAAGCATTTAATTTAATTTAATTATGTATTCAGGTTTGGAAGCTCAGTTCGTGCGACCTTTCTGAGATAGCTAGAAATTCTGTCTATCTATCTGGTTTCCTTTATTCTGCTAAGGTTCGGATTCTCCAGTATTGGCTATTAATTTACACGAAAAATTTTCATAATTTCTTTTGGGGTGTGCTATGTGGATCTAGTCATGCCTCAACTCTCATCCTATCTTTAGTCAGATTAGAAAGAAAAAAAGAATCGAAATACATATCTCTATACAACTAGGCGAGTCTGGAACAAGTAGTATGTCCATTTCAAATTAAAACAAATATTGATGTGAAATCTTTTCATGTCCTTGGTAAAAGTAGGTCTAGCAGTATGAAATACAGTATTCAATACGCACGACACTAGATATGTTTCGCCTTTTCTTATATCCTTGCCTTTCCTATTTTTTGGTGCCTTCTTGTTGTGGTGTGAGGCGTTCCATGTGTTGCGTGAGTAAATTACGAAGTATTACTAAAGCTTGCCCTTGTTCTTTTTACACTGTTCACAATCACCATTTGATTTGTTATTGCAGGTACACTAGCTTGGAGACGAATATTACAAGAGATGGCCTAATGGAAATGATATGCACAAGACAAATTTGCCCAATTTACGAAATATCCCTCACACACGAGGTTTTGTGCTGCTGCTGCTTACCTAAATAGGCCATTTGTTTCCCTTCAATAATGTATAAGTTTAATAAGTCTTGCTTTCGATGTTTTTGCAGACATAGATGGCTGAAATGCAATATGCCTATGCTGGGAGAGCCAAAATTCCCGATGAATTTTCTCAGTCTTATTATAGTTTCCATAATCTTTTTTCCTCACCGGGCGCACGCAGCGTAGCGCGCGCCAGTCAGAAGAAATATTGTTTCAGGGTTGTATAAGTAATGGATGTTGTAAAATTTCGGTATGAAAAAGGAATAGGCTGCGACAGTCGCTGCAAGGATCACAACTGTTGAGCGGCAACAGCAAGGGCTGCACGAAGATAATGAGTAATGCCACCATGGAACTGGAATTGGTTAGGCAGCACCTGGACACATCGACCGGATTTGCAAAGAATGTAGTAATCAAGAAGCTGCCTGCACAAATGACAATAATACACAGTGATTAATTAATTATTGAAGCTAATTAATCAAGGAGAACCTGTGTCATCTATACATATATGATGTAGTGTATAGTAGAATTAAATACCTCCAAAGCATTACGGCACAATGACATTGTAACAAAAAAACATCGTACCACAGCAATAGAGATAATGTCTGAATGCCTGGAGAGCCAGGGGACACATCCATCTCAATTATACATGTAGGAATGCTTGAAATCAGAGGGAGACTATGTGTCCAATGCTTGGACTGCCTGAGCCCGACGAGGCGACGACGTGCGATGTGCTCCCCTTGACGACTGCATTCCACCGAGAGAGAGGAGTGTGGCCCTATATGTTTTTTTTTTAACCTTCCTGACCTAGCTGTGCATGAAAATATCAAACAAAAATAAATACATAAAAAAATGAGGAAAAGAAAACTTTAGCCAAAATGATAATTGTGAAATATAGTCCAGTGCAAAGTTATCAGCTAAAACAGGCCATGTTGATCATGGATTGAAAGCCCTGTAAATATTGATTCCACAGACCTGTTGTTGGGCTACTGCAGTACGACGAGTAGTCCTGCGTTGTTGCTGGCAACTGGATTCTTGATTAATGGTCTGTTGTTGTGCTGTTTCTGTTCGGCGATTTAGAATGCGTTGCCGATGACTACTGCATTGTGCATCTGGCTGCTGCATAGCGTACAAAGGAAAAAATATATATTTACTTGGCAAAGCATTTAATTGCAAGTTAGCCAAAAAACATTAGGAAGCATAAATCAATGGTAAACATGAAGCATACAGCATAAACCATAAACTGATTCCATTTGCCAAAAAAAAAGAAACCATACAACATTCTATTTGTAAAAGTCCGAACTATCGCTATTTCTCCTATTCAAAATATATAAATGACTATGTAATGGGAAAAATAAAGGTTTTTCATTATCCAGGAAACAACAAACCACAATTTATCATTACTCATGTATGATTATGAATCAGCACAATGACTAACTACTCATTCTCATTGGCAATGTAGTATCACTTTAATTTATGCAAGTCGCTGCTTCAAAATGAAAAATGAAGGGCAAAACAATTTCGTGGGAAAAAGACAGGACGATAATATAAACCTAGCTATAATTAAGGGCAAAAAAAGTGAAACTGAAACTGCAAACCTAAGTGTTGTTCCAATGAGGGGAAAAATTCCATTATAAATCACCTGGCACCCCTCATTTGAAAAGCAATAAATTTCAGAAATTGGTAAGAGTAAACCAGCACAAATTTTCTAGGAAACATTTTTGTAACAAACACCGAAATAGGTATTACAGTTGCACAACACAGAGCAGAACTCGTATTTAGGGTACAAATAACAGATCAAATAGAAATAAACCTAACAAAAACTCCATGCCTCGAGAAATGAACCATCAAAACAATCAACCGAGATATTAGGAAAACACACAAAACAAATGCGTACATAATTGCAGTGGAAAAATTTAATAGACGGAAATGTAGAATGGTCAATTTGAAGCAATCTGAACGGCATAACAGTGAAGGCCTGCAAATTCTAAATTTGTAAAACCAGTGGCATAGGGAACCTTTTAATTTGTAAAGGGATATAACAAAACTAATGCATCAAAATTTCATGACTAAATATTAAGAAACAATTTAGGAACTAATAACAAAAATACATCATTTACAAATGAACCAAGATGGATATCAGGTAACAACAAACTTATGTGTCTTGACTACTTAGAGGCAAAGATAGTCCATGAATCAAATAATAATAGAAGTAAAGGAGGCCTTATAAGTGTGCTACTAAATGAACCTTATTTATGTAAAACTTTATGAGCAGCAACTTTAGCTTCTATAGAAGCATCCTATTCTAGTGATCATCTAAACTAATGAATTTAGGAATTTTTCTAAAAAAGAATAATTTTTATTTAAAAAAAACACTTTAACTTCATGAAAAGTAGAATATAATTTTTTTTTTGGGAAAGCGAATCAATAAGGGAGGAGAGGAAATCATAAAGAGACAATTGGATGGGAACTACACTGAGAATGACTATAGAAAAATGTTAAATCATCAAATTGCAAACCTTGTGTGCCGATCCCCCAATTGAGCAATCCTAATGTGATCTGTCCTCCATTATCCATCCTGAGACGAATCTTTTGTGTTTTCTAATTACTGTCAATGACACAGTACAATTGTGTGGAGATCACAAAATCATATCAAAATATAATATGCAAGAGCGGTCTAAACACCGACAGTGGCAACCACTTAACTGGGAGATTTCTCTTGCCATCATTCCTGTTGTTTGAGGTTTACCATGGAGTTCCGTTACTAAAGTGGCACAACAAATGGTGTCCTTCTTTACCGAATGATTGTTGCACTCCACATGCTAAAGCAATCTTCAATTGAAAACAAGTAATTAACAAACCCATGAGCCCCTAAATTGATTTAGAGAAATGCAGCAATTAACAGCCCCAATAGTCCCATGAATAAATCAAAAATTAAATGAGGTATTTTTACAAACACCTTGTAGGCAGATCTACGCAGGGTGAATCGGCTGAGCACCTTAAATGAAGACTCCAAATCGCCATGAATCCTAATGAAGAAATTAAAGAGGCAATAAGGCAAACAACAAACCAAAAACAGCACAGTCCGTAACTCCCCTCTTTTCATCGTAATTCCGAACACAAAAATTACACACTTTCGGAAATTACACGGGCGGCGGCGTAGGGGTGCGGACGGGCGGCAGCAAGGGAAAGGCGTGGCCAGCAGAGAAGCGCAACGGCGAGTGGTTAGGGCTTCACGAGGCGAATCGAACAACGGCGTCGTAGAAAGCCGACAAAAATGGTGCGACTGAAATCGGGCGGAGAAGGTGATCTGGGGGCCGGAGGCGAACGATGGGTTGCGATTGTGAGTGGCAGCAGCGGTGCTAGGGTTCCCAACCATGATGAGAAGTAGATCGGGAGAGGGAGAGCACCGAAAAAAAAAAAAAAAGTGAAATGGAAAGAATGGCAGAACGCAGCAGGACAAAGAGGGAAAAGACGAAGAACCAGAGCGTGAAGGGCCTCAGGGGGCAAAAGTGGAAAATCAAGTGCATAATTAATGTTTGGTATATATATAATTAGTGAACGATTTAAATTGAGTAATGTCTACAAATATATTACTCCTTCCCGATTCACTCAAATGACTCAAAAACTCACTATCATCACATCAAGCTAAAAATATATTAAATAAAATTTCAAACTTACCATCACTGATAAATTCAAACATACAACCATAATCACATCTAACTTAAATTATCACATTACATAACTTTATAATTTGTAATTACATTAAACACTAGTCTACCCATAGTATAATTCTAAAATACTCTGTACAAAAGAAATAAGTAAGACTTAAATAGCGGAGGGAGGGAGTAATTTTTAGAATTGACTTTTGGTTTCACTAACACACCCAATTATAAATTCTTTGGACACCGGACCCCAGCAACAACAGCCTCTTTAAAATTTCTTTAATGACTCATTCGGTCAAAATCAATATGCATTGAGATACCTTCAACAACAATCTAGTATTTAACTCTCTTTGGAAATTTTCATTTGAAAAATTCTGTCTTCTCGAAAGTATTTCCTTTACATTGAAAATTCCAAGTTTGGCTATCGCTCCCACAATTTCAATCCAACTCACTCAATCTCTTTCTATTTATTATTATTATTTTTTTTTTATTAATTCGTGCTCAAGCATTGGTAAATAAATAGTAGAAATTCATGCCACACAAATTATAAATAAATACAATGGATGAATATGGGGGCGGATAGGAATCTGAATCCTCAATAACAAAAATTGAAAATCGAAGAACTTTGACTAATAAATCAAACCCCCATCTCCTGGCCCAGTCTATATATGTTAACAGACCAGAGCCAAACTAGGGGTGAGCATTCGGTTATTTAGTTTGGTTTTGGAGCAGAGCAAACCAACCCAAATAACATAATTTTATTCAAGTCAAACCAAATTAAACAAAAAAATCCGAACCAAACTGAAAAACTGAAATTTCATTGAAAAAATCCATAAAGTGAACCAAACAAGAAATTCGAAATTAGGTGGGAAAAATACCAAAAACTGAACCAAAAATATAAAATTAAATTTAAAAAGATAAAAAAAACCCTAAACCTAAATATAACTAAACAATAAAGTAAAAACTATTTTTTTAACATAGTTACATAAGATAAAATATAGTCAAATGAGAATATAAGATATTGTTAGATTCGTCTAATCACATAATTTTAAAATATTAAAATTTTATAATTGTTACTTTTATACAGTTTGAGATATTAATAGTTAAATATTTTTATTGGATTGCGTGAAAACATGAAATGTTAATCATTAAATTACGAAGGAGTAGTATTTCACAAAAGTTTCAAACAAACAATAGTCTTATGTCGGAATGTCCATAATAGTTTCAAACAAACATCAAAGTTCGTGAAAACAATGTACACAAGAGCATATAGTGACAACATCCATACTACTACAATATTCTAAATAAGAATTAAAGTGAATTTATCATAGGGTTTTATTTCTTATTATTTTATTTAATATTATATAATATTAAAATCACAATAATATATAAAATTCAGTTTTCGCTTTGGTTCGATTTTCTGTGTATAAAATCAAATCAGCCCGAAAAATAAAACTTCTAAAAAAATTTAACCAAATCAAACCATAAAACCAAAAAAAACATATCAAAATTTTAAATTTCGATTTGGTTCTATACTTGTATTCAAATTTTCAATTTCCGTGTTTTTTGTTCACCCATAGGCCCTAAACTCAATACAAGCAACTAAAAATAGAACAAATTATAAAACATAGAAATAGCAATAGCTTTGTAAAACACAGAAGTATACTATTTCTTACTATTTGTGAAGAGTTATGAATAATCGAGGTTGCATAGTTACATTAGCCAAATTCCGTTTTTGTGTTATTCTATTCAGGAAAAAAAAAAAAACAAACTATAAAGGAGGTTTAGCAGACAATCAATTTGATTCTATGTGTAATCATTAATTCTCTTTGGCGTTCTTTTTCATGTATAGGATTTACATCTTGTTGTTGTTGAGTGTGTACATACATTTGCTTATTGTATTGTGTAAACTAATACTACTATTTTATCTACAGTTTCTCAACCAACATAGCAGTACTACTGCCTGCGCCTTCACTGCCCTTTTCCAAGTATCCTAAGATTTGTAGTATAATAGTATTTGTGTTCAAAACTGTGGAACTGATCTACCTTTACTGCACTCCCAAGATTTGCACTAGGAAAGTAGAAAAGAAGGAAATTTTCTTATGTCTGCCCTTTTTCAGCCTAGCTGCGAAAACAATCTCGCAGGATCGATCGGTCGTTTGCTCATTTGCCATTCCACCTGATGATGCTTGCTTGCTTGCTTTACCCAACAGGTCAGTCAGTGGGGATGGAACAACCGCCCAAATTACTTCACTCATATTTTGGTCCAGCTTAAGGTTAAAGAAGGCGAATACTTCACTGAAACATGCATAACACAATTAGAGTCCAGAAAATATATGTTTTTTTTTTTTCTTAAAACGAAATACTCCTACATGGTAAACTCAAGGGAATGAACGATTGGAATGAAACTGGCATAGATATTCTTGTACAAAATCGTCTCATGACTGTTCAGTTCTTACCGTTTGTTTTCAACCTGCTCAAGACTACATTCCTCACATTTCACTGTCTCGAGAAAAAAGCTCAGCTCGAGGAGGACTGGTTCAAAAAATAAGAGTAACAGATGAGGAAAGTAAACAAATATGACAAGGATAATTGGTTGTTGATACAAGATACTACATTACAGTAGATCGATATCCAATATGATTATGTCATAAGGATGACAAGTACTTTCCATCTGCAATGAGGTGAGGAGGATACAATTCAATAACTGTTATCTTAGCACATCATCTTGATTACACAACAATAAGAAGTTGTAGTAGTTTACCCATCACAGCATAGCATGCATGTGCTCTATTCTCGATAAAACTAACACCATCGCTAATGTGCACCTGATCAAGGAGGCAAAAGGAAAACAAGGCTTTAAACAATTCTTGCAGATAGAGGAAAAAAACCAAAAAAAAAGCAAGCAACTTCATGACCAATATAGTATTAGGATATAACACAGTTTGCTGAATGAATACAAAGCAATGTGGAAACCATCCATCTCTGGGAAAGTATCACACTGGCATCAAATTTCAATGAGTGTTGAGAATTATCACACTACTGTTTAAAGAAACATCATAAACGCGTATAACTAACTATATATCAAGTTCAAGGAAAATTGGAAAATACTCATAAATCAGCTTCCGGAAGCTGAAACCATCTCTGGGAAATTTGGAATAACATTCAATTTGTGCATGAAATAATAAGACAATAACACTAGAATGAGATGAAGGCTCTCGCTAGAAGGTTACTCGTGGTAAATGGACAAAATAGAAATTCGCTTGAGCTTAACCAAGCCATAATAAATAAATAAATAAAAAATAAAAAATAAATTTGCCATAGCCCATACTCCATAGATGTGAAAGATATGCAATAAAAGATTTCATGGAACTAACTGTTAACAAAATCATAGGATTAATTGGTTGCATATAAGTTTCCATCTTCAGAAAAGTTCAATCCAAAGAAGATCATATAAATCAAGGACAACATAAGCTCATTCATAATTCATTAGACCACACATTTACTTTCAACAGTTGAACAGTGGTGTGGTGAAGTAATTCAGCAACAGATTTTATTGTTGCTCTCTAAGTCAAAAATCTGGAAATATATTAAGAGACACTGCTGTGAGAGCAGAACTTATATGAAATGGGACAGCCAAAAGTTCTGTGGTAAAATAGATGATGTAAGAGATATCTGTGTTTTCTATTAGTTGAGAAACTACAAAGGCGGTATCAAAAAAATAAAAGTTCAACATTACCGTCAGGCAGTCATCTTCTTCAAAGCCAAAAAATTGCTTAGCAACATCAAAAACCACAGGATCCAACTCAATTGCCTATCATCGAAGAATTAGCACAAGCATAAAAATGGAATAATATAGAAATACACAAAATGTCATCACACCTCGAGATATACAGGAGTTATGAACATCCTCAAAAACGTGGGATGCACTCCAGCTCCTAGACCAACAACCGCTACCCTGATCTGAAGAAGAAGCTGCAGATCAACAGCAAATTATAGCATCAAAATACACAAATGCTAAATGTAGGTTCTAGGTGCTTTCAAGAGTAATTTGACATCACCGGATCATCACATTCGGGCGATTTTTTTATATGTGTAGAAAACATCCCGAATCCTGTCACTATCGCATGATGGTATGTGAGTATCAGATAGTCATTATTAAATGCTGTCTCTCGATTTAATCCTGCCACATAGAAGATGATACATATTATAAAGAACATGGATAAACACTGTTATGTCATATGTACATATTAAGAAGTAACAATGCAAATAGAGCACATCGAGTTCCACCTATGAAATTGGAAATATACAAGCAATGTTATCAATAAAACTTCTAATGGATATTCATGAAATGAAGAGCACATCGAGATCCAACTATGAAATTGGAAATATGATCAAATGTGAAACCTGGGATACTTACTATGACTATTAATATATATAATTGTTGGGTGCTTATTGTGAAGTTCATATCATATAGCGAGCTTATTGTGTAGATAAAGTCCACAAACAATGCTGAGTACGGGGAATGAGATTATATAACAATTGGAAAACTTCTAGCGGCTCTGTCTAACATTCTACCCACCAGTGTAAGCAAATCATAAGCAATGAGAACTGATAATATTCTATTTTAGTGTGATTCAAGATATTATGAAACATCTGCAGCATAATGATCTTGAAGTGGGAATTAGGCTATTAGTTTCGTTATATATGTCAAAATTAGGCACTTCATTTAAAAGCTTGAGCGAATAAAGGAGCATAAAGCTTAACATCGAATTACTCCATAGAAGGTCTCTTTCTAACTCACTTAAAGACTATTTGCAAATGGATGGCAATTAGACGTGAACACAAGACCCTTATTTATGTAGAACTGTCATGCTACAAAGGTATTCCATATAATCTATTGATCTTCAATTACACACAATAAGAAGACAAATGAAAACTAATTGAATAAATGCACACGATTCATATTCATGATAAGATACTGTTAGTGTGCACTGTGGTGTACATTTTCCTTGGGATATTTAACAATACATTATTAAGTATCCCACATTCTGCATCTGTCATTACAGACAACTCAAAAGTAAACCTTTTACACAAGTAAAAGAGAATGCAATCTATTCCTACATAGGTACATAGAAAACTTAAGTCAGACCATAATCATTTGCAGAAATTTCCAATCTTTAGAAACAACAAGACCTGAAAGAATGTTTGCCAACTATCAATACCAAAATCACATCAATCACATAAAATTCCACACTTTTCAACAGAAAGGACAAGTTGATGTGACCACCTGCCATGGATCTATAGGACACATTCTTGAAATACAAAAGATGAATAAGCTAGTAGGTGGTATGTTTCCACCAAAAGAAAAATAAAAGAAAAGATAGGGAAGCAACCAACTCAAGACCCTAACAAGAGTAAGCAAACAAGCTCCTATGTCTTGCCCTCAATACTTCATTAGATTCAATTGTTGGTGATGATCCTCTTGGATAGCTTCAAGTCCAAGATGATGAAGAATCAACTCAAGTTGACACTTTCATGGCAAGAACGCTCCTACGTCGTACTCTCCATGTTCCATGCTTCACAATTGTTGATTGATGAACAACATAGAGTCCTTCAAGCTCTAAGTGTTTGAAAACCCTAAAATGAATCACTCATTTAGGGGGGTGATCTTTTGGAGTGCTTGCAAAAGGCAAAGACTTATCATTCAACAAAAGATGATGTTACAAAATGAGGGGAGGTCATATGTATAGACCAAGCCCATGAACAAGTCTAAGGAAGGATTAAACAACAAAAGAAATGAAGAAAACACCAAAATTTGGCCTAGGTGCGGATTTTGAAAGTTGATACATGGTGGTTATAAAGTTGGTACATGTAAGCAGCAGAGTTGGTACATGCACGCCAAAAAGTTGGTACACGGTGCGGTTTGCAATTCGGTTTAAACCGAATTGCAGTTCGGTTTAAACCGAACTACGATAGACTGAACTACAGTAGACCGAATCGGTACATGACCGTATGAAAGTCGGTACATGGCCGCATACAAGTTGGTACACCACACCTACATAGTTGGTACATGGCCGCATAGAAGTTGGTACATCGCATCAACTTTCATGCCTTAGCCAAATTTTGAGGCTTTTAATCCTACATTGTTTTGGCTATTACAAAATATTATCCGGCCATCTTTCGACTTGACCAAAATTTGTCCCGCGTCCGGCGGTGGTTCCGGCCGACCTCCGGCGAACTTCCGGCCAATTTTCCGGCGAGCTCCGTTTGACCTCCCGGTGATGCTCCGATGCTCCGGCGGCTTCTCCGGTCATCTTCCGGTGACTCTCCGGCGACGGTGATGGCTTAATGCTTCAAAAATGGGATATCTGATTCAGCTCCATTTCCTCGTTCAATTCCACGGACGTCTTCGAATTGACTATTAAATTAATGGGCTCAATTTAATTGAGGAATTGATCCATATAATTTAATAGTTGACTTTTGACTTCCACGTCATTCCCTCCCCCTTCAAAAGCTTTGGACTCCAAAGCTAGTAAAGGAGTGCTGTCAACATCATCGGAATTGAATTTCAAAATGATGATCTGCATAAAACAGACATTGATCAGAATAAAACTTAACACTTAATTACTAGTCCTAAAATTTAAAGTACTAGCAAAATAAAATAAAATGAATTAAACAGAAGAAATATTATTCAAAATGAGTGTGGAATCTTCAGGCCCGGTTTCCATTGGAAAGTTTGGATTGCCTTCGGGTTCAGCTCCGGATCCGAGATTCCTGCAGGAAAAGAACTTTCATCAGTCGAATCAATGTCACGAGTAATTGGAACATACGTACCTGATTGATTCAGACAATTTTCTTGATGTCCCCCGTAGGTACCTGAAAAATAAGTATAAAAATTAGACATGGTACCATTATAGAATTTAGAAAGGTCGGGCATAGGGAAATCAAAAGGCGACGAATTATGGACAAATCCTGGAATAATCATTGAGCATTGTCTGGTCGAACTAGCTTCGACTGTTTTCCCCTTTGGACTTGTCTTCTTTCTTAGCTTTTCCTCGACGGGACTTATGATCATCTTCTTCTTGTTGAATATCCCGTAACAGGTTGTCGCGATCTGCTTTTGCAATCATCGGAGACACAGAAAAGATAATATGCTTAATACCATTATGCCTGAATGAAATTAAATTGTCCCGTCCGTAGTATGTAACATTCTTGTCGAATAGCCAGGGACGTCCAAGAAGAATGTGGCATGTGTTCATTGGCATGACATCACAAGGAATCTCATCTTCATATGAGCCAGTTTTGATCGGAATTTTGGCTCTTTTGGTTATTCGTGCAAGACCATTGTTGTTCACCCATTGAAGTCGGTACGGCTGCGGGTGCTCCTCAACAGTTATACCCATCCTGCGAATCACATGAAGACTCACAACATTAACACAGCTTCCACTGTCTATAATAAAATAAGATGGATTATCAAGAATAGTGCATTGACAGTGAAAGAGATTCTCCCTTTGTTGTAGACCAGGTGTCAGTTGGTCTGTTTTCTCTGTAAACTCAGGTGGTCGGGTAACCACAAATGACGAAAATTGGTGATCAGGACTTTGAGAGTATTCAGAATATTCACTTCCTTCCTGATCAGCGTAATCATCATAGTCCGAATCGTCGTCATCATCATACTCATAATCTGCAGCAACGGCTGATCCCTGTATGTCCTCTTCAGAATTGGAGAAGTTGTGTATGCTCGACTCTGAACTCGATTGTTTTTTAGAGTAATTTCCTCGACTCCAACTCTGCTTATGAGTGTCATAAGTTCCAGTTGACCTTGACATGTTGACATGAATAGTTCCAACTATATCGGATCCTCTGCTCTGGGTAGTTGGTCCTACTCTCCCTTGTGAATTTCCACCCTTAGTCCTTTCAGTGTTGACCTGATGGCACCTTTCAATAAACTTTGCATCATCTATTGCGTGGCCAATGCTTTTAAACCAGAATGGTTTCTTGTGTTGCATGTGGTGGAAAATGTCAGGATGTATCCCCGCAAGAAAATGTCTCCATTCATTCTCATTTGTCTCTTGTATGCCTGCTCGTCGTTTTAACTCCTGGAAGCGTTGGGCATACTGTTGTACAGATTCTCCATTATTTTGCACTATGTCCTGATATTCCTTTTCAGCCTGTTTGCGTCTAGCATAGTCAGGATGTAGTGCTTTCGGTGGGGCGTGTTGTCTATTGTTACTCCATGTCACCTTCCGTGAATTCCCAGATTCATGCCCCGACTTGAGATGGGGTTGACATGGTAACGTCTTCTCCTTATCAGCTCTTGTGACGGCCGTGACAGCTACAGATTTTCCTCTGTCAGATTTGGAGGTAGAGACCGTCATGGGTGTCGATGGGACTGGGATTGATGAAAATGGTTGTCCCCGATCAAACACAATTTTGTGACTGGTGCTAGGAATGAGCGGCTTCTGCTTGGTGGAGCTCAGGGTCTTCAGAGACGTCGAAGACTTTGGATAGCGCTTAATCCCATAGTCATTTTCCAGAATATCTGCAATCCGTACATCCAGGGTATGTTGCAGCTTTTGATTAACTGTTCCAATCACTTGCTCATAAATGGCCTGTGTGTCAGTCATTTGCTGTTGAACTTCTTCTGCAACAAGATGAATTTTGGCGGTAAGTTTTTCAGATAAATTATTTAATGCCAAATGAAATTCTTCAGATAAATCTTCCCTGTGACGGATAATGATTTCTGTGATTTCAGTATTCGAAGTGCTGGCAAATTGATTGGATATTTGCCGTTCAAGCCATTCTTCGAGTCTCATCATATCATATTCCAGCTTCCCATCTGTTTCACCTGCAAACTTGTCAAATTCATCTTTTAAATTTTCAGTCAATTGAGATACAATGTTCACAGATAAATTTGTGCAATGCTCATAAAGACTGGAATGGATGATTCTGCTTTGGAGATCAGTCTCAGTAAGTTCAGCTTGAAGAAGTGCGGCCTGTTGTTCCAATCTTTCTTCCGAATCAATGGCTACCTCTTCAACTTTTCCATTGAGCTCTTGGATTTCTCTCTCCATTTTCTGCTCAGACTGATCAACTTGTTCTTTAAAACCTGAAAATTCTTCATTCAAAACATCAACTTTGTTTTCCAGGTGATCAATTTTTTGATGAAGCGTATCAAATTTAGAATTGAAGTCCTGCTTCATGCTCTTCAAGAACTCCATTAGTTCTGAGTTACCTACCATTTCTGCACAAAACAAATTATTCTATATATATATAACACGTTAGTAGTACTTATACAACAGTAAAACTTGCTCCCGAGAAGCACTCTCAGTCTTCCATCACTTGGCCCGATGCTTCCGTAAAGACTTCAACCACACTTGAAATTGAAGTTGAAAACAAGACTGTTGTTTGCACACTACTATGATTCAACAGAAATAGAAATAAAAATAAAGAAAAGATAATTACAGATGTTAATACACTGAAAATATGTGATCACAATGTAAGGATTCTATGTTACTGCGATTAATCACTGTTGCACTGCAAATTCCAAATCCTCACAAGGGGTTAAAAATATAGAGTGGAGTTTAAAAATTCTGAAAAGAGTCCTCACTGCACTCGACTCCCAAATGATCACACTAGGCTCCCAAATATATATGTGTATCAACAATCTCAAAACACCAATATAATGTGATTTAAATTTTCCCGGAGGAATTTCAACAGTTCGGTTTCACTTGTTGAGTGAGGAACTTTAAGAGCAGAACATTGCCTGATTAAAGCTTCAACTCAGTGTTCATACCAATGGCAGAGGAACAAAGTGCCAACAGTATATATCCAACTTAGGAAAAATTTTGATCACAAAATAAACAAGTGATGCGGTTTGGACACTTAGAAAAACTTTGGAACAAAAGTTGAGAGCCAATTCGGTCTAGAATGAAATAATTCGGTTTATAGACCGAATTGTTGTAACGTAGACCGAATTGAGGGATGTAGGCCGAATTGGGGAAGCTTAGACCGAATTGGGTTGAGATAGACCGAATTGGGGAAGCTTAGACCGAATCTAGTCTCCTTACTTGGAAAATTTTCTTCTTCTTTGATCAATTAGTATGGGATTCGGTCTACCATGAGATGGTGCGGTTTATATAAGGGTATTAGGGACGTACAAGTATGCACTTGCCAAAGAAATGAGTCTACTATTGTTGACCTTTGACTTGATGATGTCAATTGGAGGTCACCCTTGATGTCACATTGAATGATTATTTGCTCTTTTCAAGGAGTTGTGTTCGGCTCCTTATCCCCAACATCATCATGATTCAGCCCATGCCCCTTAACACTTCAAGATTTCCACTTTATGGATCACAAAATTTTTGTTCAAGAACAATGATGAAGATGGTGAAGAACAATTTGGGTAAGCAAGGTGGTGGCCAAAACTAGTTCATTTAAAAATTGGAAATTAGTGCAAGCTAGCAATTAAGCACTTAAACACATAATCAACTTACACTCATAAACATATATAACAGTCCATAACATGCAAAAGATAAGATCAAAGTCCAAAAGATGGTGAAAAGTTCGGATTTGACCAAGAACAACACACAAACTTGATTTGATCACAACTTACTCATATGAAGTCCAAATTAAGCATACCATATATGAAAATTCATCTACTCGACGAGAGGATTTCAAATATATGCCCAGATTTCAAAGACTCCAAAGGATGAACTCAGAAATGACCAAAACAGTAGGCTGCCAAATTTTAAAAGTTTTCGACTTTGATATTTTTAGGGTTTTTGGTTCTAAAACTCAAGAAAGATCCTATCTTAGGCTTTGATACCAAATTTAAACTAATGCCATGGATCTATAGGACACATTCTTGAAATACAAAAGATGAATAAGCTAGTAGGTGGTATGTTTCCACCAAAAGAAAATTAAAAGAAAAGATAGGGAAGCAACCAACTCAAGACCCTAACAAGAGTAAGCAAACAAGCTCCTATGTCTTGCCCTCAATACTTCATTAGATTCAATTGTTGGTGATGATCCTCTTGGATAGCTTCAAGTCCAAGATGATGAAGAATCAACTCAAGTTGACACTTTCATGGCAAGAACGCTCCTACGTCGTACCCTCCATGTTCCATGCTTTACAATTGTTGATTGATGAACAACATAGAGTCCTTCAAGCTCTAAGTGTTTGAAAACCCTAAAATGAATCACTCATTTAGGGGGGTGATCTTTTGGAGTGCTTGCAAAAGACAAAGACTTATCATTCAACAAAATTAAAGATGATGTTACAAAATGAGGGGAGGTCATATATATAGACCAAGCCCATGAACAAGTCTAAGGAAGGATTAAACAACAAAAGAAATGAAGAAAACACCAAAATTTGGCCTAGGTGCGGATTTTGAAAGTTGGTACATGGTGGTTATAAAGTTGGTACATGCACGCCAAAAAGTTGGTACACGGTGCGGTTTGCAATTCGGTTTAAACCGAATTGCAGTTCGGTTTAGACCGAACTACGGTAGACCGAACTACGGTAGACCGAATCGGTACATGACCGTATGAAAGTCGGTACATGGCCGCATACAAGTTGGTACACCACACCTACATAGTTGGTACATGGCCGCATAGAAGTTGGTACATCGCATCAACTTTCATGCCTTAGCCAAATTTTGAAGCTTTTAATCCTACATTGTTTTGGCTATTACAAAATATTATCCGGCCATCTTTCGACTTGACCAAAATTTGTCCGGCGTCTGGCGGTGGTTCCGGCCGACCTCCGGCGAACTTCCGGCCAATTTTCCGGCGAGCTCCGTTTGACCTCCCGGTGATGCTCCGATGCTCCGGCGGCTTCTCCGGTCATCTTCCGGTGACTCTCCGGCGACGGTGATGGCTTAATGCTTCAAAAATGGAATATCTGATTCAGCTCCATTTCCTCGTTCAATTCCACGGACGTCTTCGAATTGACTATTAAATTAATGGGCTCAATTTAATTGAGGAATTGATCCATATAATTTAATAGTTGACTTTTGACTTCCACGTCACCACCACAAAGTAAATGTTGGCAGGTATCCAAGTCGTTCTTTGCACCAATAAATTTAACATAGATGAATGGATGAGCAAGTTGATGGTCACAATTAAAAACACTATCTTCCTTGACTGAATATTATCTTTAGGATTCTCTCTCTCTCTCTCTCTCTCTCTCTCTCTCACACACACACACACACACGTACATTTATTCACAGAAGTGGTAGAGAGACAGAGATCATACCCACAACAAAGGACCAAGTAGTGCGAACATCAGATATTTTCTGCTTTCCTTTCTTCCTAGTTCCAGAACTACTCGGGACGTTCACTTGGTGTGTGTGACTTGAGCTAGGACCTTTTTCTGTTATCATCACAACTTCAGATTGCACCATAAAAGCAGCCTTTGGAAAAATAAGACGGCGTAATATAATATCTTTAGCAGGATCACTTGGCAGGAAACGCTCATTAAACTTAGAGACCACATCATCTATAATAATTGGACCGGTAACTAGAGATGTAACCTGGGATTCAGATGAAATAAAAAATGAAGTATAGTAGGAATTAAATACAAAAATTCTCCAATATCCAACAGAGGAAGCCATGCTAATAATGAAAAGAAAATAAATTCATGAATTAGCCAATTCTCCTGGGGAGGAAAGAAAGGTGGGGGAGGGACTTAGATATCTCCAGATTACACTCCTTTTCATTTCTGTGATTCCATTAATTGTTCTGAATTTGAATTCAATAACAACGAGAACCATGATCAACATCTGGCCTTACATATTCATCACTTGTACCGATTAGGGTTCAGCCCTTACATGTGTATATACTGTCAACTCAACAAAAAGATAACTCCCATATGTACTAGAAAAGGGTGTGACTTGTCATGGAACAATAAAAGCTATATATTTCTCTCAATTCTTTCATAATAAGCATGTAGGATTCGTTTTCAAACCAGCCTTCAAATTCTCTCACAGAAACGTCTCATATGGCATGGCATATTTTTTTTATTCCCACCCACAAAAAATTCACATCTAATGATCTGCAACAAGATACATTTTATAACATTATAAAAGATCAACCAAAAGAAACACTTCAAGAGAAGGGTTTCGTATAAGTTCTGTTAAACAATGGATGGGGGGGCTCTGACCCAAAATCAATTGGTCATGGGTGGAATAGTTTGTATCCATATA